>CM026202.1:19932890-20345390 GCA_014839995.1 Xenentodon cancila
GTATCAAAACATATACTGTTCAAATAATAAAGGTATATGTAGGAATTCAATAAAAAAATAAAGATCAACTTAATTAATGCAAGTATACAAGGAAAAAAAAACGTTTTGATGCCATCTTAAACACATAGATGTAGTTTATTGAACTGACTCAAGACCCACTGAACTATTGTGCTGAGGAGTGGAGACAGACCATCAAGCCCTATAATACTACTTAATCACACTAGAGTTGATGTAAATCATTGTTACTTCTACCTCTGTACTTTGAAATAGACAAGAGGATGTCAGTGAGGATAAAGTTTGGTGGAGGGGGGATAATGGTGTGGGGTTGTTTTTCAGGAGCTGGGCTTGGCCCCTTAGTTCCAGTGACAGGAACTCTGAATGCTTCAGCATACCAAGATATTTTGGACAATTCCATGGTCCCAACTTTGTGGGAACAGTTCTGGCCCCTTCCTCTTCCAACATGACTGTGCACCAGTGTACAAAGCAGGACCATAAAGACCTGGATGACAGAATCTGGTGTGGATGAACTTGACTGGCCTGGAAAGTCCTGACCTCAACTCGACAGATCACCTTTGGGATGAATTAGAGCGGAGACTGAGAGCCAGACCTTCTCATCCAACATCAGTGTGACCTCACAAATGTGCTTCTGGAAGAATGGTCCAAAACTCCCATAAACACACTCTTAAACCTTGTGGACAGCCTTCCCAGAAGAGTTGAAGGTGTTGTAGCTGCAAACGGTGGACCGATGTCATATTGAACCGTATTGATTAGGAATGGGATGGAACTTAAGGTCATATGCAAGTCGAGGTAGGTGCGCAAATACTTTTGGCCATATAGTGCATGTGGTGGCCTAGTGGTTACAGTGGTGGGCATGGAGGACCCAGGTTCAAGCCCAGCTAGCCACAATGGTAACCTTGCCCTGAGCAAGGTCCCCGGGCACTGATGCTGCTCACTGCTCACTACATACATCGTGTGCACGATGTCCATACTGACCAAGAATGGTAATGGAAAAAAAAAAAAAAAAAAGTGTAGCCGTTATCAGAATCACATATCACACATATCAAGTGTTTGTGGTCTTTGTGACTGAACTGTGAGGATGATCACATTCGTGATCACATTCGTAGCTTAAAATCTGCCAGGAGTACAAGCCAAAACTCCGGTAATCCTCAGCTGCAGCCATCTACACTGACTACATCCAGATTACGCCATCACTTTGTCATGATTGTATTAAACCAACCCAGATACGCTGTCGCTCTTCAGAGACTGGTTTGATTGGCTCTCCAAGACTTTTGAGCAAAGTTAATAAGCTCCAACAGATGGTGGCCTGTATCTGATGTGCCTGCATAAAAAATTTAAATTTCTTATTGGTTCGTCTCGATTTGTAGGCTGTGAGTTTACATGTTTTTTTGGACTCTGCTGCAGGTGTTTTTTGTTTTTTTTTGTTTTGTTTTGTTTGCTGTAAATTTGGTGATGTGTAAAAGTTACTGTTGTCCTGCACCCCACAGAGTAAAGGGAAGTCAGGTGGGGTTGGTCTAAGGAAAAAAAGTAATTTATTAAGCATAATTAAGGAAAATAAATGTTAAGATGTTTATGTGTGACCCTGACCCTGGTTTATTTACAAATATTTTTTAAATCCACTTTTTGTATTGTTGCACATTCATTTAACCTCATGAAACTCATGTTTATCGATCAGACTTGAGAGTTTCATTTTCTATAAAGAGTGAATATATTTTAAGTTGTAGACATTTTTCTTAGACGTTTTTTTCTGCTTTTCAGTCAGGAGGATGCTGACTCACTTGCTCGTGAGTACCTGCAGCACAGAGAGCATCAACAGGGGAAAACTGGGACAGATGGCTCCCTTTCACAGGGCTGCTTGAAGGTAGATCATTATTTTTGATTTTATTCATATATCATTAGCACAAGTGATTTACCTTTTTCAGTAAAACTTACTTTTACATTTTAATTTGTTTTTCAGAGATATTTCAACGTGCAAAATGGATTATCGGGATGAAACATCCACTATTACCTATTTGATATTTATATAATCTGGTTTGTGTTGAGGCAAAATATTTGCACATATCTTTTGTCTTTCAATTGTTCATGTAAAGTTTTTTTTTTTCTACATTCCATGAATTATTAAAAATGTGTAGAGGGAAAAAAAACATCGGCATACAGATCTGTTTTTATGTCTTCGCCTCCCAGCTTGCGTTACTACTAATTATTCACAATGTATAAGAAATAACTGAAAAACAGAATAATTCAAAGGCATTCAAACTGGATTATAATGCATACCAGCAACATATGAATAATGAAATGTAGAATTAAAATGCATGTAGTTAAATTGCTGAACTAACTGTATTTTTGCACAAGATTGAGCAGAAACGACTACATGAATGTGTAGTAGGTTTAACCCCATTCTGTTAATATTTTCCACATTTGATTGCAAATGGCATTGTTTCTCTATTAAACAGAGGTTGTCACACCTCTAAAGTTCTGATTCAGTTCTAATTAAAGGATCACTGTTTTGAGAGAAGTGTAATTTTCTAATGCAATACTTCCTGTTACTCTGTAAGAAAAGCTTTGATTAAAGTTTTATAAAGGACCAAACTTAAACTTGATCAGGGAACTTCCATCATTTAGCAGACTTTTTTTCACAAAGCAACCTACATCTGAGAGAACACAAATACGATTTCAAGTAGGAGGGTGCAGCGGGGACTCCTGAGGACACAGGTGCTGCCACGCTGGTGCTGGAAGATTTTTGTTTTCTTACACAATAATGAGCAGCCAACTGGAACCGTAACCAAAGCTGCAGTTTATTGAAAAAACCTCCACAAGAAGGAAAGAAAAACATTGAACAGAGGTTTTAACAGAGTGAAGGCTTTTTTTTAATCTGGGTATCACATCTTGTCATTATTACTTGGTATCAGAAGATTTATTTTAAAACTAAGGAAATCAAAATATAAGATAATAAAAATTGTCTCAAGACAATATGTGGCAAAAATCTTAAGTAAACAAAAATAGAAAAGTACATTTATAATATGTGGTACAAACAAAGTTGTTTTTTTTTTTTGTTTGTTTTTTGTTTTTTTTTTGTCTTTAAGTGCAGTTGACAAAAAAACAAACCATTTTGTTCTTACACAAATATTGCGTCTTGTGAAAAGCTTGACTCACGTCAATCACATTTTGGTTTCCCTTTGCCTTAGTTTTCTGATCAAAGCTGGCTGGTCGATCGGGAGCCCGTCTCACGATTTCCCCTCTCTGTGCTTTCAACAGTGTCTTCTAGTGTCTGCAGATGCATAACTTTTCTCCACACATTCTTAAAAATGGGACTGGAAAAGTAGTAAACCACAGGATCCAACACACTGTTGAGATAAGTCATGCTAATGGTGATGTAAAAGACATCGATCAGGTGGTCAGGACACTCCCTGGATCCGTGGCCAGTCGTGATCCAGATCAGCACCAGGATGATGTTACTTGGAAGGAAGCAAATGATGAAGAGCACCACCACTATGATGATGAAGTACAGAGCTTTCCTGATCTTTGCCTGGTGGGCCAGCTGCCTCCTTCTCAGGTGGCTGATGATGTGAAATGTGCAGTAGAGGATTACAATCAAAGGTATGTAAAAGGTAAATAGAAATGTGAACTTCTGCCAGTACAGACTATTTTGAGGGTCATCTTCCGTGAAGCTCTCGCAGAATTTTGAGTTGTGCTGCAGGCGGAAGATGTGCACGGTCATTGAAATGGTGACTAACCACAGTCCAAGAGATCCCAGGATGCTTTTACCCACACTCAGAGAGTTGATTGGGTGATGGGGATGCACCACACGCATGAACCGGTCCACTGCGATGGCCATCAAGAAGAAGGTGCTCCCACTGCGGTTCATTGCCAGCATGAAGAGGCAGATGTTGCAGAAGGTGGCTCCAAACATCCAATTGATCTTAGAGATGTAGTAGCTGGCGCGGAAAGGCAAGGCAAGGTTGAGCAGAAAATCTGTCATCGCCAGGTTGAAAAGTAAAACTGTGCTGCTTTTCCAAGGTCTCAAGTGGAAGCAGAAGATCCACAGAGCCAGACCATTTCCAAGGAGCCCCAATATAAACTCTGTCACTAGCAGTGGAGGGAGCACATTGCTCAGCAGGGTTCCACTGATGTTGCATTGCATGTTGAGTTCAGTGTTACCAGGCTGACTGCAGAGAAAAGAATTGGCCCTATAAGGATGTCAGTATTCTTTAAAGGGAAACCACACTGACACACAAAGTGTTGGCAGCGTGGTTTGGGTTTGACAGGAAGCCAGCAGGTTCTGCTTTTCAAATGCTAACGCTCTAAATTTAGTTGTTCTTGTTCCTGAATGATTTTCAGAACTTTCTTGACCACTTCAGAAAGGTTTTTTTTTTTTTGTTTGTTTTTTTTTTTTTTTTAAACCAAAGCCACTGATTTACAAATTAACTAGTTTATTTACTAAAGTTTACATAAAATACTGTTTAGGGTTTTATCGTATTATTATCTCATGTTTAAAATTTACCCACTAATAGAGAAGATTTTAAATTTAGCACTAAACTGTTGGTTTCAAATGTAACTATAAGAACATTTTCCAAGTCACATTTGTAAGAATTCTTTTTGTGATGACCTTTCACTTTTATCACCCAGTGGCCTAAAATAGTTCTTGGTGCTGTTTCGATACTGTAAAAGTACAAACACGTTTTAATACAGACGAAACTGCACATGAACACCCTCCCACCAGCAGCAGCTTCAGAGCTGATAACGAACACATTTTATCTGTATGACAGCAACTGTGTGTGTGTGTGTGTGTGTGTGTGTGTGTGTGTGTGTGTGTGTGTGTGTGTATATATATAAAATTATACTGTTGGCAATGCTGCCAAACAAAAAGACATAAATTGTAGTGCTAAGAGGATAAAGTTAATAGTGAGACGTGTTATCTCAAATAAGTAAACAAATGTGCGGTGAGGTACAAAAACTTCAAAAAGGAAGTGGTGGAGTCTGTGTGCATGTGGCTGGTGGATATTATTTGTTTACTATTTTTTCTTGCATTAAAAAAAAGAAAAAACTGAGCACTGCAAAGTTTAAGTTTTATATGTTAGAAGGATGTCAAATTAAAGGAAAAACCTTAAGTCCTTGACTGGTAGCAGATCTTCATGTTCTGGGTCTCTGGAAAGCACCTAGAGACAACTTGTGTTGTAATAGACGCTATATAAATAAAATTGAATTGAATTGAAAATTGAAGATCTGGTGTTTCGTTAATATGGTTTGGGTCTACATTGTTTCCCTTAGAGGGAATCATTAATGGAAATGAATGCAAAGTTGTGAGTAAACACATGTGCTCTGCGATGGAAAATGTCCAGGACGCACATGAACATGTCGTCTGTAGCCTTCGGAGTCGCCACCAGCCTTAAAACAAACTGTTACAGCTGCATCTTCACTGCCTTTAGAAAAACAGATGACACAATCACTATAAAAGTGCCCCGGAGGCACATTATAGTCCACTAACAATGCCTCAATAAAACAGTTAAATGTTTTGGGGGTTTTTTCCCTTTTACTTTGTTGCCTATTTAACTTTCCATTTACATTACAGGTTATGTGTTGTGAGAGGAAGGAGTCACTTGCATGGTATTTGTGGTACTTGACCAGAGAACAGGCTTAATCTCTACTGCTGTCTAGTGGATGAAATCTGAAAATGCTGCATTTATATTACCTTATTTGAGGGATGGGTCCCAGACTCTTGTTGAAAAGCAGTTTTTCTTTTAATTCTTAATTATTTAGATGTATTTAATCACAAAGAATGATAAACATAGTTCAGTGTCAACAATACTTCCGAAAACAGCTGTGTAAATATGTGCATATTCATTTTCTCAAAGACCATGACAGAGTCCCAAGATTTTGGCTTTTTTTTTCTCTTTTTATATAAATATACATTTTGTGTGGAATAGTCTAATGGTTTTTAAAATAAGAGGAAAAGAAAACACCTAAACTTTCCTTAAATACACAAACATTCACATAATTTCTTTCACAAATGACTTTGTTATCAGTGACGTCAGCCTATCAGTCACTTTTTTTTATATATATATAACATGTGACTCTGTATTTTTATCCAGGGATGTGCCTTGCCAGCCCAGAGTCTGCTCCGTGATGTGTGTGAACACAGTGCTCAGACAAGGTTGAAAAATGTGAAAAAGCCCGTTTGGCCTGTGGGACAGATGACCCGTTCTTTTGTTTCCACCTCCTGTTGTCCCATTAGCCGTTGTGTTTTCCTCAGCTGCATATCTGGAAACAAAACCTCATGGTTGTTACTCCACCCAGTACAACCAACATGAAATTCCAGTTTCACAACTCTGAAGACAGCTGAAAAGTACACAAGAGATTATTGTTTTCTTCTCGCACTTTATTGCTGTCAAAAAGTTCCAGTTGGTGATGGATCGAAGGAGAAAATGCTCCAACAATTTGAATCCTACTCTGCTGAAAATTATGGAATAACAAGTACAATGTTTGTGTACAAGACGGAAATCAGTCAGACTATCAAGATGGAAACATTTGAATTGGAGCAACAGATAAGATTTAAACAAAGGAAACCCATTCCAGGTTGTCTAAATGGTTTTACAACGTACTGACCTAAATTTAGAAATTGAGAAGAAAAACTCCAGGTTACGTTAGGTTTGTATTACAATCTAAGATTTGGTCCAGCCACAATGACCAGGTGCTGCAAATAAACCATGTCTGTGTTTTATTCAAACCAACATCCCCACAGTTGGTATGTTGTTGGTTCAAAAGTGCCACATCTTTCACCTGAACTCGCTCAAATCCCAAAACCGTGACCAAATCTGGGAATCACCACAGGACCAGAGCTGAACTGGCAGAAATTAGTCCGTGTCATGAGACGGCTGAGTGTTCCAAAGTTATTCTGAAATCTTTCTGAAACTTTATGGTTTTATGTTGTATTTTAAGCCTTGGTGACACCATATGATTGTATAACTGCAACTTAGTGCGTAGGCCCTAAGTGAATGCGTGCACACACCTTTTTTTTTTTTCTCATGAAAAGAAAAAATTATGTTTTTGTTATTACTCATCTACTTTTATTTACAAGCATACCTGAAGCCACTATGTAATTTTAAAATCTAAATATTTTTAAGATTCATCCACTCATTTACTATTTTCTTCTTGCAGGGACTCAATGGGAGCAAATCTGCCAAGTCATCAGTTGCTTTGTTTTAAGGTCTCATATTCTGCAACTCTGATACCTATTCATTACGATCAAGCAGCAGAATAGAGTTGTTTTACTTTGAACGTGACTCAAAAGCTCTCTGGGTTTGTTATATCATGCAGACCAAGCGCCAACATTCCAGCTTCCAGGATGAAACCGACTCACTTTTGGTTGGCTCCAACAATGTATCCTGGTTCAGAGGACAGTTTTGGTCCGCAGTAGCTAGAGTTCAACTAAACAGAGCATAGTTATTCATATTTTAAAGATAATGCGTTTTTCTGTGCTTCAATGCTTCTATTGACACTGTAGATCACAACATTTTCCTGGACAGGTTAGATCATGTTGTTGGGATTAAAGTTACTGCAGTAGGTGTGTTTAGATCATATCTATCCGACAGGTTCCAGTTAATTCATGTAAATAAAGTTTCTTCAGCACAGATGAGGGTCTGCTATGGTGTCCCACAGGGTTCAGTGCTAGGGCCAGTCTTGTTCAGTTTATACATACAGCCCTTGGGAAGTATTATCCAGAACCACAGAATTAATTTTCATTGCTATGCTGATGACACACACCTGTATTTGTCTATAAAGGCAGATGAAACAGAACCACTAAACAAACTTCAGGCATGTCTTAAGGACATCAAGGACTGAGTGTCCACTAACTTTTTGCTTCTAAATTCTGATAAAACAGAGTTTATTGTTTTTGGTCCCAAACACCAGAGATTAGATGATGTTGTGATGACCTCCAGTAAAACTGTGCAAAACATTGGTGTTATTTTCAATCAGGATTTGTCATTTAAACAGCATATTAATCAGGTTTGTAAGACTGCGTTTTTCCACCTCCGTAATAGCGCGAAGATGAGGAGCATCCTCTCCCAGAGTGATGCTGAAAAACGAATTCACGCGTTCGTATCTTCTAGACTAGATTATTGTAATGTATTATTAGCAGGATGTCCAAGTAATTCTCTGAATATTCTCCAGCCGATCCAAAATCCAGCAGCGCGAGTGCTGACAGCAATCAACAAGAGAGACCACGTTTCTCCAGTTTTAGCTTCCCTCCATTGACTCCCTGTAAAACTTAGAATTCAGTTCTACATTTTATTACTGGTGTATAAAGTCCAAAATGGCCTAGCACCATGATATTTGCAAGATCTGATAGAACCATATGTTCCTAACAGAGTTCTCCATTCTCAGAGTGCAGGTTTACTCATAGTTCCTAGGGTATCCAGATTTGGAGGACAGCCTTTCTGATACCAGGAACCATCACTATGGAACCAACTTCCAGTTTGCGTTCAGGAGGCTGACACCACCTCCACCTTTAAAACCAAACTTTAAACGTTTCTGTTTAATAAAGCATGTAGTTCGTTTAAACTTTAGTGTGTTAGGACCAGTAGTCACAGCTGCAGCTGCAGCTGCAGGACCAGACCAGACCAGCTGGTCTTCAACACAGCTTCATCCTAGATCTGCTGCTGTAGACCTGCTGCAGGGGGACACCGACAGGATCCACTGAGTGGTGCCCCTCACCTCCTCTGTTTCTCTTTCCCCTTTTCAGCTCAATCCTCAGTTAATAATAAGAAGTATCTCAAGTATAATCGTGCTCCATTGTTCTTGTAGGTTGTCGTGCTGGTCTGCCCCCTCTTTTTCTCTTCTATACATGTTTGCAGACCAGATCCTCAGGAGCTGCATGCTGACCTGCAGTCCCACCCTCTGACCACCTCAGTGCCTGCTGTCTAAAACCTGTTTATAAGTTGCTCTGTAGTACATCAACTAATCAGGTATAAGTCATATGTACATAGAGCTCTTAGTTCTCCAGCTAACGGATAACTAATACTAATATATCTTGTCTTTTGTACCTTTGATGATGTGTCTGTGTCTCTCCTCTCTCTGTTCTTCATTCTCTCTTTCTGATTTCTCTTTTCCTGCTCTACCCGGTTGGCCTTCGGCAGGAGGGTCCCCCATTATGGTACAGGTCTTGATCAAGGTTTATTCACTCTTAAAGGGAAGTTTTTCCTGCCGTTGTTTATATAATAATTGCTCGGGGTTTAAGTTCTGGGTCTCTGGAAAGCACCTAGAGACTACTTATATCATAATAGGTGCTATACGGCAGGTCCCAACAGAGCTATGTGAGTTCTTCTTTCAGTTCTGGCGGCCCCTATATCGAATGTAGTTTTGGTAGCAACACCTAAAGTGAGGATGTTTGGGAAGAGTAAATAAGAATGAACATAAAGTAATATTACTAAAGTAAGCAATTTGAGCTAAAACAGCTTACCTGTATCCCAGGTTTCCTAGGCCTGCTTGTTCTGCCCATTTGCAACATGAGGCTGTGCAGAACACGCAAAAATGGCTCTTCAGAATACCAGTGACATCACAGGGGTTTGTACACATTCGGCTTATATTTTTTGTGGTGCAGACTATTTTTTTTCTGTGTGCTCTGGTAATCATTCTGTTTGTCCTCCCTCCCCTCCTGCTCCCTGCTCACTCTGCTGTTATTAATAACCATCGTAAACCAGTCACACCATTACTGTCAGACATGTGTCAGAGTCCTTTGGAGGAGGTTTCTGTTTGAACTGATCTGAATCTAAGGGGTGCGGGGCAGGGCTGACCCCACATGGACGAGTGGGCTGAGTTATGCTTGGAGTTTGCAGGACCAATCTGCATTGCAATTATGAGTGCACTTCTAAACTTTTATTTTCTACTTAATCAGTCTGCACTTCTTAAAATGACAGCTAGATGGCCTGAAAATGTGATATATGACAGTTTAAGATCATTTGTAACCTCTGAATGGTAAAGCATAATACGGTACGTTAAACATACAATTTATGGAGAAATGTTTTTAAACTATGCCTCATTTCACTCCTTAAATAAAATTAAACTGTCAAATCGCTGAGTAAGTGAAATGTCATGTCAGTCCACCCACATTCCTGATTTCAATCATTCATTATGTCATCACATCACTGCCTGGCTGTGGTACAATCATATCTCAGGATTAAGCCTGAGAAATTATAACTAAAAGGTTTCACTGAAATTGCGTCACTGTCTCAGGGTTAGGGGGAAACACTGACACACAAAAAAATAAAAGACTAGATTTTGTAAAAAGGCAATCCGAAATCTGTTTTGTGAACGCCGCTGAGGGAGGAGGGGAGGACTGCCTGCGGTTCGCGAAGACGACATTACGGTGATGATTATTTCCTCCACCTTCGGGGGAGGATCCGTCAACGTAATGCAACGCACACGCTCGTATTTGCTTTTCCTCCTTCCTCGAGCCGCGGTGCGTCAGCAGCAGTGATGAAGAGATGTCCCTGACGCGGACGCGCGTAGCCCGGAGTCCACACAGAGGAACGAGCCGCCGCCGTCTGCCCTCGATCGGACGCGTCTTTGCGTTTTGTTGCACAGGTGGAGCGTAACCATTTCTGTCTGAATCGGTTTATTTATTTATTTTTTTCTTCTCGTGCGCACGCTAGAGGATGAACAGCATAAGGCAGGTGCCCACACGGGTGAAAAGCAGGCGGACCGAGGCCAACCTCGGAGCGGAGAGGGATCATTTTGAAAAGCAGCAGGTAAATGTGAAGGACGGCGCAGTGTTTCTGGCTGTGGGGTGGAAACCTAAACGGTTTGTTTTAGGCGCCCCGGGGCTTTGTCGCATAGGCCGTATTTGCAAATGCCGAGTTAAGTTGGGATATCGGGTGTTCAATGCGGGAGGAAACCTTTTTTTTGCACGTATTTATTTTTTTAAGACGCCCTGTGTGTGGTCAACTTCAACTGTATGAATGTAAAGGTGTTCTTTCACAGTGGGACCTGCGAAAGAGCGCAAACCCCTTTTTAAAATATTAATATTAATGGTAAAAGTAGTTTGCCTTTTCTATCTGAACTAAGTGTACTTGTTCTTGAGTGAAAGTCAGCCAAGACTTTCCACAGCGCTGTGTGTGCACGTCATTCATTCCTCCCTGAAGTCTGTCCAGTCCTTCCTGTTTGTCCACCTTTCCCCCATTACAGTCATTTCTTTCTTTTCTCTTTTTAAATGCCTCATTGTTGGATACAGCATTTTGAAGTTATTACTTATTTCTCCTTTTCACCACATTCTTCATTAATACCCTTTGAATGTGTTTGGCTGAGGTGTAAAAACGAGGCTTGTCTTGCTGGTCATACTTCAGCTGGTTTGTGCTGGTTACTTTACGGCCAAGAAAACCAACGTTCACACTGTCCATTGAAGTTACAGTACAGCAAAATTCCCCAAGTTTGACTGAGAAACCTGAGATAAGAAGCTGTTGAGTAACAAAACAAACTGTTGAGCAGCTGCCTGGGAGTCCAGCGCTTCGAGCATTTTATTATCTGAAATGTCCCGAGCCCTTGCTTTGTAGAGCAGATGTTTCTGCTGATGTTTTATTTTCCCTTTTCAAACATGTGTGGAATGGTGGAGCTGAGGTTCAAACACCTCAGCAGTGGAGTCCATCTGAGGCGTAAATGGGCCCCTGTACATTTTGGATTGTTGGGACTGCTGGTTCCATATTGATCCCGTATGAATTGCCTATTGGGGTTTGCGTATGTGGCTGACCAAAGTGGACTAGGGTAAGATGATGGATTTTGGGCCCATGCCCGTTCAAATGGGACTTAAATATGCAATCAGGATCTCCTAAAAAAAAAAAAAGATATTGTTAGTAATTGTTGAAATTGGAGGCGACAGTTTACAGATCACATTGTAAGCAGGAGAAGACTCATCTTACCGTTGTGACGGTCACAGATGGTAACGTCCAGGGTGAACACTGTTCAGGCACTGCAGGATAAGAGTACATTAATTTAGTTTAATTTGGTTTCTAAATTGCCCGTAGGTATGAGTGTGAGCGTTAATGGGGGTATGTCTGTGTGGCCTTTCGAAGGACTGGCGACCTGTCTGGGGTGTACCCCTGCCTTTCGCCTGTACTGAGCTGGGATAGACTCCAGCAGACCCCCGTGAACCTGTATAAGATCAAACGGGTGTAGGAAATGGATGGATTGACGCAGAGTTTAATTTGGAAAGGCCTAACTTCAGAGCTACTGCCCTACATGACTTGAGATCAAGTGCTGCATATCTACTAGTAGACCTTGAAGTTACTGAAAAACAAAACTTAATTTCTACTTTTGGCTTTCTAGCACTAGATCTGAAGTTAAAACTTTGCTTCTGCTCCTAGTGGCGATTTAACTTTTGGATTAAGTTGGTGGCAGCTCTAACAAAAGGCTCTGTTGCTATGTAACGATGGCGATGTGCAGCTGATGCTCAGCAGTCATCAACTCATCTCCAAATGAAGGGCAGATCTCACTGATAGATCGTTTGTCTTGGGAATCCGTTTGGCAGTTAGTTTTTTTCCCCTCTCTATTCATTTCAGCATGAGAACAGCTAAAAGAAACAGAAATGACTGGTTCTTCTACTTTTTTCCCCACTGTTTACACCTCCTTATCTCATTGAAGTTTAGTGTCATCAAGATGTATTTTGAGGAGCTAAATCTGATAATTGTGCAAATTCCAAGAATCATCTGCTGACATTAATGCCATGGATTTTCTTGCAAATTACGGCATTGTTTTGGTTAAATACGAAAGGAGGGCATAGTGGCTTTAGAGAATGTGTTATATTTGCAGTATTGTCAAAATATCCATTTAAATTCAACTTGAAGGTACATTTTATTATTTTTTAGGAAGTGTTGTGTGACTCTTGTGGTCTCCTGTTAAAATATTGGCATACACCACCCAAAGTAACTTAGGATTCCCCTCCAGGTTGTCTCTTGTGACAGCTGCATATCTCTTTAAGGTACTGTCAGACATCGATAACCGTAAAAGTAGCTCACAAAGTTACAGAGGACACTGCTGCAGAGGCAACTAAAAGACTTAGGACAGTAATAAAGTTTAACCTTTTGAAGCTGAACATTTCATCAGTATCACTTTTTTCTTTGTAAATTGTGGCTTTTTATGTTGTTTAAACAGATTTTTGCATTAGACATTTTGCAAAGCTGCTTACATTCATGGCATATCCACAATGTGTGACCGCTCTTGGTGGTCTGAGGCTGCAGAGTTTAGTTACTGCTGCTCACCTGAGAGGTTTTACTTGGCAACATGCAAATTAAGTCGATGTTCATGGGTGAATCTCACCTCATGGCTCCAGTAGTCATTTAATTACTCACACTAGAATGAGGCAAGTCCAACGTTTTGCAACGGCGTTCTTTAGATTGTAACCTGTTTAATTAAAGAGGATGTATCGTGTAGGAGGAGGGGGCTGTGCTGAGTAGCTCTCATGTCATAGAGTTTTAGTCCTGCTGATTCATCCACTGAGTGGACAACTCATTACTCTGTCCTCCTTTCTCCGCTTTTTATGTTGACCTCGGCACCGAGGTGAAACGTCTCCCAGTGTCCTGTGTGAGTGTGTTTCTTGTGGTGTTTGCTTTCCCTCACTCCTGTTGCCTGAGTGAGAGTCCATGAGGAAGAGGGGGATAGAGGCCGAGGGGGAGGGTGAGGGGAGTCCCAGAGGGTAAACACAGCCACTGACTAAAAAAGGAGAATTAAAGGCTCCTTGGTTGACTTAGTTTGGTGTGCTAGAGGATAAGAGTTCATGCTACTACCTCTTACACGTGTAGCCAGGTGTCCCCCTGTGAAGAATTGGAAAGCTTTTCACATTTTATTTTATTTATTATTTTTTTTAAGCCCACGTAGTACCAGTAAGAAATATTTCCAGGGCGACACTGTACATTTCATACGGACTTGCACTTACACTGCCGATGCTTTATTTGCAAAACACATCGTCATGATGCCCATACCATCTTTGTATTCACTGACAACAGACCTGTCAAAATCAAAACGTCATGAGTAAAGTATAAACTTGGAAGCCGTGGTTTACATGATCATGAGATCATGTGCTGGCCAACAGGAAATTTACCAGGTCAGCAATGTGCCCCAGAAACTATTGGGCTGCTAAAGAACAGTTTGTTTGTTGAATACTTAATTTAATATGTGGTACGTAATTTGATTAGGCATAAAATTGAGTTATAACTCGTTTTGAACTGGCATTCAGTTGATATTTAGTCATTCAATTTTTTTTAATTTTTTTTTTAAGGTCGTCCATATGCTCTGCCCTTGGCATATATTTGGACCTTCTGCCTTCATTCTGAACAAGTTTTAGAACAACATATGTGTATATTTTATTATCGCTCTGTGTATCTTCCTTTTTGTGAAATTAATTATAAATACTAAGTGCTGCGGTGTCTTTTTTTTTTTTTTTTTTTTTTAAGGCTGGGTTTAGCCTCAATAAAAAAAATATTAGAAGCCAAGTGTCTGCTTAATCTCGGGGACTACACCTCTGCCAAACATCAGAGGAACGCCACATGAGGTTTGAGGTACAAGTACAGGGTCCTGACTGTCGGGGCGGCTGACCAGACGGCAGGAGAACAAAGCATCGTGTGTGGAGCCTCGTTGGGTTTATTTTCTTCTTGCTGATGTGGGAGAGGTTGTGCTTCTGTAGTTTATCAGAAAAGGGATGCAGAAGGAGCTGGTCTTAAGAGTAGAAAATGGATATTCATGGATATTTAACACTTTTCTCCTCCAGTGATTCGGCTTCTCTCTTTGGGGCACCACCCAGCTGGACTGTTTCTCTCTTTAACCTGATCTGATATGCACGAGCTGGGTTGAAGTCTGCGTGTGACCTTGCCAGCCAGATCCCCTGCAGCAGTCTGTTGAATTAAGCTGATAAGGACCTGCAATAAGTGCTCGTGCCTCAGAGCATTATGTACAGCGAGCGGCAGCTGAGGTGTAGCGTGGGCGCTTTGATTTCATTCATGTTGCACTCTCTTTAAAGCCAAACTTGTGGACAGAATGCTGAAAAACAGAGATGCGATGGTAAGGAGGGGGAAGCCTCATATTAAAACATCTTTCAGTGTGTGATGTCTATTTTGCGGCGTGAGTGTTCTGTTACAGTAAAGCTCGCTGGCAGCAGACCTTATGGCAGGCATCGGATTAGTCCGGTCTGTCCCTCCCTCTCACTTCTCCTCTCTGCTGCTCCGGAGGGGGATTTGCAGTCACTGGAACCAGAGGAAGCACTAAGTTGTTGAGCATCACACGGTCCACAGCATCAGCATGTCTGCAGCTCTTGGACTGAACTACTCTGTTGGCAGGAAATGTGGATTTCATCTGGTTTGCCTTTGACCGTGATGGAAGGAAATGATATCGGTCTGTGTGGAGGTTGACGTGAGGCCTGAATAGAGGAGAGTGGATCGGCACAGTAGTGTGTAAATTTGACAATCATTTAAACCAAATCTTGAACGATCCAAGCATCGTGTTCTTCCAGACGGTTTTGGTATTTAACATTACATTTTTCTGACATCTTGTAGACCAAATTACATATCAGGTAGTTTAACTATTAGTTTGATTCCTGGGACCTCTCCTGTGGTTTTGAGTGTAGATGTGAAGTATAAGGGTGTGTCCAGTGGCACGCTCCACCCTTAAACCAACTAGAAGAAGCCGAGGTTAAAGTTCTTTTTCTGGAAGTACTCTGTATCTAGTGTTTCTGTCACCCTCCACCTTCCCTGTTGCATCTGATGTCATCCTCCTCTCGGTCCCGTCTCACTGCTTTATGACTGAGGGTTCTTCTGAATGCACTGAGAGTCTCCCTGCAGCGTTGCTGCTCAGCAGCCATCTGTAGAGGCCTCCATGCCAGGCTCTGTATGCCAGAGCACGCCCCTCAATCCAACCCAATTCTCTACCCCAACTGTTGGCCTTCCTCTCCCAACAAACCCCTCATTGTCACACAGGCGTCCACACTAGGCCCATGCACTTTGCCTGTGTAAACGAGGAGCTCGTAGTTGATTTGCGTCAGGGGGAAGGGGGAATGTATTAACCAGTACGCCCCGCTCTCAGTTTTCAGCCACAGTAGACTCTCTGTGCTTCCTTATGTGACCGTGGATGTTCGATGGGTGTGTGTACATGGATTGCATCGGAGACTCCTGGGTTATTTAACTCATTGAAGAGGTTTTTATGTATTTTGGTGTATTAAGGTGTGTTGACTGTGTCTAAACAAAGATGTGATATTGAAGTCTGAGTCTAAGGGTAAGACCCCCATGCCATTTTATCAAGTAAGATCATTTGGAGGGTGATAAAATGGGTTAAGATGGAACATTTGGCCCCAGTAGTTCCTGTACTTTATGTTGGATTATTCCCTTACATAATACAAACATGGTGAAGCTTTATTACAATCATTGTAGACTCATTGAACTACATAGACTCAGAACCGCTGTGCAGAGTAGAGCAGAGACACATTTTTCATACGTTGTTAACTTAATCTGAAATTTCACATAAATTGCAACAGATATGACACAAAACGGGTCCAAGACAAGAAAGACTGGAGCCAGATTTAGCGACGGGTGGCGTCACAGTAGTTCACAGCATAATTGTGCCGTCTAGTCACAGCTTTGATCGTTATGTAAGCGTTATGTGTTCCAGTGAATGGAAGAGTGATGTATGTTTGTCTTCTACACCAAAAAGCAGGATCATGGCTATCACTATTGTACTGTTACCATTCCTTCTTACTTTCTAGATTCTTCTGTTTTTCATTGGTATTCTTGGATGTACAGTTCATACTTTTAAATTTTACCATTCTGCAAATCAAGTCTGATGTGTTTCTGCACTTTTTGCTTGCTTGTACGTTCATTTCCTCTTGGCAAAGCCCCAACAGCACTGTGGTTTTTTTTACCACCTTTTCTTTTTCCGTGTCATGATGCTATGCTTTAATCTGCATGGGTTTTTTGTTTTTTTAATCATGACATGAAATCCAAGCAGCCTTTGTTCAATGACTGTTAGACAGTTCCTTGAACTGTGTAGAAGTATTTTTTGTTACTGTGCACAACTTTTCTTATTACCTCTGTACATATAACTCTCAGACAAATGAAAAGATGACGGGACAGGCCAGAGACAAGATTGCAGTCCTGGACATTTTTTATTGTATTATCTTGCCGCAGTGCTTCTGCAGGGTAACTGAAGCCGAAGAACCACAGTTTTGAAGCACTGCATCTAAGATCTACTGCCACTGGCTCAGTGGATGGCTCTAAGCGCTGTAATCTAACCTGACCATGTAACTCGCACTTGATCTTCCAACGGTCGACTTCTGTACTTGAGATTGATTAAAACCCAGAGCCCGCAGAGTCTGTTTCCATCCCTGCTGTTTTTCGGATACGCCTGTTTTACCTGTTTGATGGCTGCAGAGCAGTTCACTTTGTATCCTGCAGTGATGCTCAGTCATTCTGATTCATGATCAGCAGGTTGATTAGAGATGTTTGTCTGCTTTGACCCAAGTTCCCATTAGATGCTAAATATAACTCTAAATGCCACATATGTATAGATTGTTGTCTCGTAAAAGTAAGATGTAAGGTAGATTGGGAGCAGTAGACTATGGGATGTCAAGGTTGGAAATGATGGCTGTAATAGAGCAGCAGCCATGAGGGCATAGGGTTTGTTCTTGAGCTGCATTCATTTCTTGTAGTGGCCACCTTTCTCTTAAGCTAAGTTGATTCACTTATTTAATCTGGTTTTACATGTATTGTAATTCCAGAAAGTAGTTGTTGTAGGTTTGAAGGATAAACATACTGTAGGATCTAACAAACTCTTCTTTTCTCAGCTCAGCAGCATCAGCAAAGCCATCAACAGCACTGAGACGCCTGTGAAGGAGAAGCATGTCCGACGTATCCTTCATTACGATATCTTTGTTGTGTTCTGTTACTTTGCAGACAGAAAAAAACCTAGACAAAATGGGGAAAAAAAGGTTTGAATAAAAAGCACGTGCAGTTCCACTATTTTAGTGCCATTAAGCGACTCAGACCACGTAGAAGCAACATATTTAAATGAGAGATGAAGATGTGAATGTTTGACATGTTTCTGAGATTATGAAAAGATGTTGTCGAAATGCTGCTAATGCGTGTGTAAATGTAAATCTGCAGGAAACAGATTACAGTTAAACCGGCGCTCACTTCAAAGTGTGATTGTGCTCCGTGGAGTCATTTGTGAATAAATACTTGAAGATTAAAGTAATTATCTGGCGGCTATAAACTCCTCATGAGACTGGCAGGTCAGATGTTGGCAGGTTGTTAACGTCATGGTGACAGCAGTGTTGTTTTCAAACATTTTGACATCATCGTGTCCACACTTTTGTAAAAACAAATGCCCTATTTTTTATGATTTGTGGGTGGAGTAACAAAAACGATTCATTTGTCAGTAATGCCTCTTATTTTGGCCGGGTTCTACGTAGAGAGAATCTGTAGAATACAACAGATTCATTAACGAGTGTTTTAAAGGATAAAAAAGCCGTGAGTGTTCAATAAGACTGGAAAAGTTCTTTAAAAATGCAGTCCGTTTACCATTTAGAACGGAGATTATAGTTGAAACTATAAAGAATTTTTATTTCTTTTTGTGGAATTGCTTACCGGAGAAACACAGTCCTGTGGTAGTTTGTTTCCTAAACGAGTGCAACAGGAATCATCTTGGGAACGTACAGAGAAAAGGGAGCCTACACCTTCTGGTCCTACGCGCAGGGATTCACTCTGGCCAGCAACTCCATCCTTAGCTGGAAGTTCTGCCACGTCCTGCACAAAGTTTTGCGTGATGGACACCGCAATGTAAGACACACGCCTCTCTGCCCATCGTTGTCCACTGTATGGCAACTGACGTTTCAAACCAGGCCGGATTTGGAGTGTTAGTACAGTTGTTTATCAAAGCTGTTGTCCCGGTCCTCTAGGTTCTACAGGACTGCATGAGACATCACAGTTCTCTAGTTGAAGTTGGGAAACTATGGGTGAGTCACAGTAGCCCCCCCCCTCCTTTTTTTTTTTATTTTTTTTATTAAGTGTAAAAGCTTTTTGTTTATAGCAACATTTAATTATACATTTTTGGCTCCTGTATCTTCCAGGGCCACCTCCATGACAAATATGGACAGTTGGTGGCTCTGTACACTAAGCTGCTCTGCACAAAATTGGAGTTTCATGTGAAGGTAAATATATCTTTGGACATTTGTCACATATATGTAATGAAACAAAAGCATAAGAGTTCAAATGCTGACAGGGAACTGGCACTAAATCTCCAATTGCACCTCAATGCAGCATGCAGAAATCCCACCAAATCTGGAGGTCAAAGATGAAGTTCTGGAGCGCGTTGCAGGAACGGACATCAATAATGTGTGAGTTTGAAAAGGATTTAAAACTAACCTTTTGATTTCTCTTTCTATCAATCCCACTCATCTTAACCAGTAAGCACATCTGACATCTAGACGAGGTGTGCTGCTCTTTCATTTCAGAGGGTCACAGCACCATTGTGTCTGAGTGGGGTCTCCTTTCTGACTAACAAAGGTATCGCCTTCTCTCCTGCAGGTTCCAGCTCACAGTCGAGGTGTTTGATTACATGGACGCAGAGCTGCGGCTAGCGGAGACAGGTGAAAATGACAACTCCTCCCACCTCTTCCCTGTCCTGCTTTTTTTTTTTTTTTTTTTAAAGCAGGAGAAACCCGAGCCACAGACAGGAGCTGCTGCCTGCTGACATTATTTATTTATGCACAAAAAGCTTAAGAGCCTTTCTAGAAATGGTTATTAGGAGCAGTTCATGGCCTGCATGTTTTCACATAGACTGTAGTCATTTTTCTAATGCAATTTCAGTGACTTGGTCTGATTTGTAACTTCTCTTTGCCTGTTTTTGTTTGTTTGTTTACTGATAAAGAAGTTCCTGCGTTTAGAGCACATTAAAGTAATTTCCTCTAGTATGGCAGTAATGATGTGTTCCTCCCATGGGTGCAGGGTGGAGGCCCACGATCACTAAATGCTAAACAAATTTTTCTTCATTGTGCTGTGACTGAAATGTTGTCACATTAAGCACAGGGTTTTGATATCATACGTCTGAAAAAGCTCCTTAGTAGTGTTTACATGTCACAGAAAATGTGGATTTTGCAGCCTGGCTTGTCAGGTGACTTTCTCCAAGTGCACTTTGTTCAGCCCACAATGTAAGTGAGTAATGGTAGTACCACAAGCACCATAAATCAAATATCCAGTGTGGCCTTGGTATTCTTTTTAGAGACCAGTTATCAAACTATGCTGCATATTTTCTGCAGACACGTCCATGATTTGAAAGTCACCTACTAAACTTTGGCATATACACTTTCAGTATAAACACTCAAGCGCAGTCTGAACCCCCACCTCTGATTTCTCTTTCAGTAATACGACAGTTGAACACATCCATCGCCATCTCCACTCTCACATCCGGCCAGTGTCGCCTTTCCCCGCTCATCCAGGTCATCCAGGACTGCAGCCACCTGTACCACTTCACTGTCAAGCTGCTTTTTAAGCTGCACGCCTGTAAGACTGGTTATTGCCCTCGAAAATGATTAATTCAGTATATATTCAATAAATATTAATGTTCTATGACTTGATTAACTCACATTATTACATTCTATGTTCAATTATTCATATGCATCTAATAACGTCCCAGAAAAAATCCAACATATTTGTACCATATCCTGGACTTTAGGTCTCCCTGCTGATACCTTACAAGGACACCGTGATCGTTTTCATGACCAGTTTCGCAGGTATGTTGTTGAGCGGAGAGCCTTTTCAGACATGCACTTTGTTTCTATAAATCTGGTGTTTTTATACTGAACCTAGTAACACGTACACTTATCACTATCAACACAGTGTGAACCTGAATACCTGCAGCTGCATTAACAAACACTGTTGCAATGAGATGCATTCAGATATGATCAGGGATTAAATATTTAAAAGCGCTGTAAAAACTTTCCTCCTCCATTGTTTTACTTATGAATTGCTGCAGCACCTAGTTGTTTTTTTAAGTCTTGGCGTCAGAGCCAGCTGATCAACAGTAGCGTTTTAAAGTGTTTTAGTGCGGCATGTTTGTTATGGTTTTCTATGATAAAATGGTACATTTTTCCGTTTTATTCCTCACATTTTCATTTATAAATGTACCTTGTGCTTCATCTGACGTTTAGTACAATGACAGAGCTTGCTATAAAAGGGAGCCATCCTAATAAGTAAATGAAAGTAAATCAAAATTATGATATAAAATGCTGTGTTGTGCATTAATTTGGGTTGACATTTACTGTTTTCCTATGTCCAACAGCCTTAAGAGCTTCTTTGATAAAGCCCGAGACATGATGTACTTCAAGAAGCTGATTCAGATTCCCAGGCTGCCTGAAGTAAGAGCTCAGAGAGACGGGGAGAAATGAGATGACTCCAGTGCTGCTGAGTCATAGACTTCATCCTAAATCCAATACCTCTACTGCTGCCCACAGTTTGCTTATTATTTTAATCGACAGCCTTGTTCTCTTGTGATTTGGCAGAACAGCGTTGGTGTACACATTCTTAATTGGCATTTTTAGTTTTGATTTCACCTGACTGGCATGACAAGCTGTTACTTATGTCACTCATAGTTTATCCCTTTCCTCCGCAGTCCCCGCCTAATTTCCTGCACGCAGCTTCACTGGCCAAACACGTGAAGCCAGTGGTGGTCATACCTGATGACGATGAGTTGGAGCAACAAGACGATGACGATGAAGAACCAGAGCCTCTCATCGAGGTCAGCGACGTCTCAACATCCAGCATGCAGACACAGCCGCAGGTAGGGTATGCCAGTCACGCATGCACAGATATTTATAGTAGAAGCTTTGCTTTCCAAATTTTTTTGTGAACATGTGTTCTTTTTTTTTTTTTCTCCCCCTCAGCAATTTGATATATTTGATCAGGCATTTGGACCTCCAAACGGAGGCTTTGATGACAGGTAAACCAGGAGGGTTTTTATTCAAATGTTTCACTGCTGAATCGATCACTTTGCCATCTGAGGTTTCTGTGTAAGCACTCTCACGGTTGGTCTCCTGTCTGGCAGGGACATCCAGATTGAAAGCCTGAAGTCGGAGCTTGAGCTGCTGAGATTGGAGTTGGAGAAAGTCAAAGGAGAGGTAAGAACTTGAGCACTTGATGCTTGAGTTTGAGATTATTTTTTGTGTTTGTGTAAGAGTAAAAGCTATGATTATCTGTGTGTAAAGGAATCCTAGTCATGTGTTGGGTGGATGCAAATGCTGCTCGCCACATGTAGAATGTGGCGAGTAGCCTCTGAATGAAAGGTGACGTGATTTCATGCACGCTTCTCCAGCTGCAGCCTTTTTCTTTATTTGGTCATACCCCTTTCTCATTGCCATCCTTTTTTAATATCCTATAAAAGCTTGCACACTATCATCTGATTTAAAGGAGAGATTAACAAGCTTCTCCTGTGCTCACATCTCTCGTCGTTTCTTGAAGGCTCAGCGCTACATCACACAGCTCAAGTCCCAGATCAACAGTTTGGAGTCGGAGCTGGAAGAGCAGCGTTTGCAGAAACAACGTACACTTGTGGAAAATGAGCAGCTGCGCATGGAGCTGGAGGCAACCCGCCGCCGAAACGCAGAGCACGAGAGCATACAGACCACCTTCATCGAAGCAGAGAGTAAGATGTGCAAAAAAACTTGCGTTAATAAACAGTCATTATCATGAATGCAATAATAACTCTCTTTTCTGTAAAGAAAGGGCACAAGCCACCGAGCAGCGGTACAACAAGCTGAAAGAGAAGCACACAGAACTGGTGGCCAGTCACGCTGAACTACTCCGTAAGGTACAGACAGACTCCAGATCAAGCCGGAGATATGCTGGCTTTCAATTAGATTTCAGCACCATGCTGTGTGTAGTGTGACTAAATGTTATTAATGCACAAACAGAGTGCAGATACTGTCAAGATGCTGTCAGCAACTCAGCAGACCCAGGAAGAAGTGGAGAGAACCAAGCAACAGCTGTCCTTCGAGGTGGATCGGGTAAAACAGGAAGCTGATATGAAGGTTCGTTTCGATTTTAATTAAAAAAAACACTGATTTGCAATGTAGATATATTCATGCTTAATGATGCATGTGGTGATGTAGTTGGAAGAGCAGAAGTTTGAGATGGAGAGGATGAAAAGAGAGTTGAAGGATAAGATGGCAGAAGTGACGTGTATCAAGGCAACACTGCATAGCAGCGAGAAGGTAATAATATGCATCATCATTTACTATTCTGTGTTTCATAAGATCTCTTCTGACAGACAAGAAGGTTTTCTAGTTGGACACTTTTCTGTCTGACAGTCGAGGCCATCTGCCTCTCTTGGCGTCTCTCATCACTCTGTATGTTTTCACCAGACGTCATTGGACATGAACAGCTCAATGAAGGCTCTGCAGGCGGAGAAGGAGCATTTGATGCGATCCGTGAGTGAGAGGGAGGCGGAGCTGTCATCTCTGCGGCAGTCGGCGCAGGTGCAGCAGTCATCACTTCAGCAGGAGCGAGAGAAGAGCAGCAGGGAGCTGGGAGAGCTGCAGGGAAAGCTGAAGGAGAAGGTCAGTCAGGACAACGGAGGCCAGCTCAGCAGCGCAGATGGCACGTCTGTGTCCACTCAGTAGCTTTTTTTGGTTTGCCTTGCTAATAACGCCACTGCATCATGATTTTTATTTAGAAAATATTATATTGTGACAGCCACTGTATACTGTAATACTACAAGAGTTGACAATCTTGTATGTAAAACTTGAAGTCCATATCTTGGATGTGTATCCACAACAAGCACGAGTTTTAATGCATTTCAAAGTGCATGCATGCTCAACAATCTGATTCTGCTTTGATAAAAGCTTAGAGGAGCAGTCCATAAGCACCTTGTGAAAACAGCTCAGCCTGAATAAAGACTCTACCGGCAGGGTCGATAGCTGGCGTGTGGCCTTCATCCAAATGTGTGCTTAGTAAGAAACATCCATGCTCAACCCTTTCAAATAACCCACCAAGAACAAACGGTGTTAATTTTTGAACGACGGTAAAACGGAATGTAGCTGAAAACTGAATTTACATTATGGACTATCTAATCTTTTTTTTTTTTTTTTTTTTTTTTTTTTTTTTTTTTTTTTAACAACACTAAATAAGGATAAATATAAAAGTTTTATTTGTCCTATTTAGCCTTTTGTCAGTAAATCTTATTTAAAATAAAACTGTGCCATGGGGTCAGGTGGGTTCTCTTATAATTGCATATATATTAGATTTGTATTACTCTAATCTGATATGGCAAGTTTATTTGTAAAGCACATTTCAGCAACAAGGCAATTCAAGGTGAAAACAAAAAGAACAAAAGATTGTGTTACAGTTCAGTGGCATAAAAAAATGGTCAGACTTAAGATAGCGTTTTAACCTTGATTTAAAGGAACCGAGTTTCAGCATTCCTGCAGGTTTCTGGAAGTTTGCTCCAGATCTGTGGAGCATAAACTCTTAATGCTGCTTCTCCATTTTTCGATCTGATTCTGTAGACACAGAGCAGACCTGAACCAGAAGACCTGAGAGGTCTGGATGGTTGATATGGCAACAACAAGTCTCTGATGTACTTTGGTCCTAAACCATTCAGTGATTTATAAACTAACAGAAGGATTTTTAAGTCTATCCTTGGATAGAACCTGGGGGAACTCCACATGTAATTTTAGTCTGTTCTGATGTAAAGTTACTTATTGACACAAAGTAGTCCCTGTCCTTTATAGTAAGAGTAAAACCAGTCAAGTACTGAGCCAGAAAGTCCAATTCTCCAGTCGCTCTAGTAATATACCATGGTCAATGATGTCAAATGTGGTGCTGAGGTCCAATAATACCAGTACTGGGGTTCTTTCCACAGTCTGTATTTATGTGGATGACAAGGGCAGTCTCAGTGCTGTGGTGAGCACAAAAACCTGACTGGAAGATGTCAAAGCGGTTGGTCAGAGTTAAGAAGGTATTTTACTGTCAGTAACCTTACTGATGAACAGAAGATTTGAGATGAGTCTGTAATTTTGCATTAGCAGCTTGTCCAGATTTAATTTTTTTCCAACCGTGGTTTGACTGCTATCTTCAAGGTCTGGGGGGAAACGCCTAACAAAAGGGATGAGTTTACTGTTTACTATTTGAATCAGATTAGATGCCATGATGGGTAAAACTTTATTGAAGAAAGCTGTGGGTAAAATATCCAGACAATAGGAGGAATTTAGCTGATCCATAGTATCCTCCAGGTTTTTGTAGTTTGAGTAAAATTATGTCATTTTGTCCAAATTGGTTTTGACTGGACGCAGCCCTGTTCATGGACTTGACATTGATGCACTGATTGCTTTTCTAATCTTCTGGATTTTCCCAGTAAAGAAGTTGGCAAATTCATTGCAGGCCTTAGTGGGGTGGAGTTCAGACACAGGAGGGTTTGTTAACCTGACCACAGAAGCAAACGAGGCACAAATGTTATTTGTGTTTTTGTTCATTTCAGAAAATGATTCCCTTGCATTCCTCAGTTGTAAATTATACATCTGAAGTCTCTCTTTATAGATATCACAGTCCAGTCTTTCGTCGCCTCCATTCAGCTTTTCGACACTCCCTTTTTTCCCTTCTTATAAGCGGGGCATTTCTCCACGGACATTTCTTCTTACCAGAGACACCTTCCCGTTAGTGGGAGCAAGCAAATCAATTATATCGGAAATTTTAGAGTGGAAGTTATCTAGATTTACTGAATTACAGGACAGAATGGACGTGGAAGAGTAGACCTTGTTAAAGGTTCACGTTAAGTTGTCCTTAAAGAGTTTGTTTATGACTTTGCCTTCAATAGCGATAATATAGCTATTATAGCGTATTAGTATGCATACATGCATTTATGGTGGTATCGTGCTTTACGTGGGAGAGCACTTAACCATGCGTAGATGCATGTTCTGTTTTGAGTGTGAATTTGTGTGCATTTGAATTTAGACAAATCAGGAAGAGCGGATGAGGCAGAAGCTCCTGGACGAGCAGTTTGCTCTGCTGCAAGGATCAATAACAGAAGTGGAGAATATCATCAATGATGCTGTTGCCAAGTTGGATGATCCTCTCCACATACGGTGTACCAGCTCTCCGGGTGAGACTCTTGCCGTTATTTTAAACAGCAATAAACACATATGTAAAAAAAAATAAAAAAAAAAATAGAAAAGATATTAAAGATTAGCAGGTTAATCACTCACAGCTGTGTTTTTATTTTAATTCTTTGGTTTTCCTCCAAACACAGATTACCTCATTAGTCGGGCGGAAGCCACGCTGGGCTCCATCGACAAAATGAAAAAGGGCCATGCAGATTATCTTAGTAACATGGCAGGTGAGTTCCCGAAGTTTCTGATTGGATGCAGCCGACATCACGACACTGGTCATGTTTGCATGCGCACCAAAGATATTATTTGTGATAAATTATATTCCGGTTGTGAGCTCTATATTACATTTTTGTTCTTGTTTACATATAATAGAGAATAGTCCAATTATTGATTGGACTATATCACATCACACATTGTCCTCGTGCACCAATGCAGAAATGTCTTCTTGTGGAGCAAAACCATCTAGTTCAGAAGAGACTTAGCTGGAGGCAGGCGCTTGATCAAACTAATATCCGAACACTCCTCATAGCTTAATCCAATTATTTCTTACTCCAAAAGTGATGTTATTGGGATAAAGATGACATATCCACAGTTTGGTTGGTTTGTCAGGCTTCCTGAGATGACCCACTGTGCTCTTTTTGTGGTCTCATGTAACCAGATGCTGGAGGACTGCTGAGGGCTTTGACCCAATTCTCCCACTTGGCTGCAGATACAATTATAAACGGCAGCGCAACTGCACACATGGCACCCACTGACCATGCAGACCGTAAGGAACATTTTCTTTTAAATACTGTTTTTTTTTTTTTGTTTGTTTTTTTTTTTCTTTTATAAAAAAAGGCTTCATCTTATAAAATGTTCATAGCAGAAGGAGCATTTTAAAGTTAGGTAGTTGACCCTGTTTTCGACCCCCCTGCAGGACTTACGGAAAACTGCAGAGGCTGTGCTACTCAGAGTTTGCATTATCTGAAGGAGCTGAAGTCCAAGGCTACCCTACAGAAGGCAGATCCAGCCTCCATTCGTGCAGTTCTACAGAAGATCCTCCAACTTGGCCGGGTGAGAGAAAACACTGAATTCCTGCAGATTCTTTATCCATCTAAGATTGGAAGTCCCCAGGAGTGCACCTAATCCAATTTGCACAGCATATGTTGAAGCATGCTCCTTAAATAACATAGTTTCTGATTGTTTGCCACTTGTGGCCATTTGTAGATTAAATTCCTTTCCTTAGCAGGATGCCACAGCATTGTACTTTTATCATAGTTAGGTGATTTATTTGCTGTTGTTGTTCCTTGCTTAATCATCTGTAAATCTGCTTAAAAGACCATTTCAATATTTACTTGGTCCCTTTTTTAAAATGTCCACAGCTGTATGTTACTGTAGTTTTACAAGTGTTTAATTTCTACGTGTAACAGATATAATATGAGAGAGTCATAAAATGATCTACAAGAAAGGGTTGTTGATGTTGGAGATGTGAGGAATCATGCTTCTTCGAACTAATTGCAGACAAACAAGTTCTTTAAAGACTCCAGATTTCAATCAGATCTAGTTCCTGTGCAGAAAACGGATATCCTGAAACTCTAGAAACCACTCTCATTGCTGTAGAAAGACTCGTAACTGTAATATCTCCATGGGCTGATTCCACCTAGTAATGTGCAGCAACAAGTTATGACTACAACATGAAGTTGTGCTTTGCTACCTTTTAAAATACCATCTTTTGGGACCAGAAATATAACGGGCTCTTCTAAATGTTTGGGTCAAGAAATAAAATGCAGAGCAATAGATTGGACTCGAAGGTTTGACATTGCAGTCATAGCTAACGTGTTAAATGAGGTTTAACACATTTGTAGGCGAAGGAGAATTTGCTGCAATTATGGACCCAGTGGGTTTGGAGATTATTTTAACACAGATTACCAGGGGGCAGATCCGTGAAATCATTAGTCCTTGAACATATCCCACTACACATTTTCTTCTATGCTGCTGAAAGATTGAGTCCAAATGTGGATCCGCTCTGAACGTGCTCCAAGGGATTGGATCTTATGTTGTGGGTGTGGTTGCAGCAGGTGTCCACTTGGGACTGAATGATAGGTGACAGATGTTAATGGCAGGTGTGAACAGAGCAGATGTTTTACCATGCTCTTAAGCAGTGACAGGAGTTACTAATACATGTAAATACATTTTGAGATGTATATTTAAGATCTGGTTTGCAGGAAAGCTACTTGAATCTCCCATTATTGGGTGTTGCACAATAATCCAAATGTTTTAAAACCTAAGTAGGCTGTTCACATGCACTTGTGCTATCCAGGAGCTGCGTCCAAAAGGAATGGACATCCGTCAGGAAGAGCTGGGTGATCTGGTGGATAGGGAGATGGCAGCAACATCAGCAGCTATTGAGGAGGCCGTTCGCAGGATTGATGTAAGTAATCTTTATCTTACTGTAAATCGGTATGTAGTATTGCAATCTATTGTAAACGCAAGTCATATCATAGTGTATTCATTTTAGATAACTGTCTTATATTGTTTGAATCTAGGAAATGATGAATCAGGCACGAAAAGACACTTCAGGAGTTAAACTGGAGGTCAATGAGAGGTTTGTTTGTTTTTTATTTATTTATTTATTTTTTTATTGTTTGCATCAAAATTAGTTAAGCACCAATAAAAACTGGTTAAATTGCTGGTTGTAATTGAAGTTCTCCCATTCAGTCATTAATTTTATCACTAAATGACAGCACGCATTTTGTAAATTAAATCATTGATCTTTTCCAGAATCCTCTATAGCTGCACCGATTTGATGAAGGTACAGCACTAATGTTGTAATCCCTTACAGACTCTCCTACATATTTTTTCTTTAATCATAATCCCAGTGAGCATATGTGGGATGACTTTTTCTTATTATTTTCTTTTTATCATTCACTTCCCTCAGGCCATCCGCATGCTGGTCATAGCATCTACAGATCTGCAAAAGGAGATTGTTGAGAGTGGGAGGGTGAGTCACTCTGGGCTAACTTTGAACCCTCTGCTTCATTCAAAAATATAAAAAAAAAATAACACTGATGTTTCCTCCTCAAGGGTGCAGCCACTATTAAGGAGTTCTATGCCAGAAACTCCCGCTGGACTGAGGGACTCATATCTGCTGCGAAGGCTGTGGGATGGGGGGCCACCGAGATGGTGTAAGTCCCTATCCGTCATTACAACCCTGCAACAAAACATTCCAGTAATAATCCAATGATGTTAAAATCTTGCCTGGCACCTTTAATAACACCCATTCTGTAACGTGCTAAAGAGGAAGTGGCATTGTGTTTTTAACCTGTTGTCTTGCAGGGAATCTGCTGATAAGGTGGTGCTGCACACAGGCAAATACGAGGAGCTGATTGTCTGCTCTCATGAGATCGCTGCAAGCACAGCACAGCTGGTTGCTGCCTCAAAGGTAGTGTTCAAATTTGAAATGAACAGTGCAGTGCTAGAAACCTTTAACATAGCTTTTATCATTTCATGATACTGAAAATTGCACAATACTGTATGTAATGTGCTTATTAAAATAGTGGACATTTGAAATGTATGCAAAGAAAATGGGTGAAACATTTATTTTTAGTAAAGTGATTAAATAACTGGTAATAATGTACTAGTTGTTTTTTTTTTTTTTTAAAGAATATAATTCTTGCAGCTCAGTTAACAGTGCAATTGATTTTTGCAGCTGGTGAAGCTGCTTTGCATTTTAACTGTAACATCTGGGCTCTGTCGCAGAAGAAAGGCTCATGAAAATCTTGAGCCTGATCCTGAATCTCAGTTTATGAACTTTTAGATGGGTATAAGTTTCTGAAGGCCAGAACTGCTGATCTGTTATTTCAGTTAGCTTTAAGATGAAACACTCTGAATTAAGTGTCCATATACTAAAGATGGCCAACATTGATGGTGCTGCGGTGCCTGGTGAAGAAATGTGCCTGCAGAGCTAACCACCACACCCCTGCGCTTCATGAACAAAAAGCTCAAATGTTTTCACGTGACAAAAGCAGAGGTTTTTACCTGAGCTGTCTTCTGTAATCCACCTGACCAATATCCTCTTCCCTCAGGTCAAGGCTGATCGCAACAGTAAGAAGCTGTTAGTTCTCCAGCAGGCTTCACGCCATGTCAACGAGATGGCTGCAAATGTGGTGGGCTCAACTAAAACCGGCCAGGAAAACCTGGAGGATAAAAGTGAGTAGGTTTTGATTTGTATAAAAGGCAGTCGGTTATTCTGAGCATCTGTCCAATATTTAAATACACATATGTCTTACATGTGCAGATACCATGGACTTTTCTGGGATGTCCCTCATCAAGCTGAAAAAGGAAGAAATGGAGTCACAAGTAAGTTGTGTGATTAGGAGGCATTGAAGAGTGATGCTGAAAGATTGTGTGTGCACCTTTATTTAAATATTCAATATTATTAAATATTGTATTTAAGTCCTCAAACATGACTTTAAAATAATCTATTGTAATAAAGTGGCCTTTATTTTTTTAATTAAAAAAAATAATCTAAAAATCTAAATGCATTAGGCAAAAATTGTAAATATGCTTTTACCACTTGTTTGTTTTTTCCTCATCAGGTAAAAGTGCTGGAATTGGAAAGCCAGTTGGAGAATGAGCGTTTGCGTTTGGGTGAGCTGAGGAAGAAACACTACAACCTGGCTGGAGTTCCTTCGGAGCAGATCCCTGAGGGGAACGGTGAAGCCTCCTCGCTGGCACATCCTGTCACTATGTCACCGAAATCAGCCAAGCCTGCTCTCATGAAGAAACCCGCATTGGCACAAAAACCCAATGTCCCACCCAAAACTTTGGTAAGGTTTACAAAGAAGAGGTCAAAAGAAGGAAATTAAATGGAAAAACATTTATTAATCTTCCTTTTTTTTTTTTCTTCACATTGCAGTTTAAATAATTGTCGGAGCAGAAGACGAGTGCTACACTACAGGCTGGCGTGCTGGATTGAAAAGGAAGCTGATTTGCCCGTTTTGTGAAGTTTTGTTTTTTATTTTTTTTTTTAAGTTGCATGCTGACAATCCACTTCACAGTCATTCTGCTTCCCATTGTTTTGCTTCTTACTTTTAGTAAGAAGGGTCAGTACTGCATTTTCTTATAGTATCTTCTTTTTTTTTTTTATCTTGCCAAAATGGACCAGAAGCCTTTTTTTTTTTTTTTTTGCGGAGGGGGGGTACCCTTGATGCCTGTGAGGGATCTGCTGTCTTTATCCTTTTATTTTTAAAAAAGTAAATTAAAATGATCACATTCAAGTTTTGTTTTTAATATATATTTGGCATTGAGAACAAAAAATGTTTTCCCTTTTTCATTACAGGGCACTTTTTTTTTTTTCATTACAGGGCACTTTTTTTTTTTTTTTTTTTTTTTTATTCTTTCATTGTGTACACTGCTGTATTGCTATTTATGTTGTGGTGGGTGGTGAATTGAGCTGGGGCATCAGTTCATGTGTGTCTGTGTTGCTGCAAGAAATCTGACATACCTCTAGCTTTGCTTTCATGTGCAAAATAGTTATTTTCTTTCTCACCGGTACAATATTGTCTTAGAGGCCTTGAAATATAATGTACAAATGCATTGAATGATACCTGCTAAGGTAGAGTGTCTGTATAGGAAAGTGCAGCTCACACTACACTTAATTCTTGAATGTCCCTTTTATGAGAGGGGAACTGAGATATTTTCAAATATATTGACTTAATGCTTGCACACTCATGTTTTATGACATCCTTAATGAGTAAATGCTTCTTTTAGGCCAAATATAAAGATTTGGGGTTAGTTATTGTACAATAGCAAGGTGTTCTAGTCCTCTTTGCCTCTGGGAGCCTTTCTTACAGGATATGTAATGCATTTTTTTATGTTCTGTGTCTTTCTTCTGTATGTCTTTATACACTCAGATCTATTAATATATTTTAGTAAAAATACTGGCAGTTTATCCTTGTAAGAAGTGTAAATGTCAAATAAACAATAAATGTTTAATTTAATGTGACAGTGTGTTGCCTATTGAGATTCTTCTGGTACTTGCCAAAGGAGTTTTTCAATTTTGGCTTGAACAGAGGACATACAATTCATTTTAACCTAAAGGTATACCTGGATTTTTGTATTTTTTTCTTTTTTAGGTCAGTAGTATTAAAAGCAGACTATTTGAATCCTAAACTCAAAACTGATTGAAAATTTGTATTTAAATAACAGAAAAGGGTTGTATAAAAACCAGATTTTAGATGGTGTGAAATATTTTCTTACCAAGAAAACATTATGGTGCTTTTAAGGTAATTCATTGGAGGATTTATATATATAAATATACTACATTGATGTGACGTGATTAACAGTGACTGCCCTTACTTCAAGTGACTTGTAATGGGATATTTTAAAACCTAAATGATGATCATAGAAGGTAATAGGCCAACATTATGACATGCGCAGTAAGATTTGGTGTCCAGCGAAGTGGGTTGCTGCCTTCAAATGCAGTTGTGAAAATGCTAAAATCTTCAAATTAAACTTGGTGCAGCGGCTGATGAAGAGTAGTTTGTCATGAATTGGGTTGTCAATCTATATCTTACATAGATTGATATATAAAATTGTATATAAGCAATAACTTATTTGATATGGTAATGTAAAGCGCTGTTGTTTCACTTGTCCTTAGACTGTTATTAGTTTGATTATTTTGTCCACTACATTAAAAAAAATTTCCGTTAAGATTGGCCAATTAAAGTAGTGTAAATAAAAGAAAACGGCAATTTACTTGATACTAACCAATTTTAAACATTGTAAAGTTCAAAAGAACGAGTTTTCGTAGGAGCATGAACGCGGCATCAGAGGTGGCATACAGGCACAGACTTCAGTGACGTTTAAACTGTCAACAAAGTGAAGCAAGTTTGTCCAAGTTCAAACACGCTTCAGATAGCTTGTGAAAAATAACTTCCACGGCAAATGTGAACGCGTTTGGAGTTTCAGAGGTAACAGAGGCATGGTGCATGGCGGAGGTGAGAATAAAAAGCAACGGGCAGACGGAGACCTACGTTATGTCAGCACTGGACAGACCCGCGGCGGAGCTAACCGTCGTGGATGTGTACGACATAGCGGCGGTGCTCGGGCAGGAGTTTGAGCGGGTCATAGACAGGTTCGGCTGTGAGTGCCTTGTTGGAGTCGTGCCAAGAGTGGTGCGGGTACTGGAGCTACTGGAGGCACTGGTGGGTCGTGGAACCGTTGGACAGGAGGCCGATGAGCTGCGGCGGGAGTTGGACAGGTTGAACCAGGAGCGGAGCGACAGATATGAGCAGGAGAAGAAGCACCAGAGGGTCAGTTCTGCAGTCCTTACCTGCGTTGGAGTGTGTGTGGGTTGTTTTTTTTTTAGTTTTTTTTTTTTATTATTATTATATCTCTTTACTATCCAAGAATCCAAAATAGTATAAATAACTTTTGGAAACAACAAGAACACAGTGTCCTCGTGGTATTTTTAATGATTTCCAACTAAATGCCAAGTACTCTGGGAAAACGAGTGCCTATGCTGATGTTTGTCCCTCTCTTGTTTCTCTATACTGTGTCCTCAGGAGCTGGAGCAGGTGGAGGACATATGGAGGGGAGAAGTCCAGGACCTGCTCTCTCAAATCACACAGCTCCAGGCAGAGAACAAGAAGCTGTTGGTGAGCCTATCTCTCCAAGAGTCCCCCGTGCCTGAGGAGGACCTTCAGAAACATGAAGGTGGGTCGCCGTCTGCACTCACATCTCTCTGCCACATTAAACAGATTTGATATTAGCCAGGAAATACTCTGCATTATGTTTGTACCATTAAAGAATGTATGCAAATATTGTGTAATTTTTGTGACAGACAGGTGGACAAACTACTCTGATTACTAACACCTGCTTTGCGTTTCCCAGTAACAAGTAGAAGTTGAAGAAATGCTGCTCTTCTTTACAGTGGCAGTAGACCTGTACATAGGGACACGTGACTTGATGTCATTGAACAATATCTATTACAGAAACATAATAAGATGGTTTAAATGTATAAAGGTTAAATAAAATATTGTCATTGTTGGCAAAGAGTATAATTATGCAGTCATGTTAAAAGCTTATCTTGACGTTTTATGTGGATGACTCTTCATACAAAAGTACTTTTGTGTAGGCTCAGTACAAATGTAATTTGTACCGCTTCACCATCTGTTGCATTCTGCACATATTTACCCTTTACAGTCATGTTCGATTATACAGTAAACAAATGTACAGCTACCCATGCATGCTTGTAAGTTAACTTTAAGTATGCCGTGAAGAGACACAGCTCAGAGCTTGTAAAGGAGACGATTTTTTAGACGGACCAAAATATAGCTCTTGTGTGATGGTTACCGTGATGGCAGCTGTACTTACTTGCAGGACTGCAACACCACACACACATGCAGACCTCAAAAACAATGTAGCCCAGACTAATGGGTGAATTGCACAATTATCACGCCCACTGAATCATTTGTTTTCTTGATGTTGTAAGAGATGCTCTGCTTTCAAAGCAATGAGAAGCCCAAGCAAGCCTCGGAGAGAAACCAACAGTTTAGCAATAGAGTAGTATTACACTGATTTACCTTCTATTCCATCTGGATGAAAACCAACTTGCAAAGACCAAACAAATTTTATATAATTGATCGAAAGGACCTTCTATTTTCTGCTTGAGCAACTGCTTTTTGGTATTTAATGCCGATTTAAAGACTGTTTTGTGCACTCCTGCAGGGCGGTTTATCAAGAATTAGATAGTGGACCTGCCTGCGTTGCATTTTAATTCTCAAAACAGTCACGTTTATAGAAATAGAAACTCTCTAAACTGTTGAATATACTAGTGGTACACATATAACTTGTTTTTATTGTTTTATCACAGAAGGAATGTCAGAGAAAGAAAACCAAGTGATGAAGAAACTGAAAGACTTGGTGGATAAACAGAGAGATGAAATTCGAGCTAAAGATCATGAGCTGTCACTAAAAAATGAGGATGTTGAGGCGGTAAGGATTTACCTGTGTATCTCACATTTCATTAAAAGACATGTGGTCAATGAAATACTGTTTTTCACCAGAATTAAGTCATAATACACACTCTTTCTAAAACAGTTCCAGATGCAACAACATCGGCTGATCAGGATCAATCAGGACCTGCTTCACAGGTTAGGAATAATGGAAGCTCATGGAAAAACACTGATTCAGCAGAGGGCAGAGCTAGAGGCTGCAGCTCAGGCACAGCAGCAGGAGTATGGACTTTTGCAGCTGGAGGTCATGAGGCTGACAAAGGAGCTCCAGGAGAAGGAATTAGAGAGGGAACTGGCTGAGATAGAGGAACTCCCTCTGTCAATGTCTGCACTGTTGCCACCTACATCATCCCTGACTACAGTAAGAAAAATCACTTTTGAAACACTAAATCATTACTATGTATTAAAACTTTGTCTTCACCAAGTGCTTTGTTTGTGTCCCACATCCAGCCTGCAGCAAAGGCACCTTCTAACTCTGTGAAACCAAAGTCAGTATGGGCAGAGTGTGGTGGAGATCCTAGTTTTGTGGCAAAGTGCTTAGGATGTGACAAGAGCCTTTCTCTTCTGCCAAAGCCAGCAAACATAGAAATTAATGAGGATGACCTTGATGAAGATGAAAGCGCGACGACACAGTCACTGGTAACATCTGCTTATAGTCCCCCTTCCATGTTTCATTATTGTTATTATAGTTCAAGTCCATTAAAATATGTATTGCATTTAAGAGATATCACTTTTTTCATTCAGTATGTGTCTTAAAGATGTAAAAACCTGCTGAATGACAGTGCAACCATTTTTAACTCTTTGTTTATGTCAGGCTCCAGTGCTCTTTTCTTCCTCCTTTTAATTTTTTTTAATTTTTTTTTATTAACGCATCTCTGCAGCTGTGCAGCATATAAAGATCACTTCTCTGTACTTCTCTGAGAGCATTTATTTTGGGTGCATGGAATCAAGCTTGAGGGGGAGTGCAGCACTTTGGTGCCACCTAGGTTTGAAAAGATGTCACTTATTCAAGTGGTGCAGATTTGCATAGCTCTGGTACAGCAGCACACGCCTAATGCAGAGCACAACTATCCAGCCTCCCCATATTTACCATCTACTCAACTTTTAACTATAAATGAATGCCTCAAAACGTTTGATATTGCTTTTGCTTTGCAATTAACAGCAGTTGATGAACAATATAAATGTAATGGCCAAATTAATAAAGAAATGATCTGATACTGCTTTACCTGTGGTCAGCCAGTGGAGTTTTCAGCTACCTGCTTTGTTGCTGGTGTCCATGCTTTGCAGGAGAAAGGCTGAATTTCTATTTTTCACTGCAGAGGGGGTCTTCTGATGCAGAGCCTGAACAGGACACAGACAGCCAGGAAACAGATAAACCTCGCTTCACCTTGCAGGAGCTGCAGGATGTCCTACAGGAGAGGAATGATCTCAAAGCCCAAGTGTTCATGCTCCAAGAAGAGTTGGCATATTATAAAAGGTCTGATTGAGCTTATAAAGTTTAGATTTGACATTTTTTTTCAAGGCATTGATGCCAAGTTGGTCTCTTCTATGTGTTTCAGTGAGGAGTCTGATGATGACAGTTCTATTGCTGCTGTTCCGTCTCAGCCCCCACAGCCAACTTCCACACGGCTTCCACAGCCAACTGAGCAGCCCGAATCAGGAATAAAACGTCTGTAAGTAATGGGTTTGACACTAAGAGCATTTTACCAGAACTTCACTGCTTGGTTTCACTTTTGTCATACAGAATTGAATTCATTATAACATCAATTAACTGCAAATGTCATCTCAAGAAACTGTATAGAGAAAATTAAATGGGAGTCAAAATAGATTAGATCCAGTTCAATTTAAGTATAAACTAATTTAGTGGAATTCATTGTAATTTTATTTATGTAATGTCAGTTTTAAAACAAAGCCTAAATAAGGAAACCAGAAGAGAACATCTTATCTTCAGTTTGATTTAGCCCCTCGTTCTGAGCATGTATTTATGTGTTCAGCATCTTACACAAGATGTCTTTTAGGCATAAAATGAACATAGGTGAGATGTGTCAATGATCATCTGTAACCCACACAACAACAAAATGAAAAAAGCTTGCCTGCAAGGATTTACTGAGGGTTAAATGTAAGAACACTGCAATTTGTTGTTCACGGTTAGTGATTTAGCTATTGTTCTGATTCTTTTTTTTTTTTTTAATTCAAATTTTAATGACTTTACACCACAAAAAAAAAAAAATTTTTTTTAATTACTGGGACAAATTTATGCTACTCCCGGTAACCAAACCGTGCCTCTGCCATCAGCCATCAATGATGAGTTATCTTGATTGCAGTAATCTTTGATTTTATCTAAAAACCTTTTTAAAGAGTTCTCTTATGTCTACCTTCTTCCTTGGACAGGATCTTCACTGCTATAATGCCAATGGTAGCAGCTGGTTTGATCACAGATGACCCCACATTGATGCCAATCAGAAGACTTGTTTCCTTTGTTTAATCGTGTATTTAAACTATTATTTTTTTATACATCATCTCAACACAGTTTGCCAACTGATCACTTTACACAAAAGTTGTATGTTGGTTTTAATGGTAATGGTACTCTGTTATTTTCTACATCTATCTTGTGTTTATACGTTAAACATGACAAATCAAGCATGTGGTCATTAAGGTACATTTAGTTTTATTTGTGCTATCTTGGCATTACCTTCAAATGTACCCTAATAGTCCAAATGAATGATGACTGAGCATTTGTCAGAAAATGATGCAAACTCCTTAACTGTATTTGAATATTTGCATCATCTTACCAAAGATGTCCATATTTTTAAATATGTTTTAAAGTGCACTAATAGTTTCTATGGGATTTCTTCTGAAATGTTGAAGAGACGGTTTGTACCCTTTTTGCATGTGGGTCTTCAATGCAACATTATGCGGTTTTGATGGTAAAAATACAAAATTCACCAAAAGAAATATATTCAATCAATGATGAATAGTATAGTATAACATGCCATACCTACATGATTGTGTCAATGAGTGTCTGTAAAACAATGATTATCTAAAATAAAGTAATAAAGTTTTATTTTTTATCTTTTGAAGTTTTGGCTTTGTCTCAATCAAGATGTAAACGTATAGTGACAGACATTTGTCCTATATTTAGTTTCTGCTTATGTCCATGAAAAAAAGTAGTTTTAAAAGTATGTATCGTGTATAGTATAATTCTAACGATTATGAAAATCATAAACATACAATCACGTGCTTTCTCACCAGTCTCGCAAACTAGTTTGAGGGAGAAACAGAGATGAGTAACATAAGATCTTCACTCAAACACGCATAATTTGTCTTTACTACTGTAAAAACGAACGAGCCGTGTTTACGATTCGGAAGTGCTCTGTAAGATGTCCTGTGTTATAGACAATCTTTGCACTCACCTGTCGCTAGGATACTTTGCCCTCCTCTGCTGTCTCACGAGTCACGCCATTGGCGGGTGAGTGATCGGGGAAGTGCAGCTGAGCTGGAACTTGGATACCATCGTTCGGTAAAACTACGGAGCCGAAGACAAAAGCAAGAAAGAAAACTGTATTTAGAGCATTGTAAGTGGTCGCGAGAGGGGAACCACTTTTCTGTCTGATAGTTAAAGGAGTTGTAACGTCATGGAGTATGGTGAGGAGTCATCGCCGGCTCTGGCTTTCGAGAAGGACGCGTTTGAGCTCACGGTCGAAGATGTCTATGACATCTCGTACGTAATTGGGCGAGATTTGTTAAAAATATCAACCGCGGGCGAAGAAGTGTCCGACCTGCAGTTCAGGATAGTCCGAGTTCTCGAAATGTTTGAAACTTTGGTCAACAAATACAACTTGTCCCTGGAGGAGTTGAAAATGGAGCGGGACAATCTGAAGAGTGAACTGGACCGGATCATCCGAGAGGGCTCGTCCTCTGGACAGGGCACGGTGAGTCTTTACGGTCGTCTGCGGTTCCGCGTCTGGTCGGAGGAAGGTGGACTTGATGAGATGATAACGTTTGTCTGCCATCACAGCAAACGGCGGGACCGAACCAGCTTGTGGTGGACCTGACAGACCCCAACAGACCACGCTTCACCATGCAGGAGCTGAAGGAGGTCCTGCAAGAGAGGAACCAGCTGAAGGCTCAGCTCATGGTGGCCCAAGAGGAGCTCCAGCTCTACAAAAGGTCACACAGACTGAATGTGTAAAAAGATTATATCTCTGTTTAAATTGTTAATTGTATTGAAATAGAAATGTACTTCTTTTTTACTCACACGAAGCCCATGGCATAACACCATAATGTAATGTATAAGACTACAGTACATCTTTTTAAGTTTATTTAGATGTGAGTTCTTGACTTAAAATTAAAAATAAGACTTCCTAAAATGGAGACTATTGCAAAGGCGCAGGAATTATTAGCAAGAGCACTTCAGTATTTTCTAAAACTCATGTGGTGTGACTAAAACCCATACAGAGCTTTTTTCTTTTTTTTTTGGACGTGTCATAATTTAAAACAAATTGATTCATTTGCTGCTTTGTCACATGCAGTTCTGAAGTAAACCACATCACATGCAGTTCTGAAGTAAACCACATCACTATCAGGACATTAGTTCCAAAAATAATGTGCTTAAATATCTGAAATCATTCAAACCTTTCACCGGGTATATAAAACCCGTGCTAAATCAATATGCAGAACAAAGTGATTTGCTGTGGTGACCCCAACAAACGGAAGAGCTTTGTCATCCGTTGAGTTTTTAAAGCTCTGAACAGCAACACATTTAATTTCTCCCAACATAATGTCAGTTTGAGATATTTTTAACAGCAGTCTTGTCACAGTATCATCATTTGCACCACTTGAAAGCTGCTTTGACTCTCATCGTTTAATCTTGCGGTACAAAATTATCCCTGACTATGAATCTGGGCTTTTTCCTTCAGTGGTATTCTGCCCCGAGCTGAACCAGCAATGGTGGAAGTGGACCTAGACTCTCCAGAGCATAGTCGAGCCACAATAAATGAGAAGACAACCATAGGGAAACTGTGAGTAACGTGTCCCGATTTACAGAGGAATGCATGCAAAGATAGCTGAAATAATATAAAATGCAAGTAACAATGTAAGCTGTAAACTATTTTTAATGGTAAGGGTTAAACAGAATAAATCCACAGGCTTTTTAAAGCGGCAGCCACAGGATTGTTGTAGTGAACTTGCAGGGAGATAGTTCTCACAGCACTTCTCCTGTCTGCTAATCATGTACTTGTGACTGAATGAAGTCATGTTCATGCAGAGGATGTTTGTGAGCACTGAGAGGAAAAGAATGGGTTGGAAATTATGTCTGCCGTCCAAACTGCTGCCGTTAGTAATTACAGTCTGTTGTGGCTCAGATTTGAGTCTTTAATGCATGCTCATTCATTCTTCTCAATAACAAACCCCTTCAACTGTTGACATTTTTTTTCCTTATAGGTTTTCATTCAGGCGAAAATGAGGGGAAAAAAAAACAAACCTACCTTTCTTCAGAACTGGCCATGCACAAGCAAGCAGGACTTTCTTTTTTTGGGTGGAATTACACCACCCCCAACCCCCAACTGTAGTTACTATTTTTTTAAACATCTATATGATCATCTAACAAGCACTGCATTTTTTTAATGGTCATTTTAACCCAAGATGCTTTTATAGTATTACAGAGTTGTAGTTTGTACAGTTGAAGTATAAATTTCATGAAAAGTATTTGACGGGGGGGTTAAATATCTGGTGTTAATCATGTTGTACACAGAACAAAGAAATTACTGTGCAGTTTTTTAATATAAGTCAAAATTAAGCACTGACACTGGCCCTGGTATCAACATTTCCATCAATATTCGTCAAAGAAATTAAAACTACATATATTTTGAATATCACTTGCCTTTTTTCCAGGGTTGATTATTTATCAGCTTGTTAAGTTTTAGAAGTTCTGACCTCATGTTCATGTAAAGTCATTACAGATGCCCACTTATGTAAACTAGAACACAAGCCTGAAGCTTTACAAACATTTCCACAAAAGCTGGGAAGCTGGTTAAAATGTAAATAAAAACAGCATTACTTGTAATTCACTTCACGTCTGTATTTCATTTTAGATGGTTCAAATACAATCTTTAACATTTAATTTTTTTTTGAAAAGTTATTGTGTGTGTTAATGCAAGCACGATGTGAACTCACTTTCATACCTCTAAAACAAATCTGTCAGTGTCATCCGTCTCCTTTGCTTTAGGTCAATCTAAACATCACTACTCCTGGAACATTTTTTGGACGAATAAGACGAGCTAAAACTCTTTAGCCAGATGTCAGTGTATACAACATGGTATGAAACGTGCTGTACCCATTTTCCTAGTCGTCATCCTTCACTGCCAAGTATCCAGTAATGGAAATTCCTTTGCCATCAGTAGAGGGGGATTATCTTAAAATAGCATATTTCATACTTAAACCTCTCAGATCGTCTTACTAAAATCATGCTGCACCTTGACTTTAATCCTCAATTTACATTGTAAGTAATTTACATTAGGCAAAACTGCATCAATTGCACAAAAAGCCCACTGACAAATTGTTAAGGGGTAAAAAAAAAAAAAAAAAAAAAAAAACCACACACACACACTTCAAGCTTGCATTGATCTGTTACAAGTTAAATTGAGAAAAATATAGAAGCACGTTTTGCAAATTACAACAATAGAAGTATTGAAACTGTTGCCGCAGTTTAAAATGTTCTTTAAAAGCAATGAAGACTGTTCGAGAGTGGCAGCCATTACCCAAGGATGGTATACATCCGTCACAGTTCATGTGAATTATGGTCATGATTTCAGTATTTGAGCCAAGGGTGTGCAGATATCGATTCTTTACTCCGGTCGCCGTAGTCATAGAGCAGCTCCTCCTCTGCTTCGATGTCTCTTGAAGCCACCAAGATCAGATGAGGGTCTCCATCGATGGCATGGAGCCTTGTGTGGCAGTTTCCATTTTTACTGTGGTTAATCAGTCTTCCCAGACGGCCCGTTTCCTTTGTTGCATCTACACTATAAAACACAATGGCAGCGTCACTTCAGCAGCAGACACTTATTCATGGAAGCAAAGCCGGCTGCAGTTTTGAGGACTCCAAAAAAATCATTTAGATAGATGTCTGCTTAGTTTTTAACCAACTGTTAATGGCTTTAATGTTATGGCATGTCACGAGATTATTAAAGTCTTGATTTGGCAAAAGTTAATGGAAAGGAAATTAGGGAGAAGAAAGAGCGAGAGAAAAAAAGATTGAAATATACAATTATACTATGAAAATAAACCTATTTTAATTTCTTTTTAAAAAAAAGGCTCGTTTTCGGAAGTCCTCCGGATTGACAGTTAGATTCCCAGAAAGTTGACAAATTAAAGCACAGGCAAGAAGTTGTTGATTCATCTTAAAATTTCTGGATAACCACAGAAATAACCCCCCCGTCCCCCGCCCATGTATTTAAAAAAAAAAAAAAACAAACTATACTCATTAGATACCAAAAAAAGGAATTGATATAATAAATTACTTTTAATCTTAGAAATTCCGGATTATAATGGCTATCATAGAAACAACCGGATAGTGAGCCATTAATGAAAACGGTTGGTTTTATAGATTAACATTAAGCAGCCAAGAACCCCAGAAAACTAAAAAGAAGAAAAAAAAACATAACTGCATCTCTTACAATTTAAGATGACTCAAGAAAAATGTATATCTGGTCAGAAATGTCCAGTGTAAACTCTTTTAAATAGTTTGTGTTGCGTTTGTCATTGCATTTACACATTGGGTGCATTTCCACAGAAGAAAAAAAAAAAAAAACAACAATTAATGAACTGACGAGTTCAGCTCTTGATGGCATATTACACCAATGTAGGACTGGTGGAGGGTTTTCTTTTAATCTAAATTGCTACCACTACTGTGTATATTTGTCCTTGTTTTTTTAAGCAAACAAAAATTCAAGCAGCATCCCTTGTTTACTTGTTGCTTCTTTTTTTTTTTTTTTTTTAATCCATTGATGCTGCTGGTTATTTGGGGGAAAAGTGCACTACTGCCACCTGGTGGTCACCTGTGTTATTGGTTCAGTCAATGGTTCTTGCGTGGAGCTAAAGTGTAATGGAGACACACCATGTGAAGGGGCTGAGGAGGCGGTTTATGCTGAATCCCCACTGATGGAAACGCACCTTTTTATACACAAGCTGCCCAACTACAGAACAGTAATACTCGACTTACCAGTAAGATTTAGATTGATGCTGGAAGTAGTACATGTAACAGCCCGTTTCAGGATCCTCAGCATACTGGGCTTCTCTTATTTTAGCCTGGGCTAGATCCAGTAGGTCGCCATGGTACTCGACAACAAAATCTCCCTTTTTGAAACCTCTGAGAGCAAAAACTCCTCTTCCTTTTCCTTCAATGTGCTTGACCTGTTGACATTCAAAAGTGTTAGGTTTAACTGATTTAGTAAAGATGTTAGTCACTCAGCCACCACATAAATACCAAATTGGTCACAAACAAATTCTCAGTCTTTCACGCTGACCCAGATGTCAGTCTGCGGCAGATTCAAAGTGGTGCATCACAAACCATCAACTTTTACCTGCATTCCTTCTTCAGTGCCAGTCTTTATCAGATCATCAATGTGTCTGTGTTCTTCACTCTGGCGACAGCAATAGGATCAACATTTCACTCAGTAAAATATGAACAAGAACACGAATTTACATAGCCACCAATAAAAACAACCGTTCTCATAACAAACACTTTTACAAACCTTTAACTCCGTTTTGGTCTTTCTGTTACTACGTCTGATGGGAAAATAGTCTGTGACCTTTCTGTTGTTGTCTGCACCGTTGTTCTTTACTCTGAAAAGACAGATATTATGATTGTGCAACAACTCTGAAAAAGTCCAGCTTCAGGTACAAAGTGCTGCCGACATGTTGACTTCGTGAACGCACTTTTTTGCTCCTTGTTTGCAACCTGTTCTGCCAGCATGTTTGACTGCTGGAGTTTTTGCATCATTTGCAGGCTTCACATCTGATTGTGCATTCGACTCTTTCGGTTCAAGGTGTTCACTAGATTTTTCTGTTGTCCCGTGTCTTTGACAAGGTCCTTCAGGTTTCTGCTCTTTGGACTCAGAGCTCTCAGACTTCATTTTACTGCTTACTTCTAAAATGAGAAAGAAACAAAGGATGAAATCTAACTCTGCATTTTTAAAAGAGTCTCCCTCACTTTAAAAAGTTTTAAAGCAGTTTAGTTATGTCATAGCATAGGTCATTGAACACTGCTACTATTCTGCTGCAAATGCTTCTGAAGTATCATGTACATAGATCTGCTGACCATATGCTATAGAGTTCAACAGCAAAATAGCTCTACAGAATAGACTAAAGTCTTTCACGTTTGTCAGTTCAGTTAAAAGTCACTTAAATACTCACTTTTCTCTAGCGTCGACTTGTCAGGATTATTTGCTTCAGAATCGTTTCCCTCTTGGATGTGCATGCTTGAACTCTCACTCAAAGGAGATCTAAGTTTGCTTGGACTCCAAAAGCTCTGGAGAACTGACAGAACTTTACCTTTTGAGTCCTGCAAGAACCATTATTGTTCATACTGGTTAATTAAAAAAAATTAAAAATAAATAAAAATTAAAAAAAAGCAATGGCGTGCAGACATGTTCACATATGGAGATGAGTTTCATATATAATTATCCCTGCACATTATTGCACTTTTCTGGATTCTCTTGGATTAAATCAATAAATGGAGTATATATTAAAACAGATGCCAAGATCCAACTTTAAATGCCAACAACGGGAGCAGTACAGTCCAATATGTGGTGGCTGTGACTCAAAAAGTAGTGGTTATCCTGAGGGATACTGGCTCGATCCAAAACTTTACTAATTCACACTATCAATCTGTGGGCAACATAGTGAACCCCACAGTGGTCCCCAACGTTCTCCTCACTTATAATCTGCTTCTGATAAAATAAGGCTAAAAACAAAAACATGTTTAACAGCACCATAAAATAGATAAAAGTATTTATACTTAACTGCATAAAACCCACAAAAGAAAAAAAAAAAGTGTCTGAGGTGCATTTGAATAAAAATACTGCTGTGAACATACTGAATATAAATTACTACAGAACAAATGGAGATTAAGCCATTATCACTTTAAGTGGGTAATTTTTGGATGCTACTTCAAATCAAATCCAATTTAAGCCACTTGTACCATGTGTGGTGTGTAAAAATGTCTACTGTTGGACAGTAAATTGAAACTAAAAGGACTTATCCATGACCAGATATGCAGGAATTAAATGATTTTTTTTTTTAATTGAAAGCGTGTGTGGCCCTGAATGAGCATTGCAAAAAGTCAGCATACCGTTCCTTAGGTACACTCTCATCATTGTGAATGCCTTACTAACATGGGTACACGACTTTCCTAAACTTTAACCTGCACATCTTCATGTAGATGCTTTTGCTTGGTAGGTTCAAGTGTAAAGAAATACAAGAGAGACAACAGGACGCACGGCCGTGCTGGTAGTCCGCCGTTTAAACTTCAGTAGATACGTCGAGGCATTAAGCAATGGGAGACAGTAACTTGGATAAACGTAAGGAAAGAAAAAGCCCAAACTATATTTTATATTTGCAGGAAAAAAGTCAAATATGAACAAAAGACAGTTACCTTTTTGGGCGCCGGCTTGTTTTCCTTTGTATCGGTCTGCGATGCGTCTGTGTTTTCAGGTGTATCCTCTGACTTTTGGACGACTCTCTGCACAATTTTCTTGCCTTAATAAAACATTAACATACGAAAAAAATGAGCATTTTGACTTCAAACTACCAGAAGCTATGCTTTAAAATAACGTGTCCTCGATTTTGGCAAACGAGCATCAGTCGTAAGATAGATATTTACTACTGCAGCGTGTACAGCACACAGCGATTACTACAAGCACCGTTACGAGTTAACCTTTTGCCATCTCAGTGTCCAGACGAGGCTGCAGCTCAGACGACGTGATGTTTCATCAGCGTTGCCCTCTGTGTCCACAGGCTACTCAGTGGGTTTAGTTTAACTGGCGCACCAACAACAATCACAAATCCACAACTTAAAACGCGCCCCGAGGAGCGTGGACGATTTAAAAACACGAGCTGTCGTCTGATTGGCAGCTTTTGTCTGTATAGGCGTGGTCCGAGCATGAAAGCAGCTCTCTCATTGGCCGCAGCTCAAACTGTTACGCCGCCGCAGAAAACTAATGTATGTCTGCGACATATGCCTCTCTGCAACTGATTAAAAATGACTCACGTTATTTTTACTTGAAACAGGAAATAATTCTATGATAACAATTCCAAAAAAATATTTAAATATCAATTAAGTAAATAAAACCATAGTAAGATAAAAAGATGAACTGGATTTGCAAACATGATTGCAACATATGAGAATAATACAGTAAATCAATATATATATATATATGCAGTGTCCTGCCCACACAATAGTTCTAAAATATCTCATGTAAAAATGTTTTAAAATAAGTTCACCATAAATCATGGACTAATCCTCTATTAAAACAGCATTGAGGCTGATATTAAATAAAAACTTAACATTAACGCTATCCCATCTGGGAATGTCACTCACCAAGTTTCAGCCTAATGTGATGTGGTCATTCAAAAGAAGAAACAATACAAATCACATAGAAATGCAGTATACTACCACTACTTTAACAATGCTATAAATTAAAAAAAAAAAATCCTGGTTTGTGAAAAGTCTATACTTCTCCATAGCTTTAAAGCCCCCCCCCCCCCCCCCCCCCCCCCCAAACACACACACACACACACATCTTTATATTGTTCTTTGTCTGTTTTTATTGTACTATGTTCTCATTTACTGTCAAATGTCCTTGAGTACTTTGAAAGGCGCTGTTAAATAAAATGTATTATTATTAAAACATCATGATTATAACCATAGAACTGCCCTTTCTCTATAGGTTGCTATTTGTGTACTTGGCTTTAAGGCCTAAGGATCTAAATTATCTCAGAAAGCTATTAACTGTGCATTTAATCAAGAAGTGACTAACAGAAAGTGTCTGGCATGTTCACTTTGGGGCATGGGTCCCCTATCGGTGCTATCTGGCCTGTATCTTTTATTTTTTTTTAAAAGAAAGAAAAGAAAAACAGAGTGTACTTTGGGTGATAATGACAAGAGTATCCAAACTATGCTCTTTAATTTAAAGTTTTATTGCTGACATCTAGTGTTAAGTTGCATGTCCAGTTAAAACTGTAATTACTGAAAGATGCATTTCAGTGCAAGTGTCTTAATGTAGCTATGTTTCCCCCTTTTTAAAGTGCCTAATTGACTCGTATAAATTAGGACAACCTGTAAGTCTGCATGAATGACAATATTGAAATAACAGTTTGTTTTATTTCACAACATCAGAACATTTACATACTTACTATTGAGAATAAAATAAGAGATTTATTCCAATATTTCTGTCCACATTCTGTTTTCCATTGAAATATTTTAAACTGTGTTATTTCCAGGTTTGGAGTTTGCAGCCAGAGTTTCTTTAAATAGTTTTTTCCTTTCCAGGTTTTCTTTCACATTCCTCCTCTTCTCCTGCTTTTTCAACACAGACTCTTTCTTCTTTATAAGAATTTCACTGAATTCTCCTTTATATGCTACATCGAGTTTCTCCCTCATGATGTCCCGGGCACGCTTTCGATTTATATCCACTGATCTGGTCTGATGGCACTGGAGGGGAAACAGAATTAAAGACAGAAGGATTATGGTCATTGTACAACCCCAAATAAACAAACAAAAAAAAAAAGCTGAGATGATGTAGAAAATACAAAAATAAAGTGATTGACACTGAATTTTATTTTGCCATTTTGGTGACTTTTAAAATGATAATTTGTAAAACTGCTAATCATTCCCATAGTATCTAAAATGTGCAATATTACCAGTTCAGTACTACTCTCTTCTCACTGAGCCATGTCTTTGTAAGTGTGCAGAATGTGGTTTTGCATTGTCTTGCTGAAAATGTATCGATGTACCTGGAAAAAAACGCAGTCTCAAATGCAGCACGCTGCTCTATAATGCAAAAGTATCTTTCTACACGTTTGAAGCAGTAACAGAGAAGGAAATGAACTGTCATTTATATTGGATAACACTTCCCACCCTCTCCACCTCTTCCTGGGCCAGCAGTGGAGCTCATTTTCAATCAGCCTGATCCAGCTACACTGCCACAAGGACAGACACAGGACAACTTTCCAGTCATGTCATAAACTCTGCATAATCGATCACGACACTGTCCCTCAAAGGGCTGTGACAGCTCCGAGTTCTGTAGTCTGATCTTTTTATAACTTTGGCAAAACTGATGTTTGCACACTATAAATTCATATAAAGCATCTATCCACCCGTCCGTTGACTTTGGCTCATCATTGATGCATTAAAGTCTCCGATCGTGATGTCAAATGTACATGACTGAATATTCACCTTCACTACAATCCCAGTGGGGACGTGTCTGAGCACCACACAGTTGCTGGTTTTGTTAGTAGCCTGTCCTCCCGGCCCTGATCCTCTCACAAACTGCTCCTCAAGCTCATCCTCGATCAAGACAGGAAGATCTACGAAGTCCTTCTTGCCGACAGCCAGAAGAGAGGTCGGTCCAGGTGGACTCGGTCCAGGCGGAGCCGGTCCAGGCGGAGCCGGTCTGAGCAGCGTGGGGAGACTGGGAGCTGCTCTCCACCACAGCCGCGTGGACACACGGCCGATGACCGGGGCGAGCACTGACATCACATGACAGCCCACTTCACGTCGACTAACAAGAACGTTTCAGGTCTCACAGTAAAGATTCAACTGTTTCACGGTCAAGTCCTGCTTTTGTTTTTCTGTTCTTCTGTTTCTTTTTCGCTTCCTGCAAATCATCCAATCAGGAAGACTGTGTTTTTCTTTGTGACCGTATTAGAAATTGTTTTGACTCCACAGCGCCACCGTTTGTCGGCTATTGAACAAATGAAGACGCATACACAATTCTTTTAAATTTTACCAGGAAGAAATATAGTATTCAAAGTATATGTGTCTTAATTTTGATATTGTAAATATTTTTTGATTATGTTTGGCAAATTGTGGGTGTCTGTGACAGTTTGTGATGTCATGTAATTAAAACTTTATTTGGACAGTGTATCATTTTTATGATAATCATGAAAACTGTGTTAAATACAACACATATCATCATCTTCCTTATTTCTTTTTATTTTATTTACAAAAAAACCCAAAGAAACACCTTCACTGCGCAAGGTTAACTTACCTAATAATATGAAAAATCAAAACAATTAAAATATAAATTTAAACTATTTTAACAAGTAATCTTTAGTAAAAGTAGCAATATTAAACATAGTTAATTATGGGCTACAAAATGTTTTTTTTCTGACAGTTACTTCCAATCAGGTTTTGACATGTAGAGTAATAGACTGCAATATAATACTTCCTGCTCTCCCCTTTGGCAATGACTACAGCTGGTAAATCAGGAAACTAGGTGTGGTGGCAGTCTGAAAAAGAAGACAACTGTAAGTACCATAATGTTTCATAACTGCACTTTAACAGTCAAACACACTCACAAAATGACAATGATTCTCTGGCTGAACTAAACATTTATAGGAAGCCTGAATTCAGATAAGGTCAGCAGGCTACAACATTGTGATACAACAGAACAAGCATAGCTACAAAACTAGAACATCAGGTACAAACAGAAATACATGAGTATCTGTGAGAACATTTTAGTGAGTAGTTAAGCAAAACCAAAACCAAATTCTGGGTACATATCAGAGTGTAGCCTGACCTCTATAAATCTGGGGTCTGAGAAGCTATAGGTTTCCATTGCCAGCTGTGTCACACTGGAAACACAAAACTGGTGATCATAGTGAATATTCACTATAGGCGATATAAGCGTACCAGTTTCTCTAAACAACGTGTGAGTGCAGGTCACTTTTTATTGAGTCTCCCTGACTGGTGTTTGTGCATGTAAGTGATGGCAGAGTTTTGCCTGTCCTAGAGATGCACCTGACGTTAAGACCAATCAATGCCACTGCTTTAAAATGCTGTTTCTGACTACAATTCATCAACAGTCTGTTAAACCACTGTGATCTTGTGCTCCTTGAAGAATCTGCTCTCAAAACTCTCATGATTGCAGTTTATTTGAACTCTCTGGGGACACTTTCCTTCAAAATCTATCTCTGTCTTCAGTTTTTTGTTAATAAATTGGTTATTTGGAGCCTTTGAAAGAGTTACATAAAACCAGAGTCTATGTTTTTCCTTGCACACAACTCAATTTCTCTGATGTGCTGTTATGACATCTCTCAAATAGAGTGGGCAACAAGAGTTGCATTTCTAATGACTTAAACTTCATCTTTATCATTCTTTTTTTTCTATCCCAGTAACAATTGATATGCAGTTTTTAATAAAACTCTGGCTTTTTAGATAATTAAAAGTATATAGAAAATAGAAGTATGAAATTGATGTATGCACAGCATATATGAACAACACTAATTAGTATTAAACATTTATTTTGAGTGAGCATGTGGATCCAATTTGTCTTTGTTTTACCCAAAACGTCTTATCGAATCGAGGATCATCATAGTGATGAGTTAAAAAAACAGATATACCATATTTTTATTTTATTGTAACGGCACAAAGTCTTAACAGTGTACATGTGAAACTTCATAACATTGTTGTTCCAGCTTCGATTTTTAAGTTTCGACCATGTGTAGCCAGCAGGGGGCGCTCAATTATCAAAACTATAAGAATTTTAGTTGTCAAGCTTCTCTGTAAAACGAGAATTACGGAAAATGACTGAACAAAATTTCAGAATCAACTACAGAAATGCAGCGGTTGTCGTTTGTTGTATTCATACATGAAATAAATATTTGTTAGGGGACAGGGACTACATAAAAATGTTGATCAACCACTTAAAATCTACATAAATAAATATGGGTGTACGGGGTTTGTAATCGCAACACGCGAAATACGAACCAAGAGCTCAACTTTTATTTTGGAATTCCTACCGGAAGTCTAAGTTTACTCCTGCTATCTTAGTAGCGTTTCGTGTGGCGCTTGAAACGGCAGAAGTCTTGCCGCGGTTCAGACCAGAGGAGTGATAAGTTACGATGGCGAGAGCTCGTCGTCTGTCTGCCCGTCGCCCTTCCCTGCTCCGTACACGGAGGGAGCAGCTGCCGGCTTGAACCTATCTCAGTTTCACTTCCCCTCGCCCCAGGACGAGCCCGACTGCTAACTCCTGCGAGGGTAATTTGGATATTCAAGGACATTTTAACGTGACTGTAGCGTCCTTGGCCTTTTTCTCTTCTCTCGACTGAGGAAATCCAGCGTGTTGCTCCCCGGCGGAATGATGTGGCCAGATTTTGTAAACACTGGTTGAAACGGCGGGGGTTATGTCATGTAACACAGTCCCGAGCTTACGATGCTCCTCGGCGTGTCCTCTTCACACATGCTACCCGCACCCTCTCGCCTGCTGAAGGGCCAAACAAACGGCGACGTGAAGGAAATCATTTGCCGACTTTCGACGTGCTGCTGTCAGTTATGGCACCGTTTCCAGACGTCGTGTCGGAGCGTGTCTAATGGGGAAGGCAACTCGAGTTACAGGAAAAAGTAGAGGCCGTTAAAAAGCCGGCGAGAGGCTGATGAACTTTCTATTCCGAAGTGTCGGGAGCGTCGTGAAGCCGGAGGTGCACTGGGTCCAGGTATGTGATGAGCGTTGCCAGCCATCAATTTGCCGTTACCGTACTGCCATGTTGCTAGGTAACTGACGGTTGGTGGGTTTACTTCAGTTCATTTCTCTCGGAGATGCAGCGTCACGTTGAATTCATCTGATTTTTTTTAAAGGACTCATAACGACACGTGCTGTCACAGCCTGCCAGCGAACGCGTTTAAAACTAACTTTACTGTCGTTCGTCGGGCCGAGGAAGTTCCGCATATTTGTTCGGATCTCATGCCATCCGCGGCCCCGCTTACTGCACACAGGCACGCTTGTGAAAGCCGATGAAATGTTCCTTTCTGTGGCTCTGCTGATCTTATCATCCGCATGATCAATGAATGATAAATAAACAACGGGCCCCTGGATGTGTTAAAGGCCTCTCCTTAGAGCCAAGATGCTCACAAACGGAGCAGACAGGGTTTCTGTTGTTTTCTATTTGTTTAAAGTCATTTTGGGGCTTTATAGACATTTTATTTCTTTTTATTATCTGTCCCTGCATGAAGGCAACTGTTTTCATGGCAGAAATAACTAAAATGTGCCAGACTAATTGAAATATTCATGCTTCATATCATGAGCTTTATTTTCTGTTATATTCTTCTCTGAGAGACTTTCCAGTGACACGAATGTGTGAGATTTTACATAAAACCCTGCTGCAAATGACAGCATGCTTGACTGACCTGTCAGAAACTCGATCTTTCTACAGTTTCACTTGGAAAGGATGCAGAGTCCAAATCTCACAGAGATCACGGTTTTAGCTTGTTGACTTCACTAAAAACTTGCATGCCAAAAGCTTTTTCTTGCATACTAAAGGCCTTTCAATATGAATGTCAGTTTTTCTGCGCCAAGAGCCACTTCGTTTGACTCAGCTGGCCCTTTGTGAGTCATTGAAGTTGTGGTGTCTGTTGTCCAGATGATTCCTGTGGTAAGAGGGGGGGAGATGCTGCTCTGCTGCTCTGCTGCTCAACTGTCAATCTCTGTTTAATATCCAGCATTATCCAAGTGTCTTTTAATTAGAATCACAGTTGTTAGATCAGTGTGTGCTGCAAAACAGAAATCAGTGCTCAACACTCATGCTTTTAAAGTATGTTACATAGAAACACAGGCTGCGCATACGAGTGAATTTTCTGTGTTCATATTACTGTGAACTCTGTGAGCTTCCTCTGACATGTTAAAACTTGAGACCCACATTCATGAGATTTGTGTAACACGCTTATCTTAACCGTTTAGTGAACCTAAACAATACAGTTGATTTTCTAAAAGTATGATGAATTTAAAATACTTGAGAGAGAATTGTTTATTCTTCTCTGAGTTGCATTTACGGGTATGTTGGATTTAATTTTCAACATGCCGTGCTGGCGTCCGACAGCCTTGTGGTTTTATGTTTGACAGGCTGTTCTCAGTTTTTATGATTGTAATAAAGATTGTTCGTGACTGTTTTTTTTTTTTTTTTCCATATCTTGATGTTTTTTGACGAGGACAAAATCTGGTTGTTGGAGGTCTTAAAATGATTTACATCAAATGATGATTAACATGTAATATGTCAGTGTCATGATTTGTTTAACAAACTAAGCCAAATGTAGAAGTGGTGTGTGGAAACATTAAGTGCACCCAGTGAATTACCTTGTAGAACAACCTTTTATCTCAAGTAACTGTTTTCAGTGTGACATGAGTTTCACATCTATGTAAAGGAATTTTGATTCACTTTTCTAAATATCGTTGGTTTGGCTCATTACATTTAGCAGACACTTATCTATATATATATATATATATATATATATATATATATATATATATATATATATATATATATATATATATATATATATATATATATATATATATATATATATATATATATATATATATATATATATATATATATATATATACCTTGCTTGAGCATTTCAGTTGGATTGAGAGCTCAACCTGGATTCTTCTCTTTTCAACCATTTTGCCGTAGATGTCTGTGTCACGATGACTAAACATCATTCCAAGCTTTAGCTGTCAGGTGAATGATCACATCCTTGATTATAGGACTGAGCTTAGTTGTAAATTGTTTTTGTCACGAAAAACTTCCTTCCTCAAGGGTGTTAGAAATATGCATGTTAGGAGCTGAGAAGTCGCTGCACTGTCATTTGTACTTGAAACTTAATAAAATGTGTACATAGCTGACTAATAATGCACGGTGTCCAGGTCCTGGGCGAGCCCAGATCATCACCCCTCCACCACCATGCTTGAACGTTGGTACTGAGGTGGCTGCTGATATGTTGTGTTGTTTTCACCGATGGTGTCTTCACTTTCCACAAGTGAATAATCCTTTCTCACTGCAGAACGATGTACTCCAAATGGTTTGGAAATGGTTGTTTGATCTTCCCAGATTGATGGGCAGCAACACTTGCTTGTCATTGCGGATGCATTTCTTCTTTGGTAGAGTTCAACACCTCTAAACCAGCTAACTGCCACAATTTTAATAACTGATAGAGTTGCTCAGGCTTGGTGATAATCAGTTAATCAAGTGTATTTGATTAGCATCAGCTCTCTGCTACTTACTGCCTTTTTATGGCGGCAGTAACAATGTACCATGGTTTGTTTTTTTGTTTTTTTTCTTTACAGCTCCTGTATAACATACCTCTATATCTACTGTATAGTATAGTTCATTGTACATGGGAAGGGCCGTATTGACTATGGAAAGTTTTAACATCAGATGTTTGTTTGTTTTTTTAATTTTTTATAGAAAATTGTTTTGTCTTTGTTGTACACTTTTTATGATCAATGGCAAATAAGGCATTTTAACTAAATAGAAATATTGTGGTGAAAGCTCATTGCCATATTTAATATATCAACTTGTCTGACATTATAAGGACTTGGTGAAGAAGAAGAGATTATTTTTGTCAAATCTATGCTGTTAGAGAAGACACTAGTACTCTACTTTGTATGCTCCCAGTAAAATGTTGTTTTTTAATATGAATTCTTCGAGCCAAGAGATGCACATACCGTACTTTCCATGTTTTTGTGAGAACACTGAACTATCGGTAGTTACCTCAATCAAGTTTTGCAGCATTGCAGACATGCAGAGGAGTGTAGATAGGACCTAGTCTTTTTTTAGGGGCTGACAAGAGCTCTCTGAATTTTATATTTCCTAGTATAAATGCATATTGTTACAAAAGCTCACTGATTTTATATTTCCTTATATAAATAAATGTTGGGAGTCTGTGACTGGGCATACTCCAGGACACATCTATGCTGCCCTTTGCTGTTTCAACAATAGACCTAATCATGATAACCTTATTTGATCATGTTCTCATTTCTCTTTTCATGTTATTATAAATGCAATCAGCCTGGGCTTTTGTAATAATTCATATTGATGAAGAAAGAGAATGTTCCATGTTGCAAAGTGTGAACATTTTTAATAGTTTAATTTTGTGCAAATATTGTGTGATTTATATCTTTTAAAAATTATATTTAGCTCTGGGATTTGGTCACTTAGTGTCTGATTTTGTCTAAGTTTAGCTGGTCTGTTAAGTCTTGTGAAGATTTCAATACATTGATTTGTACCAATTTTTCTGCTTTTATGTTAAAGTACGTCTTAACTGAGAAATCACATTCCTTTAGATAATTATTTGTGAGGAAAGATCAGAGGCTGAATAGTTCAGAGGCTTCTCTTGACTTAAATAAGAAAAAATGGTATAATTCACTACTGACGTTCTCTGAACAGGTGTTTCTTTTTCCCCATACAGACTTTTTGTCTCTTTCAAGCATTTGTCATTAAATTTTGTTTAGTTTTTTTAGTTGTTACAAAAGTAAATCAGTAGAGACACTCTAATGGGCTTCTAAGGAATGAAGGTGATGGTTTATAACTTCTCTACAGATACTTTTCTTCCAGTGTTTACTCATTTATGTCACATAGGTTATTTTCCAAGGCTAAAATTACTCACCACTGTACCAATGTTATACAGTTATACGAGTGTTTTATCGAACTCTCGATGGTCAGAAGGGAAATGCAGTAAATAAGTGCTGTATATCTGAGTGACAGTGGAGTGGAAAATTTCTGACAGAAGTGCCTGCAGCTTCTGAGCATGTGTCCCAACCTTATTTGAGTATTCATAGCACTGTGAGGTGTTCTGTTTTTCATATTCTCACATGTGACAGATCTTCTGTTTTCCTGCAGCAACTATCAGTTTGGCTTATGATTAATGCGCAATATTAATCTATTATGCTGCAACTAAAAAGTATATAGATTAAAAGTGAGTGTACAGGCAGTAATGGCAACATTTAAGTCAAGGAAGCCAGAAGCAAGACACATTTCCTGGCAGAAAAAGTTTGAATGACGTATGTAGCTGCTCACAACGTATTTTGGCTTTGTATGCATAGTTTCTGAGCTGTTTATAAGCTGATATCTCTGGCACAGGAAGAGTAAAGAAACGCGAGGTGCACTTAGTAAAATGAGTGTCATGATGAACTATCCAAATGTTGTAATGTTCTGTAGAGGTCAGTCTGAAGATGCATAAATGGTTTTGTTTGTGTGACAACCAGATTATTTTTTATTTTTTGTTATTTAGTGCTGCTCCATCTCCAGTATATGTTGTGTAATATTGTTGTTTTCATAATTTTCTTATAAAAGAAATTGAAGTACATTCATGGTCCTATACTAAAGGGATATTTCGGATCTCTATGAAATGCTGATCTCTTTAATTATAACATCCCACCCACCATATAACACATTTATTTTTACTCCAAACCAAGAAAAGGTGGATTCTCAATGACAAGCTCATAAGTTGCAAAGGACACTGACAGATATAGAAATTTTATTTTGTCTTTCCAAGATTTCTAACTGTCTTAGTCCTGTCTAGCTATATACTTTATAAAATCGTCAAACACACAACCTCATCATCATTTTTTTAGGGTTATGAATTGTTTATATGCTTTTATTAGCCAACAGTCATTGCTTTACTGGAATATTAGAACAATCTATTTCATAGCATGTCTAGTAATCTGGGAATTTGTCATAATTATTGAAATAGCTGAAAGTAAATTCAAGGTGCTATTTCGGACAGTGGGTTGACTCATATTTCTCAAAGATGTAAACTTTTGCATGTAGGGTCCCATTATATTGTTGGTTTTTCTTTGACAGGCAACAGAACGTGATTTACATTTACACCAGCAGCACTTTTTGGGGGTTTTTACAAGCTGAACTAACTATTTAGAAACATCTATTATTTTTTCAAAGGATGTTATGGCAAACTCTTAAAACGTTAAATTGCAAAGATTTTTCAAAGGAACCTGAAATAAGCTTTAGCAATTTCCCTGTCCATTATGCAATATGTTGCATAATGATCTGAAGTTAACCTGACAAGCATCTCTTAAAAGTGACGTTATCTTGCAGCAGTACAGGAACACATCGTCAGCTAGCTGATTATCCGAACCTATGATTGTTCTCTCAATTACTCTTGAGCAGACAATTTGGTATGACTGTACTTGAGCTGAGCCTCCCATCATGCACCTGGGTGACAGCCAAGCACCAAATGGATATTGTGTTTTCCTTGCACCTTAAGCTCCACCAACTCTGCCCCCCCCCAACATCAGTTCCCTTGAATAGAACAGGTGATGCTAACGCTGGTGCTGAGCTGTTGACAGGGACAACGGGGGTACAACCTGTCCCTGTGCATCCCTGATGAGCCAACTGATGAATGGCACATCATTGCTAATGCCCCTACAACAGCGTTGTCTGGGAAATGAGACAAAGGGGAATGGTTTGTCTGCTCCACGTCCCTTTCTCTTTGGGCACAAGTTTTTCCTAGCAGTGTGGGCGGACTTCAAGAATAAGAGCTGGGCGTCTTTTTATAGCAGTTGTCCACCCTCACTTGTTGTCCTTATGAGAGTTTTATTTTAAGGAAAAGCAGTGAAGACTATTATGTGCATCCTGTCAGGGGGAAAAGGACAATTATTTGCTTGTGATATTTATCAGGCTTGTGAATGAATTGAAATGGAGGGGCTCTGACACACAGCCTCTGGAAACTTGTTTGCTGTTCCAGGAAACTTGTTTGCTGTTAAGGAGGAAGGTCTGCTTTTGTGAGGCAAAGTCGATATGTTAGCCACAAATCTAATCTGCGAGGAGCATTGTCTGGTTTGAGAAATACTGTTTGAACTACTCTGTTCTTCAAGAAAACACTGCTTTTTGGGCTTCTTTTCCTTTTTTTTTTTTTTTTTTAAATGTCATTGGAGTTGTATTTTTATCTGATATTTCTTGCCACAACCTTTACAGCAGTTAGGAACATATTGCATGTCATTTTATGTGTTTGTGTTTGTTCTACCCTTTTTCCATCTCCAGCTTTTGAAGCACTCTATGAGTCACATGAATCATGTAAAATGAAAGCGACAGCAATGCTTCATGTCACTCTATCTGCGCTCCCTTTTCTTTTCCACTGGAGGAGACACCTTGTTTCCCTGAACCTAAATATAGACTCCTTCAGACCCTAACTTCCCCTCTTTGATTCCCCAAATCTCTTTCCCTTTTTGTGCGCCCACTGCTGAGGTGTTTGTCATGAGGTCTCTCTGCATCACCAGTTCTTTGCTTCTCTGTTCCAGACATAGCCTCACATCTTCATTTAATGCTTTGCCTGTGTGAGGGAGGAAGACGAGGATGCCAGGAACCTTTTATTTTACAAGATTTTGGGTTTATGGTTTTTATTTAATCTGTAAATCTTCGGGGGGGGGGAATCCCAGTCTTTTTTTTTTTTTTTCTTTCTTTTCTTCTTTTGTCTTTTTTCTTCACAAGGCTGGAAAACTGAACTCAGACCTCACCAAAATGTTAACTGCAGTCATATGACCAAGGATCCTCTTTTTACTTGGCCTTTTATGGGCAGTATGAAAGGCATCCTCACTCCTTGGGCACTAGGTAGTTCAGTTTTGGAAAGGCTGCATTATTTGTGCTGCAAAAGAGTGTGAGGTATTTTAGCAAAGGCCAGCAGACAGCCTCCCTTTTCAGGAACAGCTCTTCTATCATTGACCATTAATTAGCCTAGATTCATGGTGTCCTCTAAATGAACAGGCTTGCTCACTGAGCTGATGAGAGTGATTCAAATTTCGTAAAAGCATGAACACATTAGAAAGCAAAGGCACAGACAGCTACAGTGTTGTGTTTTTTTTCCCATTTCATTAATTGCTCGATTTTAAGCCTTTTTCAATACTTTGAACATCAGTTTTGTATTGCAGCAATTGCATTTTGTTAACTCTGTGTTAACATTATTTTAACTTCCCACCCTTCTTCTTGTCAATGTTTCCAAATGTATAACATTTTATAATGGTTGTGCATTTTTTTTGTCCCCAATTTACAAAGCGTTTTCTATCAGCTGAAATTTAACTATGAAGATTTACTACATAGATTCACTTAACTGAGTATAATTTTTGTTTCTGTTCATTCTAAGTACTCATTGGTGGACTACTTAAATGATATCTGTTAGCGGTACGATAGATTAATCCTCAACTACAGGAAGAGAACCTTCCTCATAATCTTACAGAGCAGAGGTCATTTCTTTTATGCTTATGGGATGCAGGTAATAGCCCAGTTGTAATGACATTCCCTTTGAAGCATAAAATAATCACTGAAGACGATGTACTTTAGTAGAGCATAATAAATACCAAATACCAAACTGGTGCATTTTTTTAAATAATAGATTCTGTTATTTCAAGAATATCACAGTGTAAAAGATTTAGGTTGGCAATATGGAAAAAGTGTTGCTGTGGATGTGAAATGTGGGAGGAAAGAACATAGACTGACGAAAGTGAAAGTGGAGATAGGAGAAATAAGAGAAACAAGTATCAGCCCTGGCAGTCTCTGGTCTCTACTTCCCTCGTCACGCTGACTTCGTCTTGGCAACCAATAAGGAAAGGGCCCAATGTGTCTCCATGGTAACCCCCTCCCCATTCAAGCAATGATGGAGGGGATAAAGCGGCAGGAAACAGAATACATTTTGGCCTAAGGTGAAACATTTTTTATTCTCAAGTTTTGTAGGATGTATTATGTTTAATTTTTCTTCTTTGAAGGTATTTTTTAAATTGATGTTACAAGTTATGAGAAGGGTCTTCATTTTTTACCTTGAAACAAGGAATTGTTGGCACATGTTTGTGTCTATTTTTTTCCTCTTTTGTTCGAAAAGGTTTTTTCAATAACTACATTGTTTTAAATGGCTACTTGAGCAAATTAATACCAAACATTTATCACAATTTCTTCTGAAAGTTTGTATCTTTATTGTAGCACTCCTTAAAATTAACATTCTTTCTTTCCAATATTTTGGCTTTTTAAAAGTTTTTAAATTACATACTTATTCTGCTCTTTATTTATTTATTTATTTTTAACAATCAAGCTGGTTAAGTAATTGTACAGCTTGAATGTCAAATATGTGAATGTACCAGTATTCTGTTATCAAGTAGTAACATAGGTGTCATCATCTCATCGCAATAATGAATCTAGGCTGCATGACTATACTTTGTATAATCAAAGCTGTTTTACTCTATTGGGAGAGATTGCCAGTGTCTGTGATATTGAATCATTTTGTTGTTTTTCAGCCAAGTGACTGTGTCAAGCTTTTGTGCATTCAGTGGTGAGCAAATACCATAACAAGCGGCTGCACATTAGAAAAAAAGCCTTGGTTTGAATCTTCTGTCTGATGCTGCAAAACACACGCAGAGACCAACAGAGATGCTTGGGAGAGATTGCCTAATAGCACAAAAGCATTTTCTATTCTGTCCCCTGTTGGCTACACAAATTAGTTAATGGAATGGACAAAATGCTCGGGTGGAAATGGTTTCCTTTCCTGTATCAGCTGGAGTTATATAAGACTGCTCTCTGCACTGTTGAATTAGGTTGTCTGAGCGCTTGAAGAGAACTACAGTGAATAGGGATCCTTGTTTAACCTTGGTACAAAACTGATTAATCCAAGAGTCATTTGCATATAAGGTCATCTAATTTTGGATTTCCGAATAAACCGTGGTGTTGATTAGAGATGGAGTCGGTATGTAATGGGTCCGTTTTTGAAAACGCTGGACTGATGAGCACCACTGAGGCATAAGGAAACAATGGCTCCAATTATTCAGGCAGCTTAAAGTTTTCAGTAATCACTACGCACCAGTTTTATTTATGGTGAATTTAATTGCAAGGATGCTGGAGTATCAAATCTAAAACTTATGCTTTCTATTGCTTCAAAGCCTCAATGTGACTCTGTGATACTGATCTGCGTGTGTATAGTTATGTTTACCATGTGACTAGTACAGCTAATGCTGAGAAAAGAACCTTCCACACACTTATTTGTTCATTACAAAGAACAAAAATGGTAAAAACCTTGAAATAGTTATGTTTCAGGTGTAAGTGTCTTTTTTTTAATAGTCCCGCTGTATATTGTGACATTTTCATGCAGATTCATTGACTGAACAGATTTGTTCATAGTAATTGAAGTGCTGATTCTCTCTGTCCTCATGGTTGCACTTGTTCATTTCTTCTGTGCATTGAGATAATTTTTAGGAGTTCTTACTTGTAAGTCTACTGTGGGAGGATAGGAACGAGGAGAAGGAGGAGCACAATGAAGGAGATCCACACAGGGTGTCAAGTATTTTTAGCTGTCCCCTTATACTGCAACGATGAGTAAAGAACAAGGACAAGACGCGCAGCCTGCCTCTGTAGCGTGTGGAAGGGCATGGTCCAGAGCACTGAGAAGGCTGACGGCCGTGTTGCAGCGAGCATCATAAGAGCTCAGTACTGTGTATATTGCATAAGAAAAAGATCACGTACCCCTGCTTTTTTATGTTAAACTCATTATACTTCATCAACATTGTTCAATTTTAGTACCTTAGTCTGAGTTGAAAACAAATATTATGTCAACTAAATAATGGATCACTCAAAATGTTTTTGCCTTTCTTCTCCGTCCTTTATTTCTTTTAGCTATTCATTGTGTGGTTTGGTATACAGAGGCTCTGTAACCACTTTTTAAACACAAAGTAAAAGTAAATGTTTACTCACTCCGTCTGTGCTTTATTGCAGTCGAGCTAAGTGAAATATGGTCTTTGTGTACCGCGACTGCACCTGTGTACTGTACAGAAATGTTCCCATAGTCTTTCAAAGGGTCAGTTAATAAGAGAGTAACATGAAATATAATGTTTGGTAGATTTGTAAATATAAAAGTCAATTGTCTGCATAAAGGGTGCAGGCTTATTAGTTGTAAATTAGTTTTGTTTTCTTTATCAGAAACTATAACAAATGATTATCCTACGCAAACCCCTGGAAAAAAAACAACTTACATCTTTTTCTCATATCAGACATTCTGTCATATATTGTCTGAGACGAGTATTGTGTTTAATGGTGATTGAAAAGAAACCTCTTTGGACTTTGGACGTAAACAGCATTGATGCTCAGTTTTTAATATTTTAGCTGGATAGGTGGACAATAGTTGGGCAATGGTGTGAAACTGATCTGTGGTAACTTTTTCCACTTGCATTTTAAAGGAGTCTTGCCTACGGTCAGTTTTCATAAGGGAAACTCTGCCTGCAATACCGACCACATCCACTACCCCAACTCCTCTGGGATTCATCGGGTCGTTTTGGTGCTCCACTTCTCCATTTCCACATGGTGGTGATCTTTAAAACATGGCTAAATTTAAGAGTGCCACCATGCTGGACTTCAGGAAAAGCCTCCCCGTATTCTGCTCTGTGTTTGATTGCAAAGCCCAGCTGTTGCTGTTCCTGTTTATTGTTCTTTCAGACTCTCCAGCTATGTTTTGCATCTACAGATGGCATTAGTAATGCTGTGTTTTCAGGCATAACCCTTTTAAATTTAATGGAATTAGGCATAGTTTTATTTTCAAATGTTGGTTGCATTGCATCATCTAGAGCAACTCTGATGTACCTCTAAAGAAGTGTGCTGCCCATGTACATTGCCTCATTTTGCTTTAAGTCAAATCTGAAAATGCATAACCCTGATTTTATGTACGTAGTAGGATTTTAAGCAGTCATACTTATGCACATTGTTGTTCTCTACCTCTTGATGGTTTGACACATTATTTTCAGAGATTGCATCATACACCTTGCGTTGCATAGTACAGCCACAACAATTGACCACACGTTAAACAGGCCTCTGTAATTGTGATGGAAGGAGAACAAAAACCCAGTCCAACTCATAGTATTTGGAAGTTATCGCTGCTTCCGTTTTATCAAAACAGGATCAGAAATGTTGAAGGCCGCTTTGTGATGAATGTTGTGCATTGGTGTGTGCCACTGTTGCGTCACTGCCTAGAAGGGGGCAGAGACTGTATTTTTAGATGGGAGTGAGAATATTCTCTGAACGAACGTCAGGCACTCTGCTTGCGTATGCTTGGATTATTGTGACTGAGCTATTTTTAAACTCTGTGTGTGAGAGTGCTTTTTCTGGGTCAAGGATGGTGCCAGTACTCTCTGGGGGCTGTTGGTGGATCGAGCAGTACAGGTTCTATGCTGTGCACAGCATCTGTATCAGTCTCAAAGGAAGGAATTGGAAAGATGCGGGCATAAGTCATCACAAGTAAAGGCTTTTTAAGGCATACATACACCTATGTATCTAGAATAGGGGTTCAAAAGAGAGAAGATGCAGTCACAGACCCGGGATCTTCTAATTTAGAAGGACTTATTTAATTTATACGATATTTACAGATAAGCTTTCCAAATTAATCTGAAGCTATAGCCACAATGCAAAATATGCAGTATGTGTGCTGTGTTTTAATATATTTTACTAATGTAAAGTTTAAGAAATAACAAGTTTGAGTGCAGTCATCTTTCGGTATTGCATTCTCGAGTTAAGAAAACACAGACGGGGATGTTGGAACACGTTATACCATGAAGTGTTCCTGTTTTACTGTGATTAGAAATGATGGATGGTGTATTTCACCTGTAACTACAGATAAGGGGGGAAAACTTAAAAAAAAAAAAAAACAGCAATCCTGTATAAATATATTCATACATTGTCTTTATGCTTTATATGATTCAAGCCAGAAATTCATTTATGTACAACTGAACTATATGTACGATTACCCATAAAATAATGAGAGCACTAACCTAGATACAAACATGCTTGACAACATTTTTTTTTAAGTAATTTCAAATGGATATAAATAGATGTATTATAATTGCCACAACTATATTTATTTTGAGTTGCAAAGAATTTAGCCATCAACTTCAAATGTAAAATTTACTTGGGGCCCTATTCAGTGTCAAACCATTTTTTAAAAACATTGCCGCAAATTGTTTACTCATTTGTTTATTTGATTGAGACATTGGAGAAGTACATTTTAGCAGTAAAACAAAAAAAAAAAAAAAAAAGTTACTGACTTATCAGTGTATTTTTTTTTTTGTGTAACTGAACCTGACCGAAACTTTCATTAAGTGCTGAGGTGGCGCTCCATCTGCCCAGTACATGTGTCCCTCTAAACAAAAGGGGAAAGTTGTTTAGAAGGACATTTCCTTGTTCCTTTTTTTAATATGCAGCTCTGATCACACAGCTTGTCAGTTAGTGTCATAACACATATATATCAGTATTACTACAAATCCCTGCGTAGTGTCGGCCCCACTGTTACATCTTGTTACATCGGATACATCTTGCTTGACAGAGAGGCTGTAACTGTGCAGCTTGCATCTGCCTGTTGATTTTCCTGTTTTTTTTCAGTCTGTTTCTTCTCTCTCCTTTTACTTACCTGCTGTCATTCCCTTTTGTGGCATTTGGTTGTTGGGTGCTGGAATTTTAATCACACTGGGATCATTCTCTTGCAGATAAGGCCCTAGAAGAATTTGTTAAGCCATTTCAGAATGAATGAATGACATATGTGAATCTATCATTTGCATAATCACTAATGAAGAGTAATTTAGAAAAAAAACAAACTAGAAGTTGCGACTTGCATCTAAACTGTTGCCACGGTTTTGAGCTATGCCTCAAGTAAATAGCCACTATTTTCTTAAATACTGCTGTAAAGAAACAGCACCCCACCCTAAATATTGGCTTTAATTTCTGAGAACCTTTTGGGCTTTTGAGCTGCAGGCATTTCTCTAGGCGTCTTCAACTAGCCTAGTTTTATCTTCGCTTTTCCCAAGGGTACAGTTATTTTCAGCAAAATGTGGCCCTCTGTTCTGCTTTTGCTAGTGCATTGTTCCTCAGTGCAAAATGAGGATTCAGCATTAAAAAAAGTACACTTTTTTTTTTTTTTCTTTTTACCAAATCACCGCCTTGTAAAGTAAGCAGCTGGGTGCTACAGGTAGAGAAGTTAAACATACTACATATTTGATCCCTGCAGTGCATCAGCAAGCTTACTGGCTCTGAGTGTCTTCAATGAGCTGTTGCAGAGATAAGCAGGCAATACGTGGTTGACTGGGACTATTGGAAACAACAAACTCACCAAAGCTGGCCTTTGTTCTCTGGGTAAGTGACGCAGTGGGAATATTAGAGTGATTAGAGAGGATGGCTGTGCTCCAGAGCTTTGTCCAGCTGCTGCCATAGGTCAGAAATGAGCGAATATTTTGCTTATACAATGCTGTGCTGTCACATTCGACCACCAAATGAAGGCGGTGCTGGAGTGGTGGTGTTGTATTTAGTCCCAGACACTTTTAGTACAGCCTGCTTAAAACCATGGCAAAATAGACATTGGAGCTGTAAGCAACAATACTGCACATACGTATAACATTACAGAGGATTCAGCTTTTTATTCTGTTAAGTGTTTTACTGTCATGGAATTGATTACCAGATTTCTCTGAAAAGAGTGTGTGTGTGTGTGTGTGTGTGTGTGTGTGTGTGTGTGTGTGTGTGTGTGTGTGTGTGTGTGTGTGTGTGTGTGTGTGTGTGTGTGTGTGTGTGTGTGTGTGTGTGTGTGTGTGTGTGTGTGTGTGTGTGTGTGTGTGTGTGTGTGTGTGTGTGTGTGTGTGTGTGTGTGTGTGTGTGTGAGAGAGTCACACTTTTTAAAGATTTTTTTTTTTTTGTGATGGATAGCGCCGTTTTTAGATTGACTTCTCTTCACCTTAGCTGACACTTGCGATGTTCAACTTAGACTCCCACTACTACTCAGCTCACGGCTCACTTATGATCTTGTTTCGCAGTGTCTTAGTTTTGGAGAGTTTCCATAGTGGTCAAAGCAGAGTTCTGCAACTCACGCCACCCACACATTTGTGTATGTTTAGCCCACACCTACCCCTATCTGCCCCGTGGCTTGAAAACGATGCTTTGTGTAACTCTGAGGCAGCTATTTGTGAAATCTTGGTTATGGTTGGTTGGTTGTTTTTGGGGGGTGGGGGGGTTCTTACAAAGTTATGTAATGGTCCCCTCTCAAACATAATCCTTCTTATGCTGAGTGAGGCCCCCCCCCATGTGACGGTGGTGGAAGGTTGGGAGAGACTGGGTAACTGTTGGAACTGTCGGTAGTGCATGGGTGAAGTCCACAGACTCTGGCCACCCCCTCCACCTTCACAATGAGCAGTGGCCTGTGTATAAGAAGGGAATTTTATCCTGGGAAGTGCCTTACTTGGTGGTGCGATGCTGGATGGAGACACAAATGCTGATGCTCCTCCTCGATGCCAGGGAACACAGATTATGCCCTGAATGCCACTACAGCTCCTCTCTTCTTCATCAGCACGTGAGCCGCAGGGAATCTATCCTCGTTTGCATATTTAAGGATTTCACAGCTTCACTCATTCGTATGCCTTTCAACATGATGGATTCTTTTTTTATCTGGTTTCTGCTTTTGAGCGATGAAGATGTGGTTGAGGAAACATTATTTGTTTTTAGATATATGTACATCAATGATTTTAAGTTTCTCAAATGGGACAAATGTTACTAATGGGTTATTTATATCTAACGTTACCAACTCCCATACCTCATTGTTGTATTCCTTTCGTCAACAGGAATCATCAATGTGGACTTCATCTGGCAACCTGACGAGTCACATATAGGAGCATCTGGAGTCTCTCCTTTCCCCACTCCCCTCCCTTCCCTCTGCCCCTCCCTACCCTTGTTCCCTTGTCAGTCTTCTCCCTGATCCCCCTCTCCCCCTTCTCTGACATTCACCATGCTCATTAAAGAGTACCGCATCCCCATGCCCATGAGTGTGGAGGAGTACCGCATCGCTCAGCTCTATATGATTCAGGTGAGATAACTACACCACATTAACTTTCTCTCTCACACACACACACACGAACACACACACACACACACACACACACACGTGGCTGAAGTGAGCACATTAAGTAACATGGCACTAATAACAACCCTGCTGAAGGCACATAAGTTAACCCCGGGAATTTTTAGGAGCAGTGTCTCCTTGTAAACAGTTATGAAATGACTGGTCACGCAGTGTGACGCTAGTGGGGTCAAAGAACAAAGAGAGCTTTTATGCTGATAGATTATCCAATTTAAACTCTGTAGTTAGCTGGTTTCCTGTTAAGACCACATGCAAATGACCGATATGGACATGGACTTAGCTGCTTTGTGTATGTCACACATTTTCTTTTGTCAAACCAGACCTCTAAGCTAGAGACAAAGGGTCTTTAGTGTTTACCCCTCTGAGTAGGAAATGCCTGTTTATGCAGCTTTAGTTATCCTGTATGGAAAAATATTTTCCCTTCATAACCCATATGCAAATGAAGGAGGATTTATTTTTCACAGTGGTGCTACCAGAAAGAATGTGAGCAGAAATGTATAGAGGAGATTTATATAGAAGAAGCACAATTAGTGAGACTGTGTTTAAAATGTCTGTATAATTTTGTTACATTTAAACATTTACATGTGTTTATTGAGATATTGTCTTCTCAGCTCTACACATTCTGCCGTTTGTTGGGATTTTAACTGTAAGGTTACGTAAAATGCACAACTGGCAAGTTTGAAAGGGAATTACAGGCCAGCTTGTGAAGAAAGATGCATTTTGTTGGGTTTTATGATCTTGTGTTATGGTTATAGCAAAATAAGAGACCTTTGTTCTAATGAAGAAATAATAACCACAAGATATGTGGACGAGAGTCATGGTGCAATGTCGAAATTAAGACTACAGCCTAATGAGGCTAATTTACAGTTTTAACATCACTTCCTCCACCTTTTTAACCTTTTGACATAAATGTGTACTTGAGTGTCACCCACATTCAAATACATTTGAGCTAAAAAAAAAAAAAAAAAATCACTCATTGGGGCAGTACTCCTATCCTACATCTTTTAGGAGTTGACTCCATTTGAAAAGTTGATTGGGGATTTGTATCTGGAAGAGAGCCTCTTCTACTGTTTAATAATTATATCTGTATTAAAACACAAGTTAAGAATCTATTCAGCGGCATTGACTTAGAAGGCCTTTCCTTTATTTGCCTAATCACTGCTTATGTTATTGTTTTAGTACGCTTAAATATTAGTTCAGTTAAACTAATATTTCATGATTATAGGCCCCTAGTTTGTACTAAATGAGCATATTTTTTTCCTGTTGAATAACTTGTTTGTTCTTGTATTTTTTATTCTTGCACACCTCTTGTTTTACTAAATGAACGGGTGATAATGGTGTTGATCCAAAAAGGCTGGGACATGACTCAGCAGATATAAAATTTGGAGGTCTGTAGTGATTTACTCTGCAGAAAGTTGGCGACCTCTTTGCACTATACGCTTCAGCATCTGCTGACCCCGCGCCATCAGTTTACATGGCCTCCCACTTCGTGGCTGAGTTGCTGTCATTCCCAAACACTTCCATGTTCTTATAATACAGATGACAGTTGACTGTTGAATATTTAGGAGCAAGGAAATTTCACAACTGGATTTGTTGCACAGGTGGCATCCTAGCACAGTTCCACACTGGAATTCACTGAGCTCCTGAGAGCGACCCATTCTTTCACAAATAGCTGTAAAAACAGTCTGCATGCCGAGGTGCTTGATTTTATACACCTGTGGACATGGAAGTGATTAGAACACCTGATTCTGCTTATTTGAATGGGTGAGCGAATACTTTAGGCAAGATAGTGTAGCTCAAGGCAACAAGATTTTTCAAAAGTGTAAACTAGTCATTGCACTACATTTTTACATAATTTAACATTTCTGTGGCACCTTTTTCTTGGATAGTAATTTTTTTTCTACAAAACCCGTTACTAAATTTCACTTTCATCCTGCTTTGTTTCAAAATAGATTTCTTCAGGCAGAATCTTGTGTAAAGAGGAAATAAACATGACCCAAGCTGGCTTATGCAAAGTTTTGTCTATGAAAAGCAGGTTCACATGTGTGCACTGTCCATCGAATAAACAAATCAAATGCGGGACTTTAACGTTATTGACCCATAGTTACCTTTACACTGACCTCACTGTCTCTACACAGCCTCATTGCTGGAAGGCTTCTGTTACTATAGCAACCATGACATCAGCAGCATGCCAGTGGTCAGGTTTTGTTCACGAGAGAGTGAATGAAAAGAGGAAATGGAGGAAAAAAAAAGAGAGAGGCTGCAATGGAGGAACAGGAAGAAATGAGAGGAGGTGGGAGGAAAGAGTGTGCCTACCCGCACTTCTTTGCTCTATGTTACCAGGGCAACTGCTGCGTGTAGGCCTGCCTGACGATGATCCATTCCCACTGTAGACCTCACAGATGAAGCGAGGGCCTTAGGACATCCTAGCCATGTCTGCATCTCAACGTGCAGTGCCCCACCCTAACTTCCTTTTTTACGTCTTTTGACCTTTTGCCATCTTTTAATTAAATACCCAATTGTAACTTTATTTTTTTAATGTGTAGGAATCTGCATAAATGTACAAAAATAATACAGAATGTCCATCCATGCACAGATCTATCAAGCTTTGGCCAAGCAACTATGTCTGTGGAATTAAGTGAGAAGTAACATCTATACCAGGAAACGGGCCTCACTTAGTTGACGGCAAAAAGAAAAAAAAGAAAAGAAAACAGGATGTGACTCCCATCCTGTCAGAGCTGTGGGCTCTGAACATATATAGAGGATGATACACATGATGGTCTGTATTTTGCAACCATTTGCGTGCTGGTTTAAAGAAATCTCTGTGAGACGGCAAGCTGGGCGGCAAAGGATTTGTAGCAGGCCTTAAACACACAACCCCACAGGAACTCTGCACTGAACCATAAAGTATTTTTATGGTATAAGAAAAAAACATTGTCAACATATCCTATGAGGTAGCTCGTGAGGTAACTTGAATTTCTTTACCTACGTTCCCTCACAGATACAGTTTACCTCTGGATGTAAACGCTCTGTATTCATCATAATCTTACATCACAGTCAGGCTTCTTTTAACTTGAAGCACGTTTTCTTCCCCCTTACTTCCCCTTATGGGAATAGCTAAATTCTGCTTTGTGTTTTATCTTTTTCCTAGTGAGCTGGAGAAAAGGTTCTTGTTAGTGAGAAGGAAAAGGGGACATTGCATATGACAGAGTGCATTAATGCCACAGGAATTATATTGGACATTTAGTTCAGTGATGCGTTATTTCATTTGTTTTCTAAAGGAAGATTTTCCCTCATTAAACCTTGCCTAAAGTGAATCATCTGTTAATGTACAACTTTGTTTATGTGTGTTTATCTACGATGGCAAGCATTCTTGTAATGATTATGTGCCTTTAGTACTCTGTAACCAGGACATTTATCTCAACTAGAGTACATTTGATTGCCGTGTTGCTGTCTCATGTACTGGCTGTTAGCTGGTGGGTGCTGCGGCGTCTGCGCTGTGTCTTCGGAGCTGTGTTCGAGTTGTTGAGAGCAGGGTGGGTGGCTAATGAATGACCTGTCAGAGGTAATGAGGTCCAGAGTTCTGGATGTCTTGTGGCTTCCTCTTTGCGACACCACTGATTCCCTGGCATCACCTGTCCCCACTGGACTATTTGAGGAAATCTGTGACTGCTTTGAATGCTGTGATGAGCCCGCATAAATGTAAAAAGATTTGACAGCTGCTGATAAGGGAAATGCACGAGCATATACAATGTACATATATCAGTATAAAGATAAATGTGTAATCTTTCACATTTACAAGCCTTGTCTTTTTTTTTTTTTTTTTTTTTTGAAGTTGTCAGCACTTGGACTATGCTCTGCTGTTCTGGTTTCTCGTTAGACTGATTTCACAACAATCTCCAAACATCCGTTTTCCGCTAGCTGCTTTCTTGTCTTTGAACCTATTGTCATAATTCTGCACATGCATCTGCTGACTCCACCCAACCTTTCTTATTGTGCACCTGAAATGTAAATATGGAAAAGGTGTGGCTGCATGAGATGGGTGTTTGTTTTGTTTTTGGGGCTTCTTCCTTTTCTGTTTCAAGCTGGCATATCTGTCAGGATGGAATTAATTTTATTGTGTGTGTGTGTGTGAGTGGGTTTGTCTTCTATAGTCAGTCTAATCTTCTTCCCACTGTGATTAAGTAATGTACCACCTAGTCTGTTGCACCATTTCAGTTTGTTTGTTTCTTCTAAACACCCGTTTGAGAACATAAGAACATTTTTATTTGCATTATTTAATTTTAAGACGGCCTCCTTTTTCAGCACATTTCTAATCTGCAAACATGAACTCTTGAAGGTGAATCGCATTTTAACTTTTTGTTACTGTTCTTTCAGAAAAAGAGCAGAGAAGAGAGCTGTGGTGAGGGCAGTGGGGTGGAGATCCTCGAGAACAAGCCTTACACAGATGGACCTGGTGGGACAGGTCAATACACCCACAAGGTCTACCACATTGGCATGCACATTCCCAGCTGGTTCCGGTCTATCCTGCCTAAAGCGGCGCTGAGGGTTGAAGAGGAGTCCTGGAATGCCTACCCTTACACCCGCACCAGGTGAGCATTGCTCCTGTGAGAAAGCCACCTCAAATAAATCTTTAATCTAAACAGACTTACCTCAGGCTGCACAACCTCACAATTTTTCATATTTTAGGAATCTGTATGTGTAACTGAAGCTGGTATATATGCACATATTTATGGACAATAATTCACCCTAGCTTTGTGTACAGGATAATAACTCTTGGGCACAAAAGAGTTATGAAATTTGTGTAGTTTATATTCAGTATACTACACAAATGTCATGAAAGGTTAGCATCACGATGCCAGTGCTGACGTCAAAAGCCAAAATGCTAGTAAGAGGCGAGAGAGCAATTTGTCAGAACCTTACCGAGCAGGTCATCAGATTGGCGTACGGGCATCACAGTACACTGTGAGACGTCAATGAGTCCCCGTCTTCAGAATATCACTCAGTTTGTCTGTGCGGGCCTCGATAAGCAAAGAGACGTGAATGTGCTGAATAGAAATGTGCCCTAGACTGTACTGTCGAGATAGTGAAAGACCCCAAGTACCTGTTGACACATTTAATCAACTCGTGATGGTTTTACTGCTGATGCCTCAGATGGGCATTGGCTCACATGATCACTATCCTCAGTTGTAAGAATGTGTTGTCACTCTTTGACTCATTTTTATCTTCTCATTCAGAGTTGCTTTCTGAATGAAGGCAATACATAAGTCATTTTTTATTTGTTCAGACTGGTTGCTTGATTTTGTTCATTTTGTTACCTCATGTCTTCCAGATACACTTGTCCATTTGTTGAGAAGTTTTCCATTGATATTGAGACCTACTACAAACCTGACACAGGGAATCAAGCAGATGTCTTCAACTTGTCTGCAGCAGACAAGAGACAAAGGACTATTGGTGAGACTGATTTTCTGTGTTTTAGCCATTATATCATCAGAAACGAAAATATTTGAAGACAATTAATGTCATACTGAACTGGGAATTTACTACACCAATTAATTGAAGATTGTTGTATGTTTTTTCAGGTATTTTACACATTAGCTTTTTGTTCTTACGATCTCAGGCTTGTATTACTGAGTTGATAGGACTACATATCCGTCCTCATGTTGTTCAACCGTAAGCAGGGGGTGATGCCCCCTTGTGGCAGTTCAGCAACACTGCATCTGTTTTTTTCCCTCTATGGTTGACGGCATATTTTCTCATTGAATACCAAGGTACCAAGAAATGAATGGCCGGAGGGCATGCAATGACACATTTGCAACATTGTTTTTAATGATTTTAATCAATCATTCTGTTTTGTGCATCTGGTAGAGTTTGTGAGATATAAATTCAGTTATGAAAGGAATACAAATCTGTTGAACACAAGTTGTTACTCTGCCCCCCCGTCATGCACATGTCATGAAAATAGAACCCAATTAATGTCGTTTGTGCAGTTCATTCAAAGCAGCTGGCCCATAAGTCACTGCTGTCTAAAAACTGATTGTCTTTGGCAGACCCAATCGACATAGTGACAGATCCCATTGCGCCGCATGAGTACAAAGCAGAGGAAGACCCAAGACTTTACAAGTCAATCAAAACACAGAGGGGTCCCCTCAGAGATGACTGGATAGAGGAGTACAACAATAATCCAGAGAAGACACCCATCATGTGTGCCTATAAACTTTGCAAAGTGGAGTTTCGTTACTGGGGCATGCAGTCTAAGATTGAGCGCTTCATTCACGATGTTGGTGAGTCAACCATCAACAAAATTTAAAGTAGTGACATAGAACACTTAGTAATATGAACCTCTTTCTGTTCAAGGATTGAGAAAGGTGATGGTACGTGCCCACCGGCAGGCCTGGTGCTGGCAGGATGAGTGGTACGGTCTCACCATTGCAGACATCAGGCAGCTGGAGCTGGAGACTCAGCTGGCCCTGGCCAGAAAAATGGCCCAATTTTGCCAGGCAGAGGAGGCCACCGAAGCAAATGAAGGTGCACCCACTCCGGACAAAGACAAGGAGGCTAAAGAGGCAATCAGCTCTATCGAAGCAGATGAAGTGGTTGCCAGCTCAGGAGGAGACACTCTGCAGCCCCGGGGTGTTCTCACCAAGCAGTGGTCAACTTCATCCCGATCCTCTCGCTCATCCAAGAGAGGAGGTGAAAAGCATATTTAATTATTCACCTTTGTCACCTCGTTGTAAGGAACATTGCTTACACTGTATACATTCACCTCAATGAGGAAACATGAGCAGAAAAAAATGTGTGTAAACTGCGAATAGAGCAATGTGTATGCGTTTTTTTGGGGTTTTTTTTTGCGGTCATAATAATGTTAGTAGTTCCAAACATTATATAAATACGAACAAAGTCTGCTTATGCCTACAAAGCTACACACCAAAAACTCATTGAACGATTGTACGGTAAGTGGTTTATCTTCGACCAGCACTGGCAGGAAACACTTATTGATTGATTGATTGATTGATTGATTGATTGATTGATTGATTGGTGCTGCAAAAGGAGTACTACGTTTTCGAGAGGGGGAAAAAGAACTTTAACGGACTCATCTGATCTGAAAAAAATAATCTTTCTGTAGCTCTCAACCAACATTCACAAACATACAAACATTCTTGAGATCAAAACCTGTTTTATGTAGAGTTCAAGAATCTGGAGTAGTAGGGTACATGTTGTGAAAATCTACTTACAGATTTACAAAGATTTCATGGTTGAGGGCCAGTATGTGTTCTCATGGTTTGTCTCTATACAATTCAACCTACTTCACCTGGAAATCTGGGCATGTGTTGCCCTTCTGCAACAATCACTAGAGATGCTACTTTGGCACTTCCTTCACATACAATCACATTTGCAGATAAAAAGGATTCCCAAAATATAATTTTCTAGTGTAAAGTATTGGATTTGTCAAAAGACATGTGTCCTTCGCATAAACTCTGCCATATTTATATGCGAAATAATCACTTGGTGAGAAAGCTAGAAGCAACAGAATGCCTTAATTACTTTTCCTCTCCCGCAGTGAGCAGCCTCTGCCTGAGTAACAAATCACAAGAACATCACTGAGCAAGTGTAAAACATTCGTTCACTGGCACTGCTGCTGTAGATGTACATAAAAGTGTACCTCGCTTTTACTAAGCAGCAGTGATTGGTCCATAAATTTGCTGTTTGTTATCTTTAGAAAAGAAAAAGTTACAAAAGATTCTTGATAAAATCACCAAGCTGTTAGATTTCTGTGAGTTGAGGCCTGCTGTTCAGTGCTGTGAGGACCAGTCCCCTGAGATGAGATCGTAAATATAAATGATTGTTAAAAGCCAAATAAGCACCCAATGAATGAAGTTATATTTGAACACACGTATATTTGGTTTCAAAAGATACACCTTATTACAAATAGGAGCCTGATTTGTTGTGCGAGTCTCTTTATTCCAGATTATGTTAAAGGCTGAGATGCTCTAATGTTGTCCCACAAAAAAAACACAGGGGTAATATCTGTAACCTGAGACCTGCCTGCACTGGAAACTGCCAAGTGAAAAAGTGAAGGAAGCTGCTGCAAGCAAAAGTACCCCCTCCCCCTTTCATCGTTCTTGTAAAGTCTGGGTTTTATTTTGGATTTGCAGCTGCGTCAACACACTGACATTTTTTTGTTCACTTGTACATATTAAGAGAGAGTCACCCATCAAATGTTAAAGACCATGGATGTTTATAATGTTGAAGATATGAGGAGTAGTTTTTTAGTATGCAGACAGTATTGTTAATTTCATTGATAATGTAATAAAAGTTTGTTTTTTGCTTTTTAACCCATTTAACTATATTTGCTCGTTCTCACATTTCTTTTATGGTCAGCTTTAGTGGTCTCATTCCTTCATACCATTTTTTTTTTTTAACATTAACTCTAACATCAAAAACATGTCTATTGTTTTTGCTTCAAATACACAACACCCCCATCTCCAATCCCTCCCTTTCTTAAAGCTAATGACCGTTGGAGCCATCACACTGACCCTCACCCTGCATCCCTGTTTCACCCTGTGGTCTGTGGTTTCTCTCCCTCCCTTCGGTCACTGTCCAGCTATTTTTATCAGCAGTGCTGACATTACAGATTTGAGAAAGCTTGTGCTTCTCGGGTGACCCGCCACCAACACGTGCGCACTACCGCTTCTTTACTTTTGCGTGCTGACAGCTACATCTGTGCTCCTCTCTGTAGCTGCACTAATGATACATGACGCGTCGACTGAAGATGCGCAACAGACGAGGCGGCGTTTAGCGTCACCACTCTGCTCAGCTGACTGTTAGTCTTTGCTCTTCTTGTAGCTTGTTTGTGTACACTGGGCATCAATTTTCATACACCGCCCCTGACCGCCACTCCATCTGTGATGAAGCAGTGCACCAGAAAGACTGTTGCATGTTTACGTAACACTGTTTGTGTGTGAGGAGGGGCAGGAGGTTCTGCAATATTTATGTGTGTGTGGGGGGGGGGGGGGTGTTTAAAAGAAGAGAGAAGCCAAAACACATGTCCACCACTAACAATGATTTTTTTTTCTGTCCTGTGTTCATGTGTGTTTCACAGTGAGCCCTTCACGTCACAGCATCTCGGAGTGGAGGATGCAGAGCATAGCACGAGACTCGGACGACAGCTCGGACGAGGAGTTCTTCGATGCTCATGGTAACAACTACTGTTGAATTTGAATTAAAGGCCCATTTTCAAATGTTTTTTAAATTCACTTTTCTAAGAACCTGTATCTTTTCGTCTTCAATCGCTCTGCATGCATCTCTTTAACCACAGATCAGTTCTTAAGCTTCCCAGATACCCAGCATGCTTTGGGGCTGCAGTTGAAATAGGTGGGTGTGGTGCAGCAACCACGCTCCCCTGCGGGATCAGTTGGCTGAGGACACGGGCTGCGTGTCTCATCCTGACGTCATGTTCAGAAATCACAATCGTCTCTGCCTACCAGTCCCTCGACATGCTCAACACATCATTAAACACACAATCTCACACACACACTCAACAGAGTCCTTCACACAATCCATCAGATGTCCAGCAAATAAATGAAACCCTTCAAACCAGTGTTTGTGTGCTGAGATGTTTCATAAGAATGAAACGAGAATGAAACTGAACATGCTGCATCATTTATAATATTGACCCTGACTTTGCTGCACTCATTAGTGTCCACACACATCCAGTTTAATAATTATCTACTTGTAATTGCAGTACAATTATTACAATGAATTGTCCCGACATGCAGTCATTTATTATGTGCTGCAGTATTCATGTTTAGGATTAATTATTGCGTGTTAGGTGTCTGAAGTGAAACCACTTTACATTTTATCAAATGAAATGATTTAATTTGTGCTTTCACAGTCATAAATCGGTGGCACAACCTAGTGTATCAGTTACGATGAATACTGCTGTAAATTTTGTTCTGCTCTGTTGCTCATTTCAAGTTATTTATGATTTATTTACTCTTATTTCTACACTACAGAGGCAACTGTATGAATAATGCAGTTATACATAATAAATAAATGTGGGTACTGTGTCAAAATGAACCATTCGATACAAATATGTGCTTCAGTGTGAAAAAAGACTCAGATTTCTGTTTTTAAAGGTGCAACCACTGTGTATTAAAACATACTCTAGAAGCATACGACAGTTTGTTTTAAGTGATATGTTCTCTATTTTTGTAGAAAGTAATAAAGGAAAGCGATAGCTGGAAATCTGATAATAGATGCCAAATTCCAATTTTTTTTCCATTTCATTGCACCTCAGCCTCAGGAAATATGGAACTGTTTAATAAGACACGTTACCTCTTAAAAAAAAAAAAAACATAAAGCCACAATAAAGTCTTTCTTTCACTGGTGAAACTTGCTAAAAATGCAGATTGCTGTTCAGAGCAAGGCATTATAAAATAAACTGATCTGATTCGTTTTCCAACATTGTGTTATGTATTTGTAGTGCAGTTAATGACGATGGGAAAAGAATTTGCTGAATTAAAGTTGAGATTTAATGTGTTACCACAAGGTAAAATAAACTACAGGAAGTTATGTTTATTATGGTAAAAAATAAATAAATAAAATCCCAATTGAAAAATTATGTGATAAAAAGGGTCTATTTTAAGTCCAGAATCTTCTTTTTGAAATGGGGGATTAATATTGATGGATTATATTAGTCCATCCAAATATGCAAATGAGACACAAACTAAAACCCTTCATTAAACAACCTGTAACATTTTAGTAAATTGATTTTTTTTTTTTTTTTTTTTTTTTTATATCTCTCACAGTTATAAAACTACATCACCTCTTGTCTTATTTTGAGCCTCATAAACGTCATCAGGGAAGTGCAGACTGTCACATCCTTGGCAGGCCACAGAGGTTTTATTTCACATTTGAAAATGTCAACCCAGACTGGTGTTAATGGCCACCACAATGAGTGATATGATACTTGAAATGGTCCTTTTGGGAAACCTTTGCTTTACTGTATCTTTTTTTTTTAACTTTGTAAGCAATAGTCAACATGTGAAAGAAAACTAGATTGATCATACTGCTGGAGTAGTGACAAACCCCCAGTAGCAAATAACTGTATGCTTTGGTCAGTTGTGACATATCTGGTATTTCTCCTGCAGAGGATCTCTCAGATGGCGAGGAGGTCTTCCCAAAGGAAATTTCCAAATGGAACTCCAATGACCTCATGGATAAGATTGAAGCAGCAGACACCGAGGAAACCTCTGGTATGATGCAGACCACTGGCGGCTCCTTCATCGCTGACAGTCGGAGCCCTGTGTCACAAGTTAAAAGTGTTTGTGGTTTTTTTTTTTTAAGGTGAACTCTTTAAGGAAATGACTGTGGATTATGGAAGGACAACAAGTGAGGACAGACTAGATGAGGTATGTGTGTCAAGCATTGTCACAGTAGTCCTAAACTGCTTCTTTTGGCATTTCTGAAGAACTATGCAAAAGAAATAAAGAAAAACAGAATCCCCTCAGAATCCACAGCTTTTGATGACCTCCGTTTATTTTTGAGTTTGTGTCACTATGAGAAGCTTTCTATGAGGCTATAGACTTTGGAGGGTAAGAGAAAGGCTGTGTCCCTGAGCCTTTCTGTCCTCTTGTGTTCAGATGCCCGACTCACTTAGCAGCCAAGCCGATAGCTCCCCCATTCCCACCATCCTCGTAACAAGGCACCAGTCAGTAAGTAAACATTTTGGCCCCAGTGCACTGTGGGGTACAGTAGACCCACAGGAAGATCCAGTCCATGTGGACAAACCCCAGTGCTTACCGACCCTTCCCTTCTCTCTGGCATTGCCCGAACCCAAATCCGTGTGTATTCCCTTAATCTCACCGCCATTCCCTGTACAATTCCCTTGTACTTACAGCTGTGGTGTCAAATGTACATATAGTGCTGCTCTAAAAATGTGAAGTTTTGCATCAGAAGTAGCAGACAAAACTACGCATTATGGTGTACTATTTTATTTGTGATGTCCTCTGAAAGCATGACTGTTGTTGGCTGTTCATCGATCAGTTGTCCATGTGGAGATTGACTCTGCTGCGTCTCCCCTCATGGTTCTCTGTCCCTCAGTGGTTGTGAAAAGAAGTCTGCTTAGTGGTCCATGCTTTAGAATATGGACACAAGCTGTAACTAAAACTGATTTTTACTTCAACTGCTAAAGCATTATTGTCTGTGTGTGATTTTTACTTTTGTTGTTACTCAGTTAATACATGTTGTCCTTGATTGTGCTGATTAAACGACTGTGAAACATTCTCAAAGAGCGGCTCCTCATCGGTCCCCCTTTACACCTGCTGTTCTTAGGAGAGCACATCCCAGCAGTGTCTGCAGCCTTCCAAGATCCATGTGCTGATCCTGGTCCTTCACGGAGGAAACATCTTGGATACAGGCGGAGGAGATCAGAACAGCAAGCAGGCGGACGTCAACACTATAAGTACAGCTTTTGACACAGTCATGCGTGTTCACTACCCCGCTGCTCTGGGACGCATCGCCATCCGCTTGGTGCCCTGCCCTGCCATCTGTGCCGAGGCCTTCTCTTTAGTGTCTAAGTAAGTGGAGACACTTGCACAGATTTTTTCCTGCCAGTGCTAAGCATTGCATGTATTGATTGAATATTTGCAGTTTTGGCTGTTTTCTTAAGAGGAAAACAATCCAAGTGCAGCAGCTTCTATCCACTCACGCTGTTTATTTCCTCATTGTTTTTCACCTTTTTTCTTTAATGACAGCCTAAGCCCTTACAGCTACGATGAGGGCTGTCTGTCCAGCAGCCAGGACCACATCCCACTAGCAGCTCTGCCCCTTCTGGCCACCTCTGCTCCACAGTACCAGGAGGCCGTGGCCACCGTTATTGTTCGAGCCAACCAGGTGTATGCAGATTTTATAAAGTCTCTTGATGGGGCTGCCTTCTCTGGTCAGGTAAGTGACTTGTCTTGGATGGTATCAGCACAGTTGAATTTTCCGATCATTGTGGCGTTGGTGTTAGAGCAGTTTTATTAAAATTCACTTTTTTTTTAAAAAGCCACAGTGTTAAAGAGCTAACACCCTTTTTAACAATATAATTTATTCTGAAGAAGATGTATTTGCACAACAGGTAAACCTGAGCTGCTGTGATGAATGTCAAGCATGTTATTTCTGTTTCTGACTTCTCCAGGTATGCCTCATTGGAGACTGTGTGGGGGGAATCTTGGGGTTTGATGCTCTGTGCAATAGTAATCCCACAGTGAACGAAAGCCAGAACAGCAGTCGTCGGGGCAGCGTCATCAGTGTGCAGGTAAAAGGCAAAGCAGTCAGTGGCTAAGTGCATTAAAATATTTAAATCTGTCTTACATGAACATACCCTATTTATATAAAATGTTTAAAGGTCTGTGTGTTTGGTTGTTTGTTTGTTTTTATAACACATGCTCATGTATGCTCCGCGTAGGACCAGGACCTTCTCTCTCCTGGCATAATTATCAACAGCGGACAAGGATCAGCATCTCCAACCTTGGAGGGCAGCCGTCACCTCAGTCGCAGTAACATTGACATTCCTCGTGCCAGTGCAGGTGACGAGACCAAGAGGCAACTGCCACGCAAGAGAAGTGACTCCTCCACTTATGAACTGGACACAATAAAGCAACACCAGGCTTTCCTGTCCAGGTGTGTAGTGTGCGTGAGACGACAGTCCCTGAAGAGCAAATGAAAAAGCTTGCTGCACACATTTCTTTTTTTAAATTTTTTTTTTTAATGTCAGACTTTCAGGAACATGATTCAGTTTTTGCTCTAACGAGTGTTTTGTTGTGTCCTTCCAGCTTGCACTCCAGCGTCTTGAGGAATGACTCTGCTTCACGCAGGTCAAGCAGCAGCACGATGCTGGATGGAAGCTCTCTGGGGAAATTTGACTTTGAGGTGTCTGACTTTTTCCTCTTTGGCTCTCCGCTGGGTCTAGTACTCGCGCTAAGGAAGACTGTGATCCCTATGTTAGATGGTGAGTTTTTTCATGCATAGCAATGGGCTATAATCTATTGTGTAATTAATTCCAGCGCTCATTGATTAGACTTAAAAAGTAACCTTTCTCCTGTCCTGTCTGTTAAGGCAAAATTGAGCATAAGATTTCCATCATGTGGAAGTATAGTGTCGGATCTTATTGGCCACATCATTGTATGTTTTCAGAGATGATGTATAAAGAAGCTGACCAGCACAGTGGTGTGGTGGTTAATGCTGTCGCTACACGGCAAGAAGGTTCCCAGTTTGAATCCTGCTAGGGCTTTTCTGTGTCGAGTTTGTACATTCTCTTTGGGTACTCCACCTTCCCCCACAGTCTACAATATGGAGGTTAAGTTGATGGGGTATTTTAAATTGCCAGTGAGTGTGAGTGATTGTTTGTCTCTTTGTGGCCCTTTGACTAACGGAAGTCCATTGCATGGTGACCAGGGACAGCTGGGATAGGCAGCAGTGACCATGAGGCGGGTGAAAACGGTGTAGAAAATGGATGGATATGGTAGAAAACCTGCTGTTGCACAGCTTCTTCGGCTCTCTTCTTCTTCTTCTATTCCCCTTCCTTATGTCTTTGGTTTGATTTCTCCCCCTAGTGGCGCAGCTGCGGCCTGCATGTCAGCAGGTTTATAACTTGTTCCATCCAGCTGATCCCTCAGCTTCCCGCTTGGAGCCTCTGCTGGAGCGGAAATTTCACCTCCTCCCTCCCTTCAACGTACCGCGTTACCAGCGGTTCCCCCTGGGAGATGGAAACTCTGCCCTACTGGGTGAGTTGTTTTTTGTTTGTTTGTTTTTTGGCTGCAATTATACCTGAAAACCTTTAATAAAATAACTCCAGAAAAACAGTCACACATTTAAGAAATAATGTACTTCTTCATTTGGAATCAGCACCAACACAAATGCAAAATTCCCTGTCATGAAACCACTTTAATTTCTTCTTTTAACTTAAGATCAGCTCACACTTCAGATATTGATTATCCACTGTCCTTTTCGTCCATTGATGCATGCCCTCGACAACACATGCCTTAGTAGCACAATACAAGCTCATTCAGAGTCTCAAAGAAAAATGAAGCATTTTTCTACCACTTGTGCTTCAGCATCTTGTGAGGTATTTTACTCATCTTTATGTGGCCATGGTCCTGCAGACGTTTATTTTAATGAAATAACCCTTAGTGCTTCAAGCTACCCAGTTTATAGAAATATTTGACTATTATTGCCACAGATGAAGGACACAGACTTTCACTCAATTAAAATACATACTATAAACAATAAATAAGTAACCGGGGCATAGTCGGAGCCTCGTCAGAGTTAATTAGCTGTTTTTTATTTTACTCATAAGTGATGGACTTGATTCAGGAAATTATACGATTACCCTCGGGTCCTTCCTGTGAAACTAATTAACAACATTTTCAGAAGTGATATATTTTAATGACACATGGAGGTTGATTTTAAACTAAGAAAGTGAAAAATATTTTATAAATAGATGATTATGGGTTTTTGTCAGACTTAGAACAGAAGGATATGACTATGATTGTTGAGGCTATCCCTGATATCCTGTTGTGATAAAGATAAAATAAATAAATCAATAAAAGTGGGGTTCACTAAGGCTTGGCTCTTTTTTGTCTCATGTTCAGTTGTTCTTGCTTCATATGTTTTTGTGTCTTCCTTGTTTTCTTCCCTTCCTTGGCCTCCTGTCCCCATATCTGCGTACCCGGCCCTCTACCTCTAAAACCACCTGTGACCTGTGCCCTTCCTGCCCCTCCACTTCCCTCTGTAGTGGAGACAGTCCAGGGCAACACTCAGCTGCTACTTGATAGTGGGCCCCCCTTGTCTCTTCGCTGTCAGGAGACCATCAGTGAGACCTGCATCCCCGTGCCTGTGCTAAACTGGCAGGAAGCCTCCCTCAAAGCCACACCCGCCACTATGGAGTGTGTGTAGCCTCTCCCATTCACCTCCATCCTTCCCAACTCATTCACTAGTTTAGTTTGTTTTGGGTTTTTTTTTGTGTGTGTGTGTGTTTATGTCTTTGTTCATCCCTCATCTTGCTACATCCAAGATGCTCAGATTTTTTTTTCCCACTTTTTACCTTTTAAGTATTCCTATAACTGTTGTTTCAAGAGTCAAGAGTGGACGTTTTAAATCTCCTGACGTAAACACAGAAAGAACATTAAAAATATTGGCATATACACATGTCCTTATAGCATTACGTCTTCTTTCTAAATGACTCCATCAGATTAATTAGATTTTTTTTTTTACTCAGAAAACTCATAATTGTGTCATTCTGCCACTGAAATACTAAAAAAAAATCTGACCAGCATCTGTTTTGGTTCTGGATTTTCTTGTGCCATCACGCATCACGTCGTTGTTCAGTGTTTGGAGGATGCAAGCATTTGTGTTTGTGCTTTGATATCTTATCCAGGTTGCAGTGTGTGCATCATGATTTCAGATTATTGTCGACAGAAGCTGCTCCTACTGTCAGCTGTGTTTCAGAGTACTATATCAATGTGCATATCATCCTGCTTATGGTGTTGTGTTTGCCCACTGGATATGCAATCTGTGCATACGTCCTGAATATACTCTATACGGTGCCTTATATTTTCTACTTGTGATAATGGTCAGAGGTCATCTGATTTTTCTAAAATCTCCAGGAGTACTGGATTATCAAGACAAAAGATTAACGGGAATAATTTATGAAGCCCATCCCCGTTTGAGATGTTTGTACCTGGGTATGATCTGAACAGATGTGGGCACTTTGGGTGATTTTACATTCACTAAGTGTTTTGTGTATTCGTATGCCAGTCAGTTAAAGAAATCTGACTCTGACTAGCATACAACTTCCTTGTGGTTTCACATGTCTTCTGAAACCATGGTGCCTGCTCTCCTGCTGACCCTAACCTACATCTCCCTCCCCTCCCCACCCATCACTGTGATGTTCCCCGTACCCGTGTCTCTGTCTAATGGGATTTCCTTGTTTGCGCTCAATAGCGGATGTTGTTCAGTCTCATGGTGGTGTCTTCATGGACAGTTCGTACCCCTCATCCCCTGTAACAGGCCCCCTCTCCCGGGGCCAGCGGAGGGCCAGTGAGGTCAGCATTGCCAGCCAGGTCTCAGGAATGGCAGACAGTTACACTGCCACCAACATAGCCAACAGTAAGTGCTCTGAACTCCAACCAGCCTCTTTGTCTCTCTTTCTTCCTTCCACTCACACAAACACTGCTCTAGTTTTTTTTTTTTAATCCCACTTTCTCTTGCTCTCAAACCAACTTTTCTATATTTTTCTATCCAGTTGCTCTCTCCAGCTCTCCTGCATCATCTCTTTCTCAGCTCCTGTTGCTCTGACCTTACACACACCTCGCTCGCCACCAGGAACAGTCTAGTCAGTCAGGTATACACGTTAATGGCCTTTCTGCTTTTTTCAGACTGGTATTGTACAGAGTCTCATCCAGGGTGTTCTGCCCGTTTCTTGTTATGATTCGAGTGCTGATAAGATCAGAGTCCTGTAGCAGAGAAAGCGTAGTGTCACATTTTAATGTCTGTCTTATTCTTATTCACTGTCTAAATGCAATGACCAGCTGCATTTATCTACTGTTGTGATGCATGTAGACACCCACCTCCCTCCCTAAGCCATTTCTGCATTGTCCACCATTTATTGAAGTGTTTGCTGAGATAATCAGTATCTCTTTTTTTGATCTGCCACCAAAGTCTCTCTTCCCCTTCACCTTTTTTTTAACTTTGGATACCAAAACTTTTATTTGTGCCACACGTTACTGTTTCACTGTTTTTATTGTTTTGAGCACACCAACTACAAGAACACCCTGCAGATGTGCATTACTTGAACAGTTTTGAAGGTGCTTCTGCTTCTCCAGTTTAAGAACATCAGACGTCAGCAGCATCATCCTGCCTTTTTACCGTAACTGCACTAACTGTTATTTTTCCCAACGCAGACTTTCACATTTCTTTTTAAAGCAGTCCAACGCCACTGGATCCATCTCAACTTTGCAAGCTATTTATTCTGTAATAAATTTGTCACACACTAATATCCATATACTTCATCGTATGGTTCTTTCTCTTTTTTTCCCCACATAGCCAAGTCAGACCAGATTAACCAATCCAAAAAGTTCAGCCTTTTGTCTCAGCTCGCCCTGTCGCCACAAAACAAATTCTTCCTGAAAAGTCCTCCTAAGTCCCGTAAGAAAGCAGCGGCTGGCCAGGCTGCAGGATATCCTGATGTACATCTAGTGGCAGAGCTGGATGATGCCGACTCTAGCAAAAGTCTAAGTCCCTCTAGCCAGTACGAGAACTGCCTGTCCGCAGGGCTGGACCATGCTATATGTGATCTTGTCGCACTGGACTCCCAAGCTGAAGTTGAACAAGGTATTTTCTTAAGGGAAGCGAAATCACAGTGAGGCCTCTGGTCTTTTCTTTGTGCTGCTCTGTACTATCCCAAAGCTCACTGCTGCTCTTCCACAAAGCCTCTGTCTTCACCTTCACTTCTGTCTAAATTAAATTCACACGGAGTTAGGTGCGCTTGCTCAGAATGAGTTATGTACAATCTAGATCTTGCACCCTCTTTAAAAATCCATTTTCTTTTTCCCACTAACAAAAATAATCACCTGTGGTCGTTATTGCATATCAGCTCTAACTATCTGTTTTTGTTCTTTACTGCAGCGCTTGATTTTTCTGATAACAACGATCATAAACATCTTCCTTTCCCTCTTGTAGCTGAAGAACTGCTGGAATTGGTCATGATTGTGGTGGAAGACTGAAATCAGCCTTTTGCTTTAGCTTCAAGGATGCCGCACCTTTTAGTGTGGCGTCCCAAGCATCACCCCGTCTCCAACAGTTTTATCTAAAGTATCTGCACAATATTCATTTCATCCCCCATCACAGTTGCAGCCCGTTGGTGGGGCACAAAGCGGCTGGACTTTGCCCTTTACTGCCCCGACGCTCTGACCGCTTTTCCCACAGTGGCATTGCCACACCTCTTCCACGCATCATACTGGGAATCGACTGATGTTGTGTCTTTTCTGCTGAGGCAGGTGAGTGAACTTAACAGGACCAGCCTTAAGGCTTCTTTTGAGAAACCGTGGATGAATCACAGAGATGTCACCTTTAGGTCATGAGGCACGAAAACTCAAGCATTCTGGAGCTGGATGGCAAAGAAGTGTCTGAATTTACCCCATCTAAACCACGAGAGAAGTGGCTCCGCAAGAGGACTCACGTTAAGATCCGGGTGGGTGTCAGACTACTGGAAGAAGCCAGTTTCATGGTGCTTTGGTGCTCACTCTGGTGTAGTGGGATACTTTCCTTTTTTCGTTGCTGCCTTTTGTCTTTTGTCTTTTCTTTTCAAACTTCAACTATTTAAAAATCTTGGGAGAGGCACTCCCTCTTGTCTTTAGTTTAGACAGAAACATAAACATGTATTTATTGTTTTTCTTTGACAGAATGTTACTGCCAACCACCGCGTGAACGATGCCGTGTTCACTGAAGACAGCCAGCAGGTCGTGACAGGTCGCTTCATGTATGGCCCTCTGGACATGGTCACTTTAGCTGGGGAGAAGGTGAATACACCTTTGTTTATTTTTTTAATTGCAGGACACAACCTTCTGTCAACAAGGACCGTGTTACTTGTGTTTGCTTCCTTCTTTTCTTTTTTGATTATTAATGAAAAGGAATGATTGTTTGTCATTGGTACTCAGGTTGACCTCCACATCATGACCCAGCCGCCGTCCGGAGAATGGGTGTTCTTCAAAACTGAGGTGACGAACAGCAGTGGCCGCGTGTCTTTCATCATCCCGGAGGACAAGCGCCTGGGCATCGGAGTCTACCCCGTCAAAATGGTTGTGAGGTGAGATCAGCTTAATTCTCTAGATGCAAATCCCAACTGTGAGTCTCGGTTTGTTTGATTGTTGCAGTGTACAAACGTGAATGTTAAGAATGCACTTTTTACATAATACTTTGAATGTTTCCTTACTTTTGTTTTTATCCTCCAGGGGCGACCACACATTTGCAGACAGTTACCTGACTGTTATTCCTCGTGGCACAGAGTTTGTAGTATTCAGCATTGATGGTTCTTTTGCTGCCAGCGTATCAATCATGGGCAGTGACCCCAAAGTGCGGGCAGGGGCCGTGGACGTTGTCAGGTACGTGGCTGCTCTTCTCCACTATGCCTCTTTGAACTGAAGTCAACCAGCGTGTATTTCTGTCTTTGTTTATGTCATTGTTTCTTCTCACTGCAGGTACTGGCAGGATTTAGGCTATTTAATCATCTATGTGACCGGACGTCCAGACATGCAGAAGCAGCGAGTGGTAGCTTGGTTGTCTCAGCACAACTTCCCACACGGCATTGTCTCGTTCTGCGACGGCCTGGTCCACGATCCGCTCAGACACAAGGCTAACTTCCTCAAGTCCCTTACAGAGGTTAGAGAGAGCGTAAGGGCATAGAGGGGGTTGGGAATGACTTCATATGATGAAAAATATTTATTCACTTCTCTTTTTCAAATGACTGATTCCAGGCTCACATGAAGATTTTTGCTGGCTATGGATCAACCAAAGACATCTCTGTCTACAGCTCGATCAGCATCCCTCCTTCCCAAATATACATTGTCGGCAGGCCCTCTAAGAAGATGCAGCACCAGTGTCAGGTAGCACAAGAGATCATTATTATATTTCAGAATGGTAAAGTAGATGCCAAAAGTTCTATGACATTTAATTCATATGTGACACCGATCCATTTTCTACACCTGCCACTTATGTGAACGGAGCAACATTGATCAAATTAATTAGAATGTAGATGTGCCGTGTCCGTCTGTGGTTAAACGTCGTCTCAACTCTGATCCTCTCAATAGTTCATCACAGAGGGATACGCCGCACATTTGTCCCAGCTGGAGTACAACCACCGTTCTCGGCCAGCAAAGTCGAGCAGCGCCCGCATGGTGTTGCGCAAAGGCAGCTTCGGTTTGGGTGCAAACAGTGACTTCCTGAGGAAGAGGAACCACCTGCTGCGCACCATCTCCTCACAGCCAGCCCCCAGCTCCCCAACAGGCAGCATCCACAACCGACCCGAGCGCACACAGAGCCAGTCAGACAGCGAGCGGCTGGAACGGGAACGGCTGGAGCGCGCTCACAGCCACAGCCAAGGAGCAACTCAGCGCAGCATGAGCATAACGGCGAGCTGCTGGGGCCGCAGCAGCAGCACCAAGCTGGAGCCAGGTGTTTTCAGCCCAAAGTGAAGGTGGAGATGCAATGTGACGAAACCCACTGGGGTGACTTACAAATGCAGTGCTGAGGAAGTAACATGAACAGGGAGAGGGAAAAAAACTGCTGGTTTGTACCATATGAGTAAATAGTACAAGGAAATCTGGTGCTACAGACCCCTCTTTTTAAAAACTAATCCCGGTCAAACTCAAAACAAACATTTAAGGACAGGCTGTAGTTGTATTCATCATAAAACAGAGTAACAGGACATTTCACTGCTCCCTCCTCAAACACGTGTACACATGTGCATAAATCTGATATTATAGGGACCTGAACTGTTTCTATTGTTCAATATTATTGTAATGCTGTTGGATATGTATCAGTCTTGAATACAAGGTCACTTTTAACCCTTTGACCGTTTTTTAGGACGAAGATGGTTACACATAAAGCACTCTAATTCTGTATTTGCAGAAAGAAAAATGTTAGAGACAGCTGGTATCAAATACACACACAATGATACTCCACTGTAACTAATGTGGCCAATGCAAGCACAACTGCAGCAGAGACATGTGTATAGTAGTTTTAAGACTGTCCTTTTTATGTCATAACCAGGTATGTTGCAGCCTGAAAAGCAGAGCTGGGATTCGGGTGAGATTGGACTGCGTGTCTACACTTTTTGTTGATGTGAACTTGCACACAATCATAAAGCCAAACTGAATTCTCTACAGGATTTGTAAGAGGAATTCTGCTCATTTATTAATAACACAGAACAGTGTTGCAGTGATTTGTAAGCCAACCAGAAACGACCCGATCAATTGTCTAAATTTGACGAACATCGGACTCCAGGTAAAAGTCACACTTGTTTTCTCTTCTGCTCTGAGACATGAAGAAATATTCAAATCTAACCTGAAGCAATCTGTGAAAGTACCCTTTAACTTCGACCCCAGTCGAATCTGTTTCTGGGCTTGTGCATCACTTCTCCACATATAAGTCAGTTATAGGGAAAGCTCCTACTACTGTAGGCTTAACGTGCCAAAGTTAAAAGTCGAGAACGATATGCTGCACTTTAGCAGAGAGGAAAATATTGAGACGTCCTGTGGAAAGATGGACACGGTTGTGTAAGTAGTTGAATGCCTTAACGAGGCTTGTACATAATTGTTACATTACAGTGCAGATCTGGTATCTGGTTCACTGAAAACCAGTTTCAAGTGTCTTATTTACTCTGGCAGTGAACACCAACTCAGTCAGGAGATATTTTATTCATTGATGATGATACTTATTGCTATTTAAGATTATAGCTATTTTAAGATGTATTGATTTTTTTGTGAACAAAATGTGTTTTAAGATTACTTTTGGTATGTTTGTGTGTGTTTTCTCTTTAAACTTGAGTTGCAGCAGCCAAAATGCAAATGTTTTGCCTGGCACAGTATTGTATTTTTATTATTTTATCTTGCAGATAACTAGAATTGTACCAACAGAACTGCTGTCTTGTGTCATATATTGTATGTTTCTTATTAGGTATTTTGGAAAGTTGGGATTTGTCATATTTCTGGTTATCCTGAAGCTGTAAATGAGGCGTTGAATGTGCTCTTAGATAATCCTCCCTAGGTTAATCTTCTTTCTGTTCTGCTGCAACATTAGGGGAGAAGATGTGCAAACTGTAAATTATGTACAATATGCTGTTGAAATGAGCAAAACAGAGCTGAGACTTGCTCTTTCCTGTCAGCCATTTATTTCAAAAGTTGGTAAAATCCAGTGATTTTTTTTTTTTTTCTTCATCCAATTGATGGTTATTAAACAGGCACACAGAGTTGACTACAGAGGACCAATATGAGCTCAAATGCAAGGGGAAACGTGCAATATTACTCGGCAGCAATGCCAGATCAAACAAGCCGTTAAAGAAACATCCGAGTGCACTGACAATCAGTCGAACTGGCACACTCTCCAGAAGTCAGATTGCAGAGGGTATCTCACCTGGCCTCAGTACTTACCTAAGGCTCAGGCTCACATTTTATAAAAGTAAAGATTTCTCCTGATAAAGTGGGATTGATTGACCTCTCGCCAAAATCATGCAGATTGACGAAGAAAAAAAGCTCTGCAATAACCTGGGATGGAGAGGAAAATCATTGATTTGAAAGTACATACTTAAAAATATTTTAATTCGTATTTTATGGTGAGGTGTTTTAAATATTTTTTCCACCACACATCTCAGTGATGGTAGACTACTAGACATCCCAGTTCAAAGGAACCTGCGATCTCCTAATCAGGAGTGCGTTTGCTCTGGTGAACGCTGTAAATCCTTTTACACTGCTGTACCTCTGACCCATGCTACGATTCGGCATGAAGCCATAACTCTTGAGAAGGTTGCTGGTTATAGAACGGCTGTTTGTGCATTCATACAAAACGGAGAAAAAGAAAAGACAGGCAATGCTGCAAAACATAACCTCATCTGACTTCTGAACCTGAATCAAGAGAATGTAGAGATGAAGTGCAGCAGTGGTCGAAGTTCGGATACCTCTGGGCAGACAATCGCCTCGGTTCTGCTATGGACAAACACGTTTCCAGAGGCCTTATATGTCGCTTTTCTGCCTTACATTGAACATTTTGTGGCAAGGCCTAGAATGGATGCTGTTCATGTCTAAACTGTGGAGAAGGACAGACTCTTCACAGGGATTTTTACCTTGTGGATATATGAGGAGCCCATATTTTCTTAAAAAAAGGCTTTGGTTTGGTATCTTTAAACGAATAATCTGACATTTCACAAACATTAGGCATTTAATTGCTATCTCAAGCTCTGTTTCTCGGGTTGATGCAATGACAACTGTTTCATCAGCAGTTAGGCTGTATATATCTATACATATATATAAAACATAAATTGATAATTCATGCTTGGAAACTATATTAATTGTACAGAATGTGTAATCTTGTAGGATCTGGATAATTTCATTTTATCCATACCCTTGTGATTTTATGTACAGTGTATAAAGAAAATATAATGAACTAAGAAATGTTGGCCTTTTTTTTTCAACATAGTTAAAAGGTTCAGCTTAGTTATAAGAGTGGTTTCTAGAGAGACCAGAAATAAAGTCAAACTTCACTTTTCAGGATCAGTTCATAAAAAAGCAGATTTATTTGGAGGAACAATATGACCCATGAATTAAAGAAGGCGAATGGTGAGCATCCAGAGCAGACAGAGCATTTCGACCTACCACACTATTTTAAATCCAGCACAATGTATGCGGTATTTATTGCATTAAATCACATTAAGAAACCATTCCTTTACAGTTATGACTCATGACTTAATATTTCAAATTTACACATTGAAATTATTTAAATTGGAAACAAAATGAGTGCATGTGAATGAGTCTAAGCAAAGGCTGTATGACAACCTGGGATGTGATGACACCGATCTCTAGTCGACTCTTTACGTTAACGTCCACACGTTTTGATCACCGTACAGTACGTTGGAAAAGGCTAATCAAAATTCACTACAATTTTAACTCCATTTGACATCACGTACTTCAGTCACGTATAAAACAGACTTAAAATGCAGACAAATAATCCACTTTGTTGAGTGTGCTGAAGTTCCAAAGCCTGGTTAAACTTATGAACGTCGTTTCTGACTGAAGCTCTGTCGATATCTTCTACCTGCTGATTCCCAGGTTTCTCTGAAAGGCATTCCCATCTCCCTTTGTGGCTTGCTATAGGAAAAATGGATGTCCACCGTTAGGCTGGATGCAGCAGGATTCACCACACGAAGAGTTTGATGCTGGATTACCTTATTGATATCTTTGTGTCTGTCTCGGCTGACGATCTCCTCTATGATCTCCCCATCTCCTCTCACCAGTCTAGTTCAAAGAAAAAAGATCACAGGCGTTGAAACCACTAAACCCACATCCCACAGCCAGTATCTACACTTGGTCCCCGTAGTACCTGGTCCGCCCCGTCTCAGGGTCCACCACCCGGCGGATCACACTCTGCCTGGCCTCGTACTCCTCTTTGGTGAGAGGCCTCTTCGTAGAAAGCCGGGCCTTTTGCTCATCTGTCATGACTGGGGGAGAAAAATAGAGCATAAGGCATGTAAATAAAAAACAGCTTTGTAAACTCACCTCCTGGAGCAAAAGTGGTTGTAATCAAAGCCGATCTGGGAATACTGAGAAAGGAAGTTGCTGTTCCTGTTTACACGTGCTGTAAAGAAAAACGTTTGGGTTCTTCAACCGAGGTTACATGACGTCTCACCGGGGCCCAGCTCCACCGTCCCCTCGTCACTCTGCCACACCTCCAAGTAGGACGGAGGTTTCTCTGCTGGACTCTGCAGACCTCCTCCCTTCTCCTTCTCCTTCTCCTTCTCCTCCTGCTGCAGCTTCTTTTTGTTCTTCTTCTCCTTCTTCCTCAGCTTCTTCTTCTCCAGCTTCTTCTGTTTCTTCAGCTTCGCCTTTTTCTTCTTCAGCTTCCGTTTCTTCGCTTTGTTTTTCTTTCTCTTTGTCCGTTCATCACTCGAGGATGAGGACGACGAGGAAGAGGAGGTGGATGATGAAGACGAGGACCGCGTCCTGCGCTTCTTCCTCTGGGATTTGTCATCTACACGAAAAAAAAAAAACAGAAAAAAGATGCCGAATTTGATTCAATAATGAGGCCACATGCTGATTTTAGGAAGAAATCCCCCCAAACCTTTCTTCTTTTGAGATGTTTTCTTGGACGATCTACTCCTGCTGCTGGAAGACGACGATGAAGAGGATGAGGAGGAGGAGGAAGAGGAGGAAGCTCGCCTGCGCTTCGTCTTTTCGTGCGTCTTCTCTCTGCCAGATCGGTCAAAGGATCTGCTGCGATCCATTATTTAACAACGATTTCTGTTGTTGTTGTTAGTGTTTGGATGCGTTTAGTCCCGCACCCGTGAAGTGTTTAGGTGTTTACAAAAATGTGTTCGCCTTCAGTTTCCTTCCGTCGGCGCTGGTGGGATACACGACAAAGTTCCTAGTTCCTACTTAACACGTTTTGAATATGTGCTTAAATTATAGGAGCTACAGGGCAGAAGTAAATAATTCATCAATACGCGAAAAATGGACCGGAACAAGTGAATGACACAACTGGAGTTGGTTTAAGTGGATAATCGACTGGCAGAACCTCCGATCTTAGTTTCTCTGATTTAGGGACCATCAATAAATTACCGACCGATTAACAATTGCAATAGTTACTAATTACACAACACGTGACCCACTGATTCCAAACTTAAGACAGATTGTATCTCTATTAAGAGGTACGTTTTTAATGGGAAATACGATGTATTATTTTTGACGTAAAGTTTGTTTTTTTGTTTTTGTTTAATGGCTTTTACTCACATGACCCAGTGACTCCAACCCCAGAGCCCTGGTCGTCCACTTAGATATGTATATGTAGATATTTGTTGCCAGCAAAACTAAAGATCTGTTTATGTGGTTTTCTTTTTTGTAATGCTGATAAATAAACAAACAAAAAAAAAAAAAAGCCCAAAGCTAACAAGCTATTAGGAAAAACAACTTCACTCCAGAGTATGCAATTCACTTTGGGACATTGAATTTTAGACAACATAAAAATTAAAAGTATGTGTCTTATTTTCTCGTGTTGTAGTACAATTCAGCTTTACTTTGGAGTCACTGAGTCACATCACATGAAAGCTATTCAACAAATATATGAAAATGGGAAAAAAAAAGTTTTTTTTAAATATATATAATAGAATAAGCTCTGAAATTCAATACAAAAATACACTTGAAGTAGAACAATTCAGTTTAGGTTTGCAGTCGGAAGGTCACGGGGCTTGGAAGCTACTGACAAAAATACAACTAAGATGTTGGTTTCATGTCATTTAGTCAGTAATTTATTGATGATCCCTAGATCTAAACCACTAGTTCTTATGAATTTTGCCAGTAAGTAGTGGTAACTTGCAATAAATAGCTTGCAATGAATTGCAATAAATACCCAGACTGCAAAATAATATCCAAATAAGATGATTGTGGGCTTTTTCTGGGTAAAATTTCCAGTGTGCACCTGACCAGTCTATCTGACATACCACATCCCATGATGAAATGCGCCGCTACTAAAGTAGCAGCCTGACAAAATAGTAATGTGGCTTTTTGTTTATAGCGTGGCATAGTCCGGCATGCAGTACCTACTGTGTACTATATTGTATGCATAGTACATAGTATGTATTTTTTAAATGACTATTATCTGTCTAATGTGAATCCTATAACTAACTCGCTCTTAGTGCCGACTTTGGCTTCTAGCTATGTATCTGAAAACTAGAAAAAAAACCTCAGGAGAGATTATACCCACATCCGAAAAGATGTACCTGCAAAGCAAATTTTAATTTGCTAGCGTTACATCTTGATTTCTACGCTCGTCAGAATGTGCAGAAACAAAAAACCTGATCAATTGATTTTAACTGATGAGGAATAATGAGATAAAGAACTGGATCAATAAAAGAGTGAAGCTGAAACATGGTGCTTAGTCAGAGTTTTGCTCAGTGGACTAAAGGGACATTCAACAGTTTCATACAGCACTTCTTAGACGACTGCATGTGAATGTTCCCTGATGTGGATTCATTTTTTGAAGACCCAACACTGCACTATGAAGTTCAGACAGCCGTGTACCTACGCGTGCAACCAAACATACTGGACAGTCACTCAATGGACTGATTTCATGAGGAGCAACTTTGGTAACTGACTGCCATCAGTCACCTTTTTATTTTATAAACTTTGATCAGAAACTGCTGCCATAGTCCACGTGTGTCACGTGAGTGTAGGTTGTACAGTTTAACAATGCTGGTAACGTGCTCCACGGCTGCAATAGACTTAAGTATTTAATATCTGTAGTGTACCTTACTGAGATCACATGTAAGGAGCTCCGAATGCTGTGTTTTCTTCTCCACACAGACGCCCCACTTATTCCCTTTTGTTTGGATGTTTGGGGAACAACTGTGGGCTGCAGCATTTTGACAGAAGTGAGTAGACCTCTGCCAGTGACAGTCGATAGTGGTGAAAACTATAAAAAAACGCCTCTCGGTTCACATAATCCTTTCCTCCGTTTGATCATTTCCCACATATCTGTGATCCGTATGCAGAATACGGATGTCACATAAAAGCCAACAGTTCTGCAGCTTCACATTTAACATATAACCACTTTGAAAAAGAAGCCGAATCGCTCTCATTTCTCTAACATACCTTGTCCTGTGATTCACCAAAGCTTCACTTGTTTGCTCTGAACACCACCTCACACACTAGCAGCTCAGATGGAGGGTAGCTGTGAATGCAGCATGTGCCAACATTAACCGCTGAGTGCCTAAATTTAGCTTTTCTGAAAGCCATTTAAATGTTCAGAATGCAAAATTGAGTATAAACACAAATAACAAAAATAAAAACAACGAGCCTCCCTTGGAGAATCCAAATCTCGTGGTAAAGAGTGAAGGTCCGTCTCCTTTGTCCGACTACCAGATCACACTTTAATATAGTTCTCAAAGTCTTGTTTCCCATATGACCGACACCTGTTGTGTGCCCATAAAGCATAAATGTAACATTTATTTCAAAGTTGTTTTTTTTCTTACAAAGGCAATTGTGAATCTTAAAGCTTGTATATTGGTAAACATCTTGAACGTTAAGAAATGTCCTTGTGATATTAGCCCTTATCACCCTCAGCATATAATGCAAAACTAACTGTAAAAAGAAAAAAAAATAAATAACAGAAAGCACAAGCAGGGTTAAGTCACTTTGCTTTAGTTGCTCACCTGCTTAGTTATGTACTGCAGCAAGTTTAAAATACTGGTCTCAGTAGCAATAAATAGAAACAATTTCAAGATTTTAAAACCTCAAAATTCAACAGAAGTACATTGCAAATGATAAATACCGTTACACAAAACATGCCACTGCATGAGTGAATGCAACAGGCTAAATCTGGCTGGACTTGATATTTGAAAAGATGTCAGGAGGCTGTCATCACTCTGGTCCATGTGCAAGCGGAGCCTGTCAGGTTGCTCCAAGATCTAAAAAAAAAAAAAAAGGAGGGGGGGAGTGATGGGAGGCGGAGTTACGGTGGAATGCGTCGCTTTTGTTGGGCATCTCCGGTACATTAGGATGCAGCAGCCATGCGGATCCTCTCCTGGGGGAGCTGCAGGATGCTCCTGGCTGCTTTGACGGTGTTCTTCATGAGCATCGCTACAGTCATTGGCCCAACACCTCCGGGAACCGGGGTAATGAATCCTGCCTTCTGTTTCACGCCTGAGTGTGCAGAGAAAACGTCGGTTACGGACATGAAACATTAAGTGGACCACGTCCTTGCAGAAATCCAGTGACGCTCCAACCTCATTGTACCTTCAAAGTCTACATCTCCAACTAGTTTGCTCTTTCCAGTGACGGGATCCTGCACCCTGTTTATCCCAACGTCAATCACAGCCGCTCCCTCTTTGATCATGTCTGCTGTAATCAGGTTGGGAATCCCTGGTGGCCCAGTGACAGACGAGGGAAACAAACAATTCAGTGCGTGAAAACAAAGAGAACAAAACATTTCAAATGCGGTTGCTGAAAAATGACGACAAACCTGCAGCCGCCACAACGATGTCAGCCATTTTAGTGTATTGGCGAAGTTGATCCTTTGGAGTGTAACGGTGAGAAATGGTTACTGTGGCGTCACCTGCAGCAGAGCAAAAGGGACTTTTATCCATACCCAACGCCAAGGCCACGTAAACAGAGAAGACACCCACGGACGCACAAACCAACCTCCAGGCCGCTCATGACGCCCGTCAGTGTGCAGCAACATGGCAATGGGCATTCCCACATTCTTGGAGCGTCCCGCAACCACAACATTCTTCCCAAAAGTAGGAATTCCTGGACGGTGCAAATATGTAAAAAGTTCACCTTTTGTTCATTTTACCCCTGAGAGGACAAATAATAAGCAGTCACTCCCGTTACCTGTGCGTTGAATAATTTCCCACACTCCCCAGGGAGTAGCAGGAAGCATGGCGGTCTGGTCCAGGCACATGCGGCCAACGTTAACTACATGGAAGCCATCTACATCCTTGGAAGGGGCAACTGCGTTGCAGATCATACGTTCATCAATGTGTTCTGTGAGAGACATAATCAAGGTACAATTAGGAGAAATAAGTCTATTTGGCTACAGAAGTTAGAAAATATTTAAAGATACCCTCACAAGCCTCTCTACAGATGTAGGATTCTCTGCTCACAAAGTTCATCTCCCATTTCCAACGTACCTGGGAGAGGTAGCTGGACGAGCAGGCCGTCCACACGATGATCTGTGTTAAGCTTGTAGATCAAGTCCAGTAACTCCTCCTCGCTGATGTCCGAGTGCTTGAGAATCGTCTCACTCGAAATTCCTAAGAGAGTTTGAAGCGAGCAAACGACTCAACAAACAAGCAGGAAAAATATAAAATAGGGGATCCAACACTGGGAAGGCAGAGAACCTGTTCTACCAAGTAGCTGCAGTTACAGCAGCTAGATACTTGTGCATCTGCATTTTCCTTTCATGCAATTTTTACATACATCTGCCTGCATAAGTCCTACAAATTTCTTAGCATATTTAAGACCTGAACAAAACATTTGAGAAAACTATAAAGAGGGAAAAGGTGCAAGAGATATAGACTAACCTCCCATACTACTGACTAGAAATCACAGTTTATGCTTTATGGGAGCATTTCCCATTTTGTTATCAGCCTGTATAATAAATGTGTTGTCACACATGTGGAATCCGAGTCGCTCACCGATGTCAGCTGCAGCCCGGGTCTTGTTGAGGACGTAGGAGTGACTGGCTGGGTTGTCTCCTACGAGAACCACACTCAGATGGGGTCTCCTGTTGCCATCCAAAACCCATTTCTCCACATCGGCCCGGACCTCTTCCCGAATTTGACGCGCCAATTTCTTCCCTGAGATGACCACTGCCTCCGGCCTGAGTCAGGAGAAAAGTGAGGACGGGCGATTAACAAGTTGTGATTTGGTTCTCACTCATACAGAAAATTAGAGTTACAGTTGTACATGATAAACCATAATAATGATAACGTTAAGCCGTAATATTTCAAACAGACTGCAAACGATCTTTACTGTACACTCATCTGCTGGATGTGGTTCGTTTTTAAAAATGTTGACACTAGAAACTGGTTATGACTCCGAGAGTCACGTATCCTGGAGAGGCATCATTCCAGTACCTCTAAAATTAGATGCCAAACATCTCCACCTTACTGAGCAGTATGTGTTTGAGGACACCAGTGTGGTATCAGAGTGTTTGATTCATTTGGTCCCATTTCAAAAAGGTTCTACATTACGCAACTAGCACAGAGCGATGGGCCGTAATAATAAGAGCAATGAGCCATCATCAGTGATGTAACTGTCACTGTTATAATGCCAAAACCAATTAAACCTCACAGAAAAGCATAGTGTTTGTCAGACTGGAGTAGGACCATGGGGCCAGTGTATCATGTCCCAGAAGAAATGTGTCGAGAATGCAGGGCAGAACATCATTCATGTGAACTGTCGCGCATATTTGAAGTTGGGAAAAAAAAGATTTTCTGAGCTGGGCGATCAGATCAATGTCTTAAGAGACACCTATCCTCTAGTTGGATTTATTTATTCATTTATAATCCCCTGCCATAGTGATAGCTCAGTGAGTCATGCATGTAAATAAAACTTCATTGATATTGTCTTTAATTGAATGTGATTCATCCAGATTTAGCTGAGGATTATCGTGGTGTAATGGGATGACTTTAACACGCCAGAGGTTTGAAATTTGTCCATCTTGTGTCTTTGCATCTCATGCGGATCATGTGCATGAAGCACGAGGTTTAATTTCTTTAAGCACGTGTGCAACATTAGATCATTACATGCATCTCAGTCATGCTGGGTCAGGTTGTACTCTTGCATGTTTCCACTAAATATCTGCACGGGATGCGAAATTACCATCAGTATAATTGCACTGATGACCCACGGGTTGTCAGCGGCACGAGACATAGTATTTAATCCACTTTGATCTATTACATATCTCTTTTATGTACGGACATGCATTTTCCTTACAAACCAACACCTTGGCATCCATCTGAAACCTGCCTCCCGAAGACCCAGGATGCAAACAGTCTCGCAGATTTCATCAGCCACAGCCAACTGCAGTGTTGCCGGCATGACGCAAGGGGGCGCAGCCCAACTCGAGCGGCAACGGACATTTAGTACAATAAAGAGCAAAACCTTAAACTAAGCCAGCGACCTTCCTCCGCGGAAATTAAACATTACTGAAAAAGGATGTGTGAGAAAATACACAGCGGACAAAACGGATTTTCAGCTTCGTGACTACATTCCCTCAGATCGCAGTACAATAATGTTCGACTCACCTCGAGGAGGACGTGTGCAGTTTACAAACTTGATGCTGGGAGTGTTGTAACAGTTTCCTGAGTGACCTGATCGCTGCCATTTCTGACCCACTGTGAAAGAAAGAGAAACTACCGCCGGTTATTTACGAAACACAACCCGGCCTGACAGAGCGCCGTCTGGGAAGGAGGAAGAGGAGGAGAGCGGCTTTAAAGCCCCCGCCCCCTCCCCCTCCCCCCTCCACGTACCATGCGTCACTCTTATCTGCCTCGTGCCACGGTCCCGCCCCTCTGCAGGATAGATAGAAATGATCTGCTCCCTCTGCAGAATAGATAGTTTTCCAATGAAACGATCCGTTTCCTTTGCCGTTAAGACTTGTTCAAACCGATCGTTGCACAAGCAAAAGATTTGCTCTTCTAGGTTTTAACCTGATTTGTATCATTTTTCAAGCACCGGTGCTCAATCTCAAGAGTGTACCCAGGAAAAACGACATGTAGCGTCTGTGTGTAAGATAAGTTGTTTGGACTCTGCGGTTAGTTAAGTAATATTGGATTCGTTTGTAAAAAATGTTCTGCTTCTGGTGGTTTGATTGACGAACATAATCTCAGACCAATACGATAAGGACTACGAACTTTGATCTGGACCAGGGACCTAACTCCCTCGGACCCCAAGTCTGCAGTCGGTCCCTACATCTTAGAGTAAAGCATCAGGCAGTTATTTATATAAGTCAACTCAATTTAAATTACTTAAGAACTGCACATATATTATTCACTCAGGAGCAATATTGATGCAAATAAAAACATCTAACGTTTAAATAGAAGTACAGAAACATTGTCAAGAGTTTAAATATATTTGTTAGTAAGTTTAGTGTTCTAAATTTGTTTTACTCTCATTTTAAGTAGACTTTTTTCTTATGTGGTACTCATAGTCTGGAATCCCCTCTGATATATAACAGGGTATTTTTATTTGATAGTTTATATATATATATATATATATATATATATATATATATATATATATATATATATATAAACCTCACATTTGTTTATATACCACAAAGTTGTACTTTACTCGGATTAAATGTAGTTTGTTGTATTACATACAGGTGAGGTATTATTAGTGATATCCACCCTTATGTTATTTATGATGATAAAGTTGCTGCAAAAAACACCTTCTAAATATATACTACATACATCAGACAAAACACCTAAGTTTCAGTATATACAAAAATCTGGTTAAAACACAACTTCAGCTAGGTGTTATATGAGATCTAGGTGAATTTAAATCAGTAAAACGGTACTGTCTGTAATGTATTATGGCTTAGATTTACCATTGGAAGTTTATTGGCAATCAAATAATTAAAAAGTAATACATGAAATTGGTTGCCAGGAAGCTTTTTTTTTTTTATTTGAGTCAACGATGTTTAACTACTGCTGCCGATGGAGGTTCTTCTTTAGTGTCAGATGCTGTTATATTAAAACATTTGTCACACTGGTTCCAACGACCAGCGCGCGTGGTCGTACCTCCATGTAACCTCCAGGCGGCGACAATCTGCGAGTCGAGCTGCAGCAGAAAGCCGACAGAGGAAGAACCGATGTGGGTGCAGTTCGTTTCGCGTTAGCTCAACTATTAGCAGGCGTCGCTCGCAGTGTCTAAATCAAAAGTAAAATTCTGTTAACTAAACCGGGTTCAAAAGTTTTAATTGAAGCTTTCCAAGGATTTCTTCGACACGATGAGCTTCTTGTTGTAAGTAAAACGATAAACAGCTTCCTGAGTTACAGACGCAGCTTGCGGTTAACGTTAGCTGCGCCGACACGAACTTCCACCAAAACGACACTAAACAAGTCAAAAAACCACCGCACGCCGCAGCAATGACCGTTTCACGGAGCCTAAAGTGCTTTTTTTCCTTACACATAGAATTGCCAGTCGTGGACCTAGTATAATATTTTACCCATGTTTAATTAAACTTCAGAGCTTTTGAAGACCGTAACTTATTTTTTTTCAGTTCTCTAAAAGTGCGCTAACTTCGTTATTCCGATAAATAACATTAACGCAAATAGTTTCACCACCTAGTACTTGTTATCAAGGTATGAGTTCGCCAGAAAGGCAAAGTATATCAGCCTTAATCGTCAGCCCCATCTTTGATGTTTTATTTTCGTTAAAAGCTGCCTCTAACATCGAGCAAGTTAATTAGTCCTCCCGGTGTTTACAGTCACATTTCCTGTCAGTTGCATCAAATTGGAAACCACTTATTTACGTATGACTCGCAATACAGTGTGAGACGTAAGTTGCACTGGAAACGAGTTACAGCAAGTAGAAAGCTGCTAAAACTAAAGTGGGAGCGATGATGAATTGCGAGTGAAATTAAGTAGGTAATTAAATGAGTAGATGTTTGTCGTTCTTCTGCAGATGCTGTACTGATACTGAAACGGAGATCTCTATTTCATAGCTGATAGACAGGCAGAAAATGTTGAGTACACAAAAACAGCGTTGCACTGAGTATCAGTATTACACAATTATAGAGTTTTGAAGGTCTTGCTTCACAAGGACGTCAAGCAGCTTCCAGGTGGTACTGGCGCGGTCTTGCTTTGTTTATGCTCACTTGCTTAAGTTTGTGTTTATTTCTTTGCAGTGGCAGTCGCTCATCTAAGACCTTCAAGCCGAAGAAGAACATCCCAGAGGGCTCCCACCAGTATGAGCTGCTGAAACACGCCGAGGCAACGCTGGGCAGCGGAAACCTGAGACAGGCTGTCATGCTGCCAGAGGGAGAGGATCTCAATGAATGGATTGCTGTCAACAGTGAGTGAACAAATGCAAAGATAAATAAATAAAAAGCCTCACTTCTACTTCACCAATAGTCATTAATTATTTTTGACATTGTTAAAATGAAACATTAATGATCCTTGTAATAAAAGTTTAGCTTTTGCAATAACATTTAGTGTTTGAAAAGTACACCAAACTACGACACACAACTCAAAAACTGGAAACAAAGTATAGGAAACAGTTTACCAAAGTAATGATATCTAGGAGTCAGCCAATATGGACCTCTCATGGCTGATACAGATAGAAATTAGGATATGATGCTGCTGTTATTAAATAAACAAAGGCAGTTGAGATATAAGTGTGGTTTCTGAGTTTTTATGAAACCATGCAACTCAAAATCACTTGTCCAACAACGATGCAGCCAGAATGCTAGTATGAAGTAAGAATAATCTTTGTGCAGAGAGCCATCTTCTAAAGGCCCACTAACAATAGTTAATCCTGTTATAATGCCTCTTAGTGGGAGATCACAAACTGTTGCAGTACTGAAAAATAAATACTTTGAAAAAACAAGACTATGCTTAAGACTTATGCATATTGGTGTATGTCACACTTAACATGACATACAATTACAGGATAGAGAGATCTGAGTTTGTTTTAACTGATTCAAAGGACTTGGCTGAAACAACAGATGCACAATGCAGATAAAGTAATACATGAAACTGAAGGTCTGGAAGTCACCTTGCAGCTGTAAACAATTTTGCCAACTTGGAATACTTCGCTAGGATGTCCAACCAAGATGTCGGCACAATGTGAGAATGTTCCCTGCACAACATCAGTCCTGTAACAGTGGTTCTGTGAGCAGGACTGTTCAAGCTTTTGTAATGTGGCGTTGGTGCTTTGTTAAATTAGTTCAAGGTGTTTCTCCAGTTGTCGTGCAATGATGTACGACAAGGGCTTTTTCATCATGATGAGCATAACTCTTGTAAGAGTAGGTGTGTAGCCCCATAACATCTGCAGCTAAGTAGTTTAGCTTTCACATTTCCCAAAATGCAAAGTTAAGTCATGTCTATGATCTGCTTCTGTCAATAACCACATTTCAGCATTGACGCTGTAACCATGGATTATGAAGCTGTATTGAAAAGTATTATTTTAGGAGTTTAGTCATGTAAAAATGACCATTAATCTTTTTCCGTCAGCGGTGGATTTCTTCAACCAGATCAATATGCTGTATGGCACCATCACTGAGTTCTGTACTGAGACCAGCTGCTCTGTGATGTCTGCAGGACCAAGGTAATGGAACCATCTGGCAACCCCCACCCACCACCCCCACACCATCCTTGTCTATTAAGTAATTGAGTCTTGTCATTTTCTCAAGATGGCATCAGAATTTAAATTAAAAAACTATAGGACATTTGGAGGAACAGCTGCAGGTTTTATGTGTAAATGAGATGTGAAATGATCTCTGGTGTGATACAAAATTCAAGAAGCCTGCAGTGTTCAGAGGATGATGGATTGAAGCCCTTCAGACTATTTTTAAAATAAGATATTTTTTTTCTGTTTTTGATATCAAAGTTTACATTACTAGGTGTTGCCAATAATACAGGCTTGTAAAGTGCATGAATGTAGAGGAGTGCGCAGATGTATTTGAGTAATTCAATATATTCAACTGTTTTCCAAAACCTCAAAAAGATCATTACAGCTGACTCTATTTTATATGAAGTAAAGTGAAGCAATGATTTTACATTTATTTAATTTATCAAATTGAAAGTCTCTTTGAGACATTATGTGATGTCAAGAACTTGTATATTATGTGTACAAAGAAATAGGCAGCGATACTAAATTACATTGCAGTGTTTCATCTGAATGTCACATGAGAAAAACGGGAATTAAACTTTGCACGTGGTCCTTGTAGTGTAGAAGCTGCTTTGTTTGTGTCAAGATGGGGCACTTCCTCTATCCTTTCTCCTGCCAAGACAGTTCTCAGTCTCTAATCAGGAGGAAGAAATGAGGGTTCACTTCCTTTTCACATAGTTTGTGATGCCTTTGTATTTCCCATGGCTTTTTTTTTTTTTTTTTTTTTTTTTTAAGCTTATCTGCTACCATATGATACTTTTGTGTCTTGACAGAGGCATAAGTGTAGTCTGTGTGTGTATAAAATAGTTATAAATGTTCGTTGTTTTTTTTTGTAGATACGAGTATCACTGGGCTGATGGCACCAATATTAAAAAGCCAATCAAATGCTCTGCACCCAAATACATAGATTACTTGATGACCTGGGTGCAGGATCAGCTGGATGACGAAACACTTTTCCCCTCCAAGATTGGTGAGTTTTGATTAACATGGCTCGTCATGGTGGAACAATCTAGTTCCATTTATTCACCTTTTCATATAACAGAAATACAGAGAGAAACCAACACAAAGTGGATCCTTGTGACATTGGTCACCAGCAGAAAACACAAACCAAAACTATAAGCACTCAAACTATTCAACTTTTAACATTGTCTTCACAGTTTCAACAGCTGTCCTCTTTGACTTTTTTTTTCTTTGATTTTTACACTGAGCTTTTAAATGTTGAGAGTTGCATTGTCTTAACTGCTACTGAAGGACATTTAAGGCCAGCACTTGACAGTTAGAGGAGGGGTGCAGTCTGTACAATTGAGGTTTTTGAAATGCTAAACCTATTTGGTGCAATGTAATGTTGTTGTCTGTCCAATGAGTCACTTGATTTAAGTCCTGTTGAAGTGTCTCGCATGCTGCAAAGCTGAGTGAAGTAAAAGGAAGGAAAAAAAAAGACGCTCAAAACAAGTCTACGTACAAGTATTTTGCTGATTTGTTTCTTACAGCAAGTAATTTAACTTGGTAGTTAGAGAAGTGTATATACTAGACTTACAGCCTCTACATTGGCCTTTCTGTTGATAAGAGGCAACATCAAATTGAAACTGAAAGTTGTCGCTCTTTACTTTGAAGCTGCGTCAGAATCAGTGGTGTGGATTTTTTCAATGCGTTTGTTTCACTGTGCTGCACTTGGTCTACTTGATTTGATACATTGTGTATTTTGTTGGTGAGATGTTTCTTTTTTTTCTCAGCAGCTTTACTTTTTTTAACTTGAAGAAGACAAAAAAATTTAAAAGTGTAAGTGTAGTGAACTTAAGTGTCACTGAGATGGAGGCTGTAGGGCATTGTGGATGTTGAAACGGCTCATGCTCTTCCGTTCGTGTCAGCTTTTTCCACCATCTTCTGCCCTACAGGAGTTCCCTTTCCCAAGAATTTCATGTCTGTGGCCAAAACCATCCTGAAACGTCTGTTCAGGGTGTACGCTCACATCTACCACCAACATTTTGACTCTGTGATGCAGTTGCAGGAGGAGGCTCATCTCAACACCTCCTTCAAACACTTCATTTTCTTCGTCCAGGTGAGATTATCACACTATTGTGACATTTGTGCATTTGAACCCCCATGCATTGATGCTGTTTTTGAAAAGGGGTCCTGATATGCGTTTTCTGTATAATTTATGTTTGTCATTCACCTGATGAGGAACAGTTTTAAAGTTTTCTCTCTTGTTCATGTGTGCCAAGACAAAAATATGTATGAACCTTTTTAAATAAATTAACTGTACTGCAGTTGTTTCAGTACTTTGACAATATTCCAGCATGGAAGTGCAAGGCTTGCACTTGTTCAGAGTGTCTTGACACTTGGTTGCAAGCTTGCATGTGTCGTCACTAACAGACCTGTAAAAGCTTTTGACTGGATTCACGCCCCAACATTGTGTGCATCACTTGTGTCCATCTCCATAGACTTGAATGAGGGGATGGCATCCTTTGCCCAAGTGAATTGTGGGTTGTGTTGATTGCGTTAGCTCTGTCAAAAGTTTGGGAGGTTTTCAACTTTTCCCACTTTGCATGTGTCAGCCAATGAAGTTGCAGCTACACAGGTGAAGGAGTTGTATACGGAGGCCGAAAGCAGGTCAAAAGCAAAAGCGAGTCATTTTGAACACGTGTCAGAGGACAGTGGAGGAAAACTTAATCATCGCCCTCTTCAATAGTGACATTCACGTCTGTGCCTACATTTCTGACAAACAGAATCAAACCAGAAATGAGGGTTGGCAGATTGCCTATGGAAAGGATAGATAATCCCATGCCTATGATGACGGCATCGGACGCGCTGCCCCAACGCTGCTGGGGGAGTCCAGTGTTGGCTCACACTCAACTGATAACGTCTAATTTATAAATACTACACTGGACTCTTGTGCAGTTGAGGGTGTGTGAGGTATATAAATGATGTCAGTGCAAAGAAACAAAGTGATAAAACTGAATGTTTCAAACCTTTTTGGATAATTTGACAGTATAAATGTGTTTTTTGTTTTTTTGTTGTTTTTTTTTAAATCCATAGATTTCACTAGGGCCAGTCTATAAAACAATTTTGGTAATAAATGGGAAAAAGTGTCATTAACAATTATAATTATAAAATATGTTTGTATCCAGTTAAAATTTAAAAAGTAAATTACTCTTTTGAACTATAAGAAGCTTCCATTTGATTTATTCCAGAAATTGAAAGATATTGTGAAGTTACCTTCTCGTACTTTTTAACATCAAATTGTGAATGTGTGGTCTGATATTTGTTGTCTTCCTCCACCCTCCCAACTTTTCTTGCAGGAGTTCAACCTCATTGACAGGCGAGAGCTTGCTCCCCTGCAGGACTTGATTGAGAAGCTTGGATCCAAGGACAGATAGACATTTCACCACCTGTTTTCCCCCCATTTTTAATAGCAGTTTTCTGTCTTTTGACCTACTCTACCTCTGTGTCTTCTTGCCTCTACTCTAAAAGTCTGTGCCTTCTTCTTTGCATTTCCTGAATGATTGTACTGTACATCTTTTATTCCTTTCTCTCGTGTACTGTCATTGAGCCTTTTTCTTTATCATAGTTTCTCTATAAGATAGTGTTGTAAAGAAAAAAAATATATATTTTCAGAGGACCATGGTTAATAACTCTGTAAGAGTACCCTCCTGAATTTTATGTTGGACCAAGGACATTTGAAGTGAAAAGCAGCTCTTCTTTTGTTAGTTTCTGTGCGTTGTTTGGCTTGTCTAAACATTTGATAATGATTATTTTTTCTTGTTAAAGTTTGAGAAAGTATTACAAGTAAAGTAGTAACCTGAAATAGGTTTGGGTGCGCTTTTGTAACTGCAAAAACAAAACAAATGAAGGCATGCACAGGTGAACGGTGCATGAAGCACAAATGTTGCATTTACTAATACTAATGTGGGTCCAATTGACACTCTTGAGTCACAGTTAAATATGAAGAGATGCAGTTATTGGTAATCAAGAAATGCCCCATTTAAAAAGGCCGCCACAATCAATGCCATATTGTGATTTCAGTTTTGTCAAACAATTTTGTGTTTTGCACATTTTCTGAGAGTGGTAAAATGTGTGACAGTCCATCTATAGCTGTAGACCTTTGTACTTTTTTAGCTATTACCAAGGGCTTCTGAAGCCTGTTTAATAGACCTACAAAGGAAAGCTGTATAGTAGATATCATATCAGAGTGAATAGTTTAATGTGAATTTTGAGTTTAACATTTTCTTTTTTTTTTTTTTTTTTTTTTTTTTTTTGTGGTGATCAATTTTGGAACCACTCACCACTTTTTTTTTCTTTTTTTTGTCTCCTAACTAAATATTTACCCTTCTATTGGAAAGTTGAGTAATTACCATTTCTTCTGTATACTTGAGATGTATGTAGTTTTAATTGAGTCTTTATTAGCATTTGGTTCCTGCACAATTATCACAATTCCTACTTTGGGGTTAAAGCTGTTTTCAACAGAAGATCTGTTCATACAGACTTTTTTTTTTTTTTTTAACTGATGCAGCTAATATTCCTTCTGAATGTTTGGTATTCCAAAGTTTGATCAAGGAAATTGGTTTATTACCTGCTTCACGCTGGACCTAAACTTGTATCAGACAATCGTGTAACCACTTATTGGGTTAAATGAATTAAATGCATTACAAGGACCTAACCAGTGGGGTTAGGGATGGCAGAGTGTTCTTTTTTTTTAATTTACCACTCTGTAAGAGAGACTTTTCTCATACAAATGCACAGGCATAGCTGAAATCTTTCTAAAAAATATCAATTATTTACATTCACTTTTATAGTTTATCCTAGTTACCCCACAAGTTGCTTGGCAAAAACAACAAACAAAACAAAAAAAAACTTTAACCAATAGACCTGTCCACTCATTTACTTTTTGTTCCTTCACTTTTTATGTATTGCTTCTTATAACATTTTATTTAAACATTCGGTTACATTTAATACAATTTTGTAAGGTATTTCTGCCTCTTCAGTCGTACAAGGAACAAGGGCTTTAAAGTGTATTAAGCATTTTAGTCCAGTCAGTTGGTCATTTAGACTTTTGAGAATGTATGTACCACATCCAAACATTTGTTGTAAATAAGAACAGTGTTTTACCTGAACAAGACTGTGCCTTACAATAAAATAAAGATGTCTGGTATGACAGTATTGACAGATTAAAAACTCAATAAACATCGAAAGACAAAATTGTGCAGTTTGTGTCAACTGTGTATCTGGGAGACTTGACTACATGATTGCAACAAGTCGTTTTTGTTTTATACATAATCATAAAACACGATTTGGTGCAGAGGTGTATTCTTGTGATGGCAATTTATGATATTGATTTTCAAACTACACAATATCAGAACAGGAGTGAATATAAGCATACAAGTTGACAATTCTTTGAACGTCCTTAAATATACGCTATGGAAATATTGGCAAAATCTCCGTCTTGGAAATTAAAGCTACAGGTAAAAGAAAAGGGGTACTGGAAGTTTCTTTACACATCTTTTTAAACAAAGCGGAACGTTTACGTGATGTGAGTAGTGTTACCGGGCAGATTTGCGCGTTGTACGCTTCTCACTCAACCAATCAAGTTCGAGCTTACGACCCCAGTTCTCAGGTTTTTGCCCTGAGTTTAGTTTTACAGTAAACTTTACCCGTTCCGATTAATAATATGTATATCTGGGTCATAGTCAGATCAAATACACAACTAGATTTAGTGCTGTAGCCGGACTTCACCTGTAGATAGCGTTTGATTTAGTTGTAACTGCAATTAAAAACAAAAGACAAAAAGAAAACCCCGCTTATCCTGTAAGACCTATATCAGGGTTAAAACTCCAGCCGTTCTACGGAGAAGGAAATAACCAACAGTTGTTTTTTCTGTTTCTTTTTCCAGACTAGTTCTTACCAAGAAGTTGTCTGAGAGTCAAACATTATCAGCTGACCAAAGGTAAAATCGGGGTTGCAGTGGCCTCTGTGACTGGAGGAAGACGCCGCTGTCACGTTGGCTCCGTATCTCGGTGTCCGCGTCGTAAACAGCAGATGAAGTTTGCGTTAAATGGACATTACGTGGTGCTTCTTGGTCGTTCATTTAATGCTAAGCTACGTAGCAGGCTAAACACGACCGACACAGCATCGATTGGCTATTTGAAATGATCAAAACAAAACAAAAATGCTTGTTCATTCGTTTTGACGTGGGATCTTCTTCCCCTTATATGTTGTCGTCCTTAGTTAAGTTGCCGTTTTAGCTGCCTGCTAACATAAAACTCCGGGTGAGTAAAGCGGAGCAGATCACGTCCCGTTTCATTTACGGAGCACAGTCTTCACTGCTTGTTTTGGGATGGATTGGTGGTCAGATAACGCTGCAAGTTGATACCCAAACCTTAATTACGACTTGCTGAACTAATACACCGATAGATCCCTTCACGCGTCTTCAAACAGCAGTTGCTTAGCTGCTATAACCCAACTACATCAAGAAGGCCGACATTAAATGTAATTTCCTCCTGACAGCTTGTCCAAAAAAAGCAGATTGTTGTCATTCATAATGTTCTTTTTGTTGACAGGGTTTGGTAAAGTCATGGCAGACGAAAACACACAGTTCTGTGGCAATTGGTGAGTACTGAGGAGTCGGATGACATGTTATGTGTTATTAATGGGTTGTGTGAACATGGGGTTTCATAATATCCATTGTTCCTTTTTTTCCTCCCTTGGTTACATTTATAGCAAACATGACATTCCAGAGGCAAATTTTACTACCCATGAGATTCACTGTCGAAGAAACATTGCCCTGTGTGATGTGTGCCAGGAGCCAGTGCCCCACTCAGATCTGGAGGAGCACAAGCAGCAGGAGCACGCACAGGTGCTTTTGAAAATCTGTCCAGTGATCTGTCATGTCATTATTTATATATATATATATATATATATATATATATATATATATATATATATATATATATATATATATATATATATATATATATATATATATATATATATATATATATATATATATATATATATATATATATATATATATATATATATATATATAATTTATTTATTTTTCTTTTTGGCTTTGACACTGTCGTTCTGTTAATGGAACAAAAATTTTCAATAAAGCATTTTTCTTTGGACAACATAATTTTTAAAAAAGCTTGCTGCTTATGCCGAGGAAAAAGTTTCTTTGCAGTTTGTAAGAACTCACATTGGGTTGACTACATACTGCAATTACCACTTTGTCTTAAAGGAAATGATTGCTTGGAAAAATAAAATCATAATGAGTCTAGAAGATTGTAACTCTAAAAGCATTTTTATTTTTTTATTATTATTTTTTTTTTCAGATTACATGTAAGTGTGGATTGAAGCTTGAGAAGAATCAAATGGATATGCACCAGGTATGCTGGAGAACCTTTTTCTTTCCTTACAGCACATTCAAACCTGTAGCGAGACGGTTTTTCAGGAGTAAGGACCAACATAGATGTAAAAGGAAAAGTGGTTACGGAATTCAGAGCTTTCCAATTTAAACCATCTTGATTAATTCTTTTATTTTCTTACCGTGGTTCTCTTGCAGAGCTCTGAGTGCTCTCAGCGGCTGGTCCCATGCCAGTACTGTGAACTGGAGCTTGTTTTCAGTCAGTCCAAAGAGCATGAAGATTACTGTGGTACACGCACCGAGCCTTGCCCCCACTGCAAGTGCAACGTAATGCTACGTGAACAAGCTGTGCATCCAGTCGTATGTGGAAGCCTCACACCACCCCAAGAGAGAAACAACAGTAGGATGAGCCAGAGTTTAGCAGAACAACAATCTTCAGATGCATGGTTTGAAGCTCACTCCATCCGAAACCTCTTAAGAGCTCAAGAAAGAGCCCCAAAGAATAATAACATAAATGCAGCAGAACGGCAGCCCTTTCCCCAACCATTTGAACCCTCAGTGTGCAACACTTCAAGGGGACACCTGGCTTCAGGAGACCGGGAGAATAATGCACCTCTGAATACAGCTTTTAACCGCTGTGAGTGTTTTACTTTCACTTTTTGCAGAGAATGCCAATTAAGAGTTTGTTGGTTTTTTTTCTCCAGCGTCTTTTGTAACTCTTCTGTAAATAACGTATATTAATAGTTTAATTGTTAACTTGGTTGTTTTAGTTTTCATCAAAACAGTATTGTCATCTCTACCCTTACGTAAAGCAATTTATGGAAATGTATGGAGATATTTCCTGAAATTCTGGTGTGATTGATCTTTTTTTTTTTTTTTGCTTTTAGTCCTGAAGCAGAGTGAGTTTCTGTACGACAGCAGCAGTATATGGCCACACAGCGAGCAAACACTGAATGAAGATTCATCAGGCCTGGACTACATGTTGGCTCTCAGCCTGCAGAGTGAAGGAGAGCCAGTAGCAGGAGGTGTAGAGAGAAACATGTGGAGAGATATATGGGACCACAATATCAAGGACTCTGACACATCTGTAACCACCTCAGTCTGTCCACCCAATAACAACCAACCACAGTTCACCGATGGGACAAGCACAGGTGCCGTACGGGACCATGATCAAACAGGTAAACTGGTGTTGCAAGAATACTTCGTTTTGCTCAGCTGGCAGTTTGTTTATCATTCAGATTTGTTTTTACAGAGACCATGCTGCCTTGTGAGTTTTGTGAAGAGCTGTTTCCAGAAGAGGATCTCATTTTGCATCAGGTTTGTATGTTTTTCTTGGGTAAGGCTTCATAGTTATTATACTTTTTTTATTTATTTATTTTGTCCTAAAATCACTGGACTTGTACAACCCGGGGGCCAGTGGCGATCTGGAGGTGGTCTGTGATGTTTGTCCAGTGAAAATGAGCCATGTCTGTGATTTATGATGTAGAAGTTAAAAATTACCCACAATATTTCAGCAAACATAGAGGTCATGCAATAATTACAATCTTGTGTTAATGCACATCTCTTCAATTCCATGATTTATGTTGGGAGCCTTTTTCTTTTTTTTTTTTTTTTTAATTAAAAAGAAATCCTTTAGCCACCTATTCCACCTCTTTGCTGCTGTAATTATGGCAGCTGTGGTGGATATATCTAATATATTTTTAAGAGGGAAAAAAAATCAAATAAAGAAATTCATGAGAATTGAACTTCACATGGAGACTCATAAAAAACAAGAAGGGTGACAATAAGATGAGTGACACGCCTAGCAGCATGTGGTAAGAAACTTTCCATCTTTCATCGGTGCTTATTCTTTGTGAATGTACTGCACGAAACACAGAGAGGAGAGGTGTAATTAAATGACTTGTCAGGTAATACTAGTCCTGTGCGAATAGAGCTCCAGTCAGTTTACCGGTAGTATTTTTCTTTTGTGCCAATATGGCACAAAAACTGTCAGTATGCCAATGTGGGCCCCTTTCACTCGGTGAGAAATGGGGCTTTTGATGTGGACCAAAACACAGCAACTGTCGCACCTTTACAGGAAACCTAAAAAACAGTGGCATAGCACAAAAACCTGCATTGCAGCATTCACAGCTAATAAACTTTTACATTTTATTTTTTAACCTGTTGTTAGCTGTAGCTTTAGGAATATATGGTGCATCTTAGTTTTGAGAAATAATCACAACATTTGTAGCTGATCATTATATAGTATAAACTGGACCAAAAACAGGTTTCAACCTTTTTGTTTGCGGTTCTTTGTTTCAGACTGGGTGCAGTCCTGCCTCTGCATTTGCTACTTTTAGTAAGCAGCCTCCTTCGCCACCAAAAGAGGAACCGCTGAACAGGAACCCCTCAGGACTGAAGCAAAACCATCCTAACCCACTGGCGTCTAACATTCCCACCTTCCCCCGGTCAGTGTCTCCAGCCTCCTACAGTCCTCCCGCCAGTCCTCTAGAGGGCGACGTGGTTATTCCATGTGAATTCTGTGGCGTTGCTCTGGAGGAGGCTGTTGTCTTTCACCATCAGGTATGTGACCAGTCAGGTTAAAGCTGATGTATTATGATGACTGTGAAGGAAAGTTACTTTCAACATCATAACTTGAAGAGCCTGCATGTAGGTGTCTTGATTTTGGGATTTTAATTTTGTTTGTGTACTTTTTTTTTGTTGTCTATTTGCAGGATAAATGTGATATGCGACCCGAGACCACTTGCTCCCTAAATAACACAGCAAAACCATTCATCAAAAAGCCACTGAACTCTGCTAACGATGCCTTTGGAGAGATTTCTCCAGACTTTCAGAGACGAATAAGACACCAAGGTAAAATAGGAAACATCAAGATATTATATAAAACAAAAAAAACCCCCAACTAATATGTATAAATTATTTTGATATGAGCAGAAAGTGTTTGAAAGAAAAAAGTACTTCATAAACATGAATACAGCTTAACACAAAAGTAAGGAAATGTGACTGTTTTTTAACTGTTACTTGTTTAGTAGATCACAATTATACCGGTTGAAAGGATGAAAGTAAAGATGACATTGTGTTGTGCGTGTGCTATAATGTGCTTTGAATATTGAAGCTTTGTGAATAGTTTGCTGTAATATACTTTACAAAGGGTTGTAGTGTAAAAAAAATGTTCAAACATCTAAAAATCGCTCACTTAATGTTTAACACTATATCCTGAGACAATATAGCTCTGTAAAGTAATTCTGGGATAACAGGGCCTCTATTTGTACAGCTGACTTCTTGGATGAGGACTCGAACAGGGACATGGCACCAGGTCAAAACTTCGGGGAATGGCAGAGAAGCTACACTGGACCTTTTAATCAAAGGAAGACGTCCAGCTGTGACGTCTCTGTGAAACACAAACCTCAGCAAGACATGGAAGCAAAGGGAGCTCATTTTTCTTTCTGTGATGCTGATATGTCTGCTGCTTCTGCATCATTAAAGGGGTACAAGCATTGGTCAAGTTCTAAGACTTGTTCTGTTTTTATATTAATTCATTTATTTGAATTTTAATAAGTAAGACTAAACAATATTGATTGATGTTTTAGTGTGTATGTTAATATTCAGACTTTAATTTGTCTTTCTGTCAGACTCAATACGCCAGAGAACAAAGAAGAAAGAGGAAACAGAAGGAATCCAATGACGAAGGTACACTGAAGGTTTTTATCCGTACCTGATGCACAGCACTGAGAATGCTGGGTTGCCTGTACATTTGATGCCAAGTGCCAATTTTTTAAAGACGTCCAAGTGTGAAATGGAGAAAAAAGATGGGGACTCGCATATCAGCCTGTTTTTATTTTAAAGTCTACTGGTGCTTAACACTATAAAATATTTAGTCTCTGTATCCCACTATAAGGATTTGCATCATTTTACCTACACTGGCTTTAATATATATGAAATGTATATTTAATATTTGCTTACAATGACTACAAATGATTAAACCAGATAACATGTTATTTCTGGCAAAAAATATGAATTTAGAGGGAAAATTAAATTACTGACCACAATATGGGAATATCTACTACTGCTCAGTCTTAAAAAAAGGAACATAAAATGTATTTGATTGGCAGTGATAATATTTTAACAACTGAAACAGTTGGACTTTTAAATTATTTTGAAGGAGGAAGGAGCTATTTTGAATGCTTACTTGTATTTACGTTGGCTTTTTTCCCCTCTGACTCCACATGCAGCTACCCAAGAACCAGAATGAAGAGCAGCAGGAAGAGTGAGAGCTTACACTCCTGGAAAAACGGGGGAATCCAAATCTACTACTCTGCTTTTCATTTATCCTTTTTTGCACACTCTTTAATGTCAAACTATCTGGTAAGTGCCTGTGGGAGCATTAGTATCTTACAGTTTATATTTTGATGAATTTTGCTATTACCGTCTAAGTAATTTGATTGATTCTTTCATACTCTGCTTAATTTTGAAACCTGTTTGAAATACTAGTATCCTATATCTAAACTGAACTGATAAATTATAGACAGATGGGTTTTATTTAAGTTGAATTATTTGTATTATTTTTTACATTTTGGCTGCAAAACTCATAACTCATAAAAAAACCAGAGAAAAATCAAAGACATGACTTTGATAGTGTGCACTTGTTCAACTTAACCTTTACCTTGTTACTGCTGCCAAGGACACTTTGTTTTCACCGGTTTTCTATTTCCTTAAGGGTGTCTCTTTGTTTGTCCTGGCTTCTACATCTTTATGTAACATAAAGCACTTTGATAGATTTTGTTAAAAAAGGGCTTAAGGAACAGATTAGATACATTTATGCATCAATATAAAAATATAAACTGTGTTTTTGAGCATTTTTGTCATTTTATATATACAGTTAAATATTTGTCTTTAATAATTTTCTGTAACTACTCAGTAATATTTTTTTTTTTTTTAATCCGAGCTGTAAACCTATGTGTTATGTTAAAATTGTTTGAAAGCTAAGTTTCTTTAGCTTATTGTTCTTTTAAGTAGTCTGAAGAGGGTTATTGCTCCTTGAAGTGTAGTATGGGACACATTTGACTCTTCCTATTGAGAAAAAAAAAAAAAAAAATCGGTCTCAATTTATCTTTGTCTTGCGTGGTAATTAGACATTTTAATTGATTATATTGATAGTTTTCTGGATGCAGTTTCTTCACATTTCTGTGTCCACCTAGGTCACTCGAGATAATATCATAGGACTAAACTCTTGAGAAGCTTGGTCTTATATTTTTCGCCTGGTTAACTTTTAGAATTTTTTTTTTCAACTATTAATTCGTATATTGCCACTTTAAAATGAAAATCATCTTAGGAAACCTTATAAAGGTTACATATGTGCATGATGGCGCTGCAGAGGGAGACAGAAGGACATTGCCAAGTAGTACCGATATGTTATTTTTGTCACATTAGTGGACATTATACAATTAATTGTCTTTGCTGCAATTTACAAAAACGCCAACATGGTTGGTGTGATTAAAAAAAAATCAGACAATAACTTTTAAAATTGATTTATTGTCTGAAAGGGACCTTAACATCATGTCTTGCAAATCAGTAAGAGGACTTTTTTAAAATACCACATCTGTAGGTGCAAACATAATAAAACCTTTGTGTATAGGAAAATGAATTATAGTTGTATTCTTTATTTTCAGTATAAAAGTTTGGACTGTAATTTTTTTTTGTGTGTTTCACATTGACATGCTTTGGGCATCCTTTTTGATCTGTTTTAGTATGTTCACATTTAATAAAGTAATAGAGAATCCTCCCAAGTCTGCAGTCTTCTTTAATCTTCTATTTTTTTCCCCCCAAGGTGCATCCAAAACTTTGCACATCACAGGGCAAATTACATGTTTGTTTTTTCTTTCTTCTAACAAACTAAAGAAGAAAGTGGCGCTTGGTCATAAAGCAAGACGGTTTAACTACACAGCTGTAATTTTTTTATGATTGCATACGTCAATGTTGGAAATTCTGTGTCCAAAATGTTTATTTTATTTGGATCCACTTAACTAGGCGTTTGCATAATTTTCCATTAAGTTACACAGACACTTTATGTACCGGTACATACACAAAAACATTTTAATTTGAAAGAAAAAAAAATAACTTGGAAGCTAATTAATTAAATGGTAATTGATTACAGAATGATTATTGGTGGAAACGCTACCATGTTTGGTATCTTGTACAACATTTAATCCTGTAAAAATCAAAGGTTTCAAAAACATACCCATTTCTAACCCATCCCGTCCAAACACTGAGCGGCAGACTGGCACCAGCCGCCCTCTGTACCTAGACGCTGTCTTTAGCCCCTCCCACACGGCGGCGCGCTCTGAGTGAGCGCCGGGAGACGCCGGTGTAAAGGAGGGGCGGGGTTACAACTTTCAGTGGGAATTCACAGTTCAAAAAGCTGACAACCGTCCTCCGCGTGCGCGTGTTTCTGTTTGTGCCCTCTTTCAGGCGACTCGCGAGACCACAGCGAAATGCTAACTACCGATGTGACACGGCACAAGTAACGTCAACTTAGACAAAAGGAGCTTCTAGCTACGTTGAAGAAGCAGGAGAGGCTGGAGCGGAGCAACAAATAGAGAAGAGACAAAAAAAAAAACAAACAAAAAGAAAAACCAACTCGTCGTGGAGGAGGTGTTCCTCGCTGTTGACCGGGTAACAACTTTCTCTGCGACACTCTCCATCAATTCTTCCCCCTGTCTCACCTGAACGTGTCTCACCTGAACCTGACAAGAAGCACCAAGATGTCCCTTGAGACTTACTCAGCGCTGGACGAGTCCTCTCTCCGAGCCCTGGTAAGTGCATAAATGGAGATCCTCCTGGCTGATGACATGTGTGTCTTAGTTTATCTTTTAAGTCAGGTTGCAGATATTTCAGTTGATAAAACCATTAGAACAATACATGCATATTCTGCTATTTGTCTTCTAAGGCTCAGAAGCTCAATTTATTAGTAACCACATGCACACAACCTATGATAATAAAACACTTGTAGGATCCATTTTCAATGGCATAAGTAATATTTTGGTGAATTTTCTGTGAGCTTCCCTCCTTTTAATTAACAGACTTGAGAGGCAGGTAGGATGTGTACAGTATTAAGGTTAATCCTGACGGTGGGCTGCACTCATGCAGAGCTTTAATTGCTCTCTGTCTGCACAGTAATTCCTCAGTGTCTTAATCCTAAGGAGGTTGCTTGGAAAGTCAGCTTCCCAAGTTTCCCACAAGTAATCTAAGAGACAATGAAGAACAGTTTCAGTTCTTTTTTTTTTTTTTTTTTTGCCTATGAAACACAAAAACACCTGCCCATTACAACTTCTGTGATGACCTTACAGATTTAACAAACATCTGGTTATTCATAAAGATTTGACTGTATTTCTTTTATGAGGAAATTGTTTCAGGAATACGTCTCTTAGTGAAAGTATTTAGACATTATGTCACAAGTGCAAGCAGCAGCTGATCACTGTCAGTAAGAAGGCATCATAAGGAGGAAGTCTGGAAACGACTCCTACTGGTTGGCAGTCACATTAGTCATGTCCTAATTATTTCCTGAGACATAGTTGGGTGAAGCGGTAGCCGGTGTTACATTCATCATGACACCTGTATCACAGACAGATTTACAAGATGCCGTGAGTCATCCAGTCCTCGTTCAGACGTCTTTATGATGACCTTTTCTGAGTCCCAGTTAAACAATAAATGTAACAATCATACACAGAGCTTTTTTTCCTTTCTTGTTTTTTATTTTCCAATTTATAAAAATGGAAATATCTCTGGGTGAAAAGTGAAATCAAGCTACTATTGAAGTCATGTCTCATGTTTATTGGTTTTCTAAGCATCTGGTTGGTTGGTAGCCATTTGTAACATTAGATTATCCTCATCGCCTTCACTTTTCTGTCACCATCTTCGCTATTTGTTTTTGGAGGAAGGAAAAACAGTTTCATTACTGTTCCTAAATGTCAGTAAACCTGACAAGGAAGAGCTGTTTACTTTGGAACCAAGCATGGTAGCAATGCCATGTTTAGTTGACCTGCATGATGCTGTTTAAACTTCATCCCCTGTTTCCCCAAAGTCTGAGACTGTCCAGCCAAGATCTCCAGTCTTCTCATGAATTACTTAAAGGACACATTTTTACCACGGGTGACACGACCAAGAGTGCGTTATTTTCCGTCAGCATGATGACTTATTTTTACCTTGAGTGTTGAAAGCTTCGATCTGTCAGTTTGTGTGTTTGTTTATAGAGGGGCACAGCAGGAAAGAAGGAGTTAAACTGAACACAAAAGAGGAGGTGCAGAGTGGTCTGTGGGAGAGAGAAGAATGAGGACACTGAGCTCTCAGGGGACCTTTTTTTTTTTTTTTTTTTTTTTAAGCTTTCAGATTCTGTGTTGCAATTTCAGCTTCACTCTGACAGGTGTATATGTCAGGAAACAGATTTTTTCTTTTCCTCTATTTTCCTCACTTTATTGTTTTCAGAGAGCATGCTCAATCCTTCCTGTCTACGTCCTGCGTCCTGCAAGAATTTGCAGTAAAATGCTGCCATTGTCCAAAAAGCTGTCGTGGAATATAGCGCACAGCACGCAGACACTGGAATTTAGTGGTTTTTATCTTCATGTGACACCCATTGTTCAACCCGTTCATGGGCAGCGAAGTTTCCCTCCCTTCCAATGTGACCACCAGCTATAAGGTCGCTGGGATCCCACATTTTCACTGATGATGTTTGCGGTGACTTGAGTGTCAGCGTTTTCCATCAGGGGACTTTTCAAAGGAAACAAACCCACAGCAGAAGTTTATTCAGGGTTGTGATGAAATTTAAATTCAACTTGACAGTCTTGAGTGCGTTTAGTTTTTTTCAGGACATTTAACACTATTGTGTGATATCTTTGGTCAGGAAATGCTGTGGGTTTTGTTTTGAGGACACTAATAAAACATGACGGACATTTGGAGATTCTCAAGCTTGATTGAGACAGTTTTAATGGTTGGTGGAGGAGCTGGTAATAAACAAAAGTTGGGTAACAGAAATCAGGACAGAAACTCTGGGCCTGTGTTTTACTTAATGAACTTAACAGTCAGAAGGTCTCTAAGGCTGGTAATCCTATTTCTGCACTTCTATTCAGAGCCGGGACACCCTTTTGTATTAACTATTTAATCCTGTCCGGGGCAACCAGGAAAACATTTTTCTTTTGTCTTTGCTATCATCATTATTCAAATATCCTCAAAATTTCAGTTGGTGCCCCAGTTTTTCTAAGATTTTAGTTGTTGTTCATCTGTCTATACAGCACTTCTGTGAGAGGAGGGGGGCAACGCTGCTGGGAAAATCAGTGTGAGAAAATCTTTCCTGAAGACAATGACTCCGACTACTTTGACTTGAAGGGAGAGATGGTTATCAGGTGTTACACCCCTGGATCTGCTGGGAGATAGGAGTTTCCCGTGTCAGTGTGTCAGACCTGCAGGACCAGTCGGGCCTACAGGTGTCTGTTGCCAGGTGCACGGCAACATTCTATAGCATGTTGCCGGGTGACAGGTGCATCAGCCTACTTGGCTGAGAATAAAGCTTTACCTTGGCGTCTGTCAGCTGCATTGTGATCTTCTTCCCTCTAATTATCTCTGAAAGCTGCATTGCAGCACAGGACTGTAGAAATGAGCGCAGTAAGAATCAATATTTGCATAAGTCATTGTTGTTTTGCACTATTTATTTGTTTTTTCATTTCATTGATATGACCTGGAGACTCTTCTGTGCGTGGCGCCTGCTGGGCTGATTTCACATGCTAGATGTCCAACCATAATGATTTGTAACTAGTCTTGCCAGAACCTCCAACCTTTTGACCATCCTCTCTCCCTGGTGAGCGAGAGGCATTCACACATGTTTAAAATAGGCCAATATAAGTCTGTGGTCTAGCTTTGCTGATAAATGGGACTCCAGGGCTTTTGTTTTATGGCTCTCCAAGACCTTTTGTGCACTGACAAGGGCTTGGTGGTTATTCAGAGAGGGAGAGTTGATGCATTTTGTAGGATCTTAGTCCCCAGATTCTCCAAAACAACCAGCTCATCATCACCAAGGTATAAAACTGAACGTTTTTTTTTCTGCATCACATAGCTATGCAACCCCAAATCAGAAAAAGTTGGGATATGTAACATGTAGATGTAAAAATAAAAAAGAGCAACATGTACTGCTTTCAAGATTTAATTTTTGTTGTCAGAACATTCCTGCATTTTTTTCAATAAGAGTGCAAAATACATTATAAAGACATGACTAAAGAAGAAGAGGGGGGCTCAGTTGCTGGCTTGCCGTCCTCAAAAAAGAGGCTCAGAGAATTTTAAGACAAATAATGTGACACTGATTATCCTGTACTGCACGCCTTAAGATGTGTTCACAGGAAGAATGAGACTAAATAAATGCTTCATCACAAACTATCTTCTGTGCCTGAATGTCTTTTATTAGTGTTGTGAGAAGGAATGGAGACATTAATAAGTAGTAAAAAAAACAACTAAGAGTTAGAGACATTAACATAAGAAATGAGGGTGGTGAGAAGAAAACATAAAACAGCTCAGGTTCATTTGAAGAAATAAAAGTTTGAGTAAATGTAAGGATGGCTGTAATTTTTTTTTTTTTTCCATGCTGGTCTTTACTGATTTTGGGTTGTAAATGCGTGTTTGTTTATGTGGTTGAACACTCAGAGAAACGTAACCAAGACTGCAGTTCTTTGATTTCTTTTTTTTTTTTTTTTTTTTTTTTTTTTTTTTTCCAGTTAAATTATCAGTCAACCATCATGAAAATTATTTTCTTAAGCCAAGTGTACAACTAAAGTTGAAGGGAACTTGCGGGTACAAGCTGTTGCATGCTGCAGAGCTTCTTTGAATGCTCCACCTATTCCACTTAGCTGTAGTTTTTTTTTTTTTGTTTTTGTTTGTTTTTTTTTTTGTTTTTTTTTTTTTTTAAATGCTACTTTCCAATGAATAGCACTCAGGATTTATGAACATGACTACCTTTGACCTCTGTGCATGTTTATGGGATGTTTCTGCAGGTGTTTCTTTCTCTTGTAGTTGGGGAGTTATTTACTTTTCTCACATTTCTGCACAGCACCTCACGTATGATTAGTTTTCTAAGGTGTCGGTAAGCAGGTAATAAAGGCATTGACTGTAAACAGTTTAATTTCCCTCTCTAACATGACACATCACGAGTTATCTACACTGTTGCAGCTCTTTCGTTTTAGCCTCTTGTCAGCGAATATTCAAATAAATGACAAGCAGCAAGATAAGAAGCCCCATGTTTACTTGGAATAAATGGAAACTTGCGTCTAGATTCAGCTATAAATAGCTGCTCATTATTTGGCTGTAAAAGGGCAAGAAAACATAAGCAGTGACCTTTGAAATTATCTGGTCTTTGGCCTTTTCAGTTTGTTGCCATGGAAAAAAAAAAAGATAATTAAAATGAACTTCAAATTCATTTTAACAAGAATTTGTGAACTTTTTTTGAGGGTAGAGATGAAACTGGGTGTACCAAACTCCTTTAAGTTCATAAAATACAGTATATCAATAATCTTGGTATTATTGAAAGGCTGATATTGGAAAATAAGAATCCATTTAAATATAAGAAGTACTGCATAGTCATGTAAAGATGCCATAAAAGAATAACGTTGCAATAATCCCAACAGACGTAGCACCCAGAGAAGCTGATAACCGTGTCACTGCAGCATTGTGACGACAGTTACAATGTGTTCGGGACTCGGACTAAAGTGCAATAATGGTGTACATATGTAAATGTAAAGCATAACCTTCTTGCTCTAACCTACTGATTATACATTTGTGTATAAATCATGTGGTCCCGGGGTTGTATCAACTTAGAACAGCACCCAGACTTCTATAAAAAGGAAAAACTTGTCATTTTTGTTTGAATGTCACATGGAAAAATACATAGCATGTTTCTATGTCATTTACAATTTGACCTTTATGTGCTTTTTATGTTTTATGAGCAAACACATGAGTTTTGATGTTGGTTTTTTTTTCCTCTAGCATAGGTAGTAGATGTTCTCTACAGTTTGTTGGGGAAAAAATGGTGCCTGTATTAGCACTGGCAACAGTTGATGCAACATCCAGTATCATGCGTTATCTAGTTTGCCTTCCCCATTTTTATTTATTTATGATTTGACACCTTTGACTGTTGAGCGGGAAGATATGAACTGTTTGGGAAGGTTCAAACACAAAACGATCAAGCGGATTCACTCATAAAAGCAAGGATCTGGTATGGCTCAAAGCTGTGGTCTAAGTGGGTCAAACGTGGGACATTGAGAATGGTGGAGAAGACTTACAAACCCACAAAAACACAGAGTGATCTGGTATCTGAATTAAAGATTGAACATATTAAAACAATATATCTGGGGCTGCCGACTGGGGGTCAGACAATCTTTGTGAGCATCAGACAGGAGTCTTCTGTCACAACTGCTCTGTCCTTTCTGTCTTTGTGGTAAGTGATCCAGCAGAGAGGCTTTCTGCGACTGATCTGTCTGAGCCATCATTCTGCCAAGTGGAAAAGGTCTGGATAAGACATTGAGGGTGTGTTTTTTTCCTCCTCGTCTCTCACCACCACCAGGCGCCTCTGAGATGGACATCAAGTGAAGCCCTCCCCTGAGTTTAATGCTTCAACCTTTAATTTAGGCATTTTCAAACTCTTAAGTTATTCAATATGCTGTGCCCTTCGCTTTTGTTGCTGGGATAAGAAAACATTTTAAACACACAACTGTGGTTTTTAGAATTTATACAAAATTGCGATGCTTCAAAACCTAATGTGAAATCTCATGATATAAAGTTTTTTTTTTTTTTTTTTTTTTTTTTTTTTTTTTTTTTTGCAGTAGATACAATTTTATTTACATAGTTTTAGCGTCCATGAAGGCGTCCTAGCAGCATGTTCATACAATCATCGGTTTTTGGCTTTACTTTGGAAATCTCGGGCGTGGCTCTGTTTATAAAGTAAATGGTGGACAGGAAGCAACATGCAGTGATCTGCTTAATCAGAAATGCTTCAGGTTGATGACTTCAATCAGTTAAAAAAACAAAACACAATGTGCAACTTTTACTCACTGTATAGAGGGTGATTATATTATTTTTTTTTTTTTATTATTATTATTATTATTATTATTATACAGTGAGTAAAATAGAATAGAAATGTAGAAACTGTGGTGTTGTCTTTTCTTTTTAATATTGACTCCCTCAGGAAAGAGCCATTTCCTGCAGTCCTCTAAACATCATCAGGCGGATGTTGATGTTTTGCTTTCCAGCTCAGTGTTGTTAATGTCATGGCTTTCTCGAGATATCCACTGCTGATTGCTTAAATTTTGCTAGGCTCAGTCTTGTAAGTTTTGGGTTTTTTATTGCCTTTGTGAAAGTTCTGTGAATTTTAGAAGCTGTCATCGATTATCCCTCCAAAATCCCAATGTGCTTCAACCCCGGCTGTTTTTTTTGTTGTTTTTGTTTTTTTCTTTCTTCTTCCTGTTTGGCACACCTTTTCTGTGCTTGGCTCTTCCTTGATCAAACAGGTAGTTTTTCTTTTTTACACAAGTCTTTCTTTATTTTTTTTTTAAATATTTATTTATTTATCTTTTATATCCAATATTTTGAGGGAATTCATCATTCTTCAGCGTCTGCTTTCAGGTCAGCTGAAGCGCTGCATTTAACTTCTTTCATATATTTTATTTTGTGACGTTTTCTTTTATGCTGAAATCCTAATACAGACAGTTCCCTCGGTGTGAGGATTTCCTAGGATTCATTATTAAAACTTTAGATAATAAAAAAAAACAATGAAATGAAAATTTCTCCTCCTAAAGATAAAAGGAGTAACTTTGAAACAAGTTTAACTTGGAGAGCCAGAGCAGTGTGCTTACACTTTTAGTTTTAAAAAAACTTTCTCCTTTTACGCGAATCAATAATAGGTGACACAAGTACTGTTGGGTAATAAAAGTAATTTGACCACTTGGCTATTCTGACACTAGCTCTGTATGGTTATAGAAAAGTAGTGAGATGGCTTTCTGTTCATGTTGGCTGAAACGAAAACCTGTCATGAGGCCGCTGCTCAAATGTGGGTCACTGTTGCCCTGATCAAGCTGAACCAAGATGCCTAACTCTGGATTGGCCTGTAGGTCTGAAGAGAAACACAGGTGGGATAAACTGTGTAGGTGCTGACAGCCCAAAGAAGCCAGCCTGTTTACACAGAGGTAGCCAACAGAGGCCCAAAAGACAGCTCTCATGCTGCAAAATTGTTTGTGGTGCACTGATTTGCAGCAATGCAGCAAAGATGGGAACTTTGAGGTCCAGCAGTCAGCTGGAAGATCAGTATGTTCAACCACATACGCACAGTCAAATGAGTGCCGATTCATTCATCGGTTTTCACATGGTATTCACTGCACCAGTGTAGGTTTTATTTGCCTAAAATGCAACACATGAGTTCAGATCAATCTTCAGCACATCATTACAGCCTTATAGGACATTGCTGATGATTAGATCCCCCTCTGACCCCTACATGCATTCCTGCATGCGTCTATTCTTTATGTCTGCTACTTCAAGTGTAAAGGAGGACACTGTTTTCCCAGGTCTGCTCACAGCCCTGCCATCCTGTTTATTAGGGGAGATTAAGCTTTACTACACGTGCAGCTGCATTCATTGAGCGCACGTCGGCACATGTACAGTAATCTCTACTCTCTCTACTCATATTTTTCATAGGTACAAGCTCCTTTTCATCACAGACAATGGATTCTCAGTTCATGCCGTAGTTTTGACCTCGGCTCTGGTTTGACTCTTTTCATTTCCAGCTGAGGGGTGACTGAAACTCCTTGTTCTGAGAAATCGGGTCTCCCATGCCTTGAAGGGCTTCTTGTATATCCTCATTATAGTTCTGTTTTCCAGTGTGCGTGTTCCAGGCCATTTGCAAGCATGTGTTGTTTTCCTGAGGCATTAAGAAATGATTTACAAGCATCTACCTGATTCCTAGTCGCCACTTGCGCCATAGAAAGTTAACAAAGAGATTTAAAGTTGATATTGATATTAACGAACTCTGGTTCCCTTTCTATGAGGTGTGTTTGTTTATTTTTGTCTGCAGCAATCCAGCTTCTTCCGTGATGGATGTTAATCTATTTCAGCTCTCTTGCATGAGTGTCCTGCCTCTCCTTATAAGGCCAAACGCACTCGTGGGCTTTATACAAGTGCGTTTAAGACGCTGAGCTGATCTGTAGCCTGGCTGCTTGCTAACCATAGCCCGCTCTGGAAATGATTAGTTCATGCACAAAAACCCAGTACCCCCTACTTCTTTCTCAGGCCCATGCATGTGCCTGCATGCACACACTCCATGCATTTTGTGTGAAAGCAGAATACATGCATACTATTTTGTGTCACGTCCAACATGCTGGTGCTCAGAGTGGAAATCCTTAAGCATGAAAACAGCACACGCTCACCCACTGGGAGTCAAAGGGTCAGGACTCGGCCCGAGGGGGTCGTTGAGCTCCTAGACTGGCCTGGGTGGGTGTGTGGGAAGGTGAAGTTAGAAGTCCTCCATACCCCAAGCTGACCAAAACACAAACTCTTTACAGTTTAACATTTTGCTATATTCCATTCTTATTTAAAATATTGTTCTTTCTTTCTTTTCTTTGTTCATTAAATCGCACATTTCAATATTTTTTTTTTTTTTTTTTTTTTTTTTTTTTTTTTTTTTTTTGACGTTACGTACCACTTACAAACTTTGGAAACCCGGCTGCCTATTGAAACTGAATAATCCTGTGTGCACCTGACAGACAACCAAAAGGAACCTGAGTGACTGTTAGACCGTAAGAGGCAGAATCCTTTTGTGGAAACCAGACACAAACTGTTACTGCATAAAAACAAAGCCTTTCGTCAAAGCCAGTAATGTTATGTGTAATAAGGACTGGAAGACCAGTTAGAATAAAGGTAAAATCCGAGACTGACTTGTATACAGATACAGTTAGAGCAAGCCTGACTGAAATATTGACTTTTCCAGGGTGCAAAGGTTTACATTTAAACAAGGTATAGTAACCAAGGAAAGAAGGCGGGGGGGGGGGGGGGGTCAGGACTTTGCTTTGTGAAAAGTACTGAAATGATTTTGCCAGAATCTAGACCTGAACCAGTAAAGCATCTTTTGAGAAACCTGAAGACGAGTGCATTAAAGTTGACCTTCTAACTTGAATAAACGTCAACATTTCTGCCAAGATGAAGAAAAACTTTCAAAGGAAAGCTGTGTAGGATTTGTAAGATTATTCCCAAAAATGATCATTGCTGACAAAGGGTACTTAAAAAAAAAAAAAATACTAAATGATGTGTCTAAATAATTCTTCTTAATACCGGTTTATTCAAAATCTATAAATCATCCCCTGTTTTTACCTTTTCATGGAAAAGCAAGAATTTTATAAAGACCCACGAGGGGGGGGGGGGTGAACTGAATCCCGGTGAAGAGTCGGAAATATTCAAAATGTGGGAAGCATTGCATCCGTACTATAGACTAAAACTGTATAACATTTGGTTTCAGAGTAAGTACTTGGGTAGCACGAATGATTTATTTCAGTTTCGGTTGCTGAAAAAGCTCAGACAAGCAGACATTCTGTCTTAAGATCTGTGTAATTTGAACAAATGCACTAAATCAAATAAACGGTGTAATGTAAATGTAACGTTGGGTTTCTACGATAAAGTTTCAAGTTAAAACTATATATTCTTCCAATGTTAGATCCTGTATGAACCATTCACCTCAGTTATGACGGCAAACCCACGCCACGGCAGCTCCGTGTGTTTGCATCACCTCAAGAGTGCTGCGCTCCTGCCACTCGTGATGCAGTTTCCACATCTGGCTCAATAAAATAAACCAACCTCCCAAACTTAAAATCACATTTAAATCTGTTTCTCATGTGCAGTGACTGAGTTCAGAGGGTGTTTCTGTCCTTCGGCGTGTGCCACCAGCTGGTTGGGATTAGTCGTAAACCTTGAGCACTCTCTAATTGGCCTTGATTGATTGAGCTTCTTCACAGAAATGTCTTTGTAGGTTTTTGTTCCATAGAAGGCTGCTGTTACTGCTGTAGGGAATGACTCAGAGCCAGTACAAACCTCATCAAGTCTGCTTGTGAAACATTTTCTTCTGAAATCACATCTCTTATGTCATTGTGATTCCTGCTTGAGAGTTTTCTAGTGTAGTCTAGTGTGTGCGTGCGTGCGTGCGTGCAAGAGGCATTAAAACATTAGCCCCATTTTCCACAGTTTTGTGTTTACTGCTTCAGCTCCTCTGGCCTCTGTTTTGAAAGATCGTATCTCCCCAGGTGAGTCAGGTTGCTCCTGGTCATGCTGACAGGTGTGACAGCAACTTTGTAAGAGCTGGTGAGCAACAGTAGACCAGACTCTACCATGACTACTCTCCCAGCGTCATTAAAGGTGCTGACAGGTCTGTGACGTCTTGATGTTGTTTATGTGTGACCTCTGATTCAGGCATGTGTGAGTGAGGTTTTGTGTCTGACTGTATCGGCCGGTGATATTTGGAGACAGAGTGACAGTTGGTCCGGTGGAGGTCTGTGGTCTGGTTTGGAAAAGAAAGCCTTTGAGACTGGTCATTGATGCAAGGTGACATCATTGTGTAACTTGTTTTACTCCTCCTCTCCTACGTTTGACACAACTCCCTCTCTGTTGAGGCCACTGTCACATGGTCACACTGTTAACTGGACTCTGTGTCTTCACGAGCGCGCATGTGTGCGTTTCCGTCTCTGGTCCTTTAACGGTTTTTCTGTTTTACTTGGCAGACGTCCATGTTGAAGGTGTGTTCTGTTTGCTTGGGTTGAGCCTTCTCATTACTTTCCTGTGCAAGGTTATTGGTTGACTTTTTTTTATTTTCCTCCCTTCTGATATGCAGGAAAAGTCAGTTACATGTGCTGGTGGATTGGCTGGTTGAATTCAAAATATGAACTCTGCATCCAATTCAAACAGGAACATGCAGCCATTTACCGAATGATTGGCTCATTATTTAAAAAAAAAATAAATTTTTTTTATTCATGTTTTATATAAATGTCACATGCTGGTACTTGAAGTAGTTTTGTTGGAGCAGGTCGAGCCCAAGTGCTTACGTGACTGTGGGGATTGTTTTTCATCTCTTATCATCACATCATGACTTTAATTCCTCTTGCTGTGCTTATATTTAAAAAAAAAAAAAAAAAGATTACTATAACAGAGCTTGACAGCTCTGCGCTTTTTCACATGCTTAACGTGTTTACGAGCTGCCCCTGGCCTTGTTTCTTTTGTCGTGAATTTGCTTTATGTTTGTCCTGTGCACCAGTTTAGAGTGCTCAAGCCAAAAACGCTGCCTTTTTTAAAAATGCTAAGCAGATGGTTTTGAAGTGGAGGTCCAGGCTTGAAGCTGTTCTGTTATATCTCAGCGATGGAAAAACAAATCAGCTGGCCCTAAAACTTGGCAGCTTGGGTAGAGGCTGTGTAATCGCGTCATGACATTTACTCAGCAGTGAGCATGACAGTGTGGTAACAGACGGCTCCCCAGAGTGTTTTTGTAAGCGTGTGACTCTGTACGTTTGTCTGTTTGGGCATGTGAAACAGACACAGGCCAATGCTTTAAAAATGAGAGAGACGTTTTCAGCTTCTCTGATTATTTTTCCTTCTTCACTATTAGATACTTGCCACTGTTGCTCCTGGTTGTCACATCATGTAACTGTTGGACTGCAACCAAACCAAATTCAACGTATTTCACTACCTTTTTTTTTTTTTTTTCCTTGTGAGTCAGCAGGAATGTGAAGAATGACCTGCGCGAGGCCCGGCCCTTTCCCACCCAGCCCTCATCTGCCCATTTTTAGGCATATCCAAGCGTAGACTTTTTTTTTTTTTCTTTCCGTCTTTGTCATCCTCAGGCTCTTATTCTTCTCTGTTCTCATATCCCTTTTTCCAGCCATCTCAGAGCTCGTTCTGTTTAATTGTTCTTTTCAGTCAGCTCAGCACTTAAACTTTCCACAAATTACAGCATATAGAAGAGTCCCTCTGAGCCCAGGCAGTCCTAGCTGCATATTTTGTCAAACCACAGCGAGACGTTTCAAACTCCTGGCCCTCTTCTTCTTTTGTGAAATGACCCTGCTCCTCCGTCTCGTCTTCATCCTTCTCTCGTCCCAACCATGAAAACCATCAGTGTCTAAAGCTCGGCTTATTAACCACATTCAGATCTCTTATGTAGAGAGTAGTTAACGAGCAAATATTTGTCTCTATGACTTTTAACTGGCGCAGGAGATGCGTGTGTGTGTGTGTGTGTGTGTTTCAGCATTAGGTTTATAAGAAAAGACTGAAGTCTGAAGTGCTGCTTGTCTCGGCGTGTGTTGACAGGTTCTCACTGTCGACCGAAAGAGAGATCCATCTCAAGTGTGACAGGAGAGTGCTTCCTTTTCCCTCGCACGCTCAGGGCTGTTGCCAAGATGAAAGCATTCAGCCTGTTGAGGTGGTGTTTCTGCAGGTGCTCTTTTTATAAACATTTATAAATTACTCTTCTTTTGCTTGAGGAAAAAAGAAGACCTTTTAACTAATAGTCGGAGCGATGAAATGGCTCAATGAGGGTTTTAAGTGGGCCACTTCAGCAGCAGAGTGTGCAGGGCCTCTTGCTGGCTGGCTTCTGTGTGAGAGAAGAAGACACCTGAGTGATGGATTGACCTGGAGAGCGTGAACGCACTTGCTTCTGCTGCGCCTGATTCCCATGCTCTTCTCCCTGCTCAGGTGGACCTGTCTTTTCTCATTAACGAAGCCAGATCAGTTGTCATCATCAATCGACGAGCCACCCATCTGCCCGTCTGACTGTGTAACTCCCTGTCGCAGGTCCAGAAATAACCCTGGGATGTTTACTACAACACTGTCTGGACATCTCGTATGCATAAGCTGAGACTCTGACTAGACTAGACACTTTAAAAAGTCGTATACTTGAGTTCAATGAAGGCTGATTCCTAGGCGTTTTTAGGATGCTCCAGATGAACAGCTGGCTCCTCTTGTAAATAGGGGTAATTACAGAGGGTACAAAATGTTAACTTACAGAACGTAAGGCTACAACCAGCCATTGACCTTGCAGTGCAACTTATTCACCGCCCTGTACTTGCGTTGAAAGCAAGATTGTGACTCTGTAATGCTGCTCATTCTTATGTAATTATTTGGCCATTTCCTCAAATGCAACCACAACAGTCATGCAAATTTGAGAGCGACAAGTGACTAGTCTTTGCAAGCCAAATGTTCTGCTGCTGCGTGGTAGTGCTGTTTTTACTCTCGCACTCATTCTTGTTCCGTGTTTTTTGTTCTTGGTGCAGCTGGATGGAACCGTGGATCTGGACGAGAGACGCCTCATCCGTTCAGCCATCCGGGAGTTGAGGAGAAGGGAGATTGAGGACATGGAGGCCGCTCTGGCCAGTAAGAGATTTCGCCCCACACGTCTCAATCAGCAAGAAGACAAGGAGAACCACCATAGGTGAGACCACACACACACACACACACACACACACACACACACACACACACACACACACACACACACACACACACACACACACACACACACACACACAACTGTGGAGAAGGCAAAGTATACGAGACCAGGTGAACTGAAGATGTCGAGGAAAACATTCACAAATCCAGATGCAGCATTCCTTGGCTCCTGGGGGAACAGTCTGGAAAAGTCAAGTCAGGAAGTCACAAGGGACAGGAAACTGCTGCTACACTAAATTTTCCAATATCCATCTTGTGTGCACATTCTGTGATACTTTGTGGTACTTTGTGTCCAGATCAATAGATCTGAGCAGAAATGGTTATCACATCATTTATTAATTTACCTTACAAAAGGTCTTCTCAGTATTTTTCCAGCTCTTAAATAAACCGTTCCCAGCACCTGTTACTCAGCAGAGGACGGTAGATGAACTGATAACTCAGCTGTAATACTATTCTACCACTGCCTCTTTTGTCAATTCACAGGTTTTTGCTGGCAGACTTGGTGAGAAACAAGGCAAACAGGCTGAAGTCATTCAGAGAAGATCATTTTTGTATCTCTGTAAACATCCTCACAACTGACTTTTTTTTTTTTTTTTTTACTTTTAAAGGAAAGGACTGATACTTTACAATGTTGAATACATTTTTAAGATATGTTAACTTTAATTTTTGGAGGGGACCAATTAAGTCTTTTCCTGGTAAACACATTTTGCTCTTCTCATTAAACAAATCCTGAAATCTGTCTAATCATTCAGTAGAATACAGTGAGTTAAATATACATTAAAATTACTAACAATAAACTTAGTAGTGGTTTATTTACTTATTTTGTTGTTGTTTATTTTTAAATTTCGACCTTCAGTAATGGGCTGGCCTGAGTCCTGTTACAGTTGTCAATTTAAGAGGAAGGCTTTAGCACAATCCCAGCATCTGGAATGTAGCAAAGTAAAGATTTAACACTCTTTGATGTGAGGAGCAGCCGTTCTTTTGTTCTTTCGTTCTTTCATTCTTTTTTTCTCTCTGTCACTGAATCCTCTGAAGAACAGTGGTAGGGCCTAATCACTTCCATTCACCTCTGGTCTCAGGTGGCATGGGTTATAGAAACAGTGGATGTGCATCACCGAAATAACTTAAGAAAACATACCGGCTCTCACACATGCATATGTTGCACACACTAAAACCTAACTAAGAGTGGGATTGTCCCGTGCGTTTCAGTGTTGGAATGTGAAATATTCCAAATCCAGCATGCCGCACATCCTATAATACCAGTGGATAGAGAGAGTGAGGATAATGAGGGACCTGAAGAGCTGTATGGGTAATAGAAACCAACTAAAGCAAGCAGTGAAATGGAGCAATATGAGATTTAAAGAAGGGAGGATGAGCACAGCTTTTTCCAGGTGGTTTGTGTCATTATTTTTAATTTTCTTCCTTTCGTGTCCCGCTTTTTCCCCAGCTCAGTTTAGAAGTGCTTTTTCCTAGATTTTTTTTTTCAGAAAAGAAGAAAAAAAACAAAATTGCGTTATACTTGAACTCAGATGACGTGCATAGAGATTTACATAGGAAAATCATGAAGACCATTTTGATATTTTATTATATTAAGTTGTCCAGTTTGTGTCCGGCAGCATGTGTTTTGATGGCTCATTAAAATGTTTGCATCTTTCCTATTTGCTCTCAGTTCAGAATCCAGTGAGAAATTGGACGTCCTCTCACAGAAACTGCAATCAATCCAGGACACTGACGAGCTCACAAAAATGGTGAATACTAAATTATATAAATGTGTAAAATGATGGTAACACTGAAAATTTCACTTTTTCACATTCACATTTTTTGAGTAGAGTCAAAAAATTTTTTTTTTTTAAATTCTTTTTTTATTTGCTTGTAGCTTCGCTCTGCCAGCGAGTATGAGGAGAGGAAGATGATCCGAGCAGCCATCCGACGAATCCGAGATGAGCAGCTGCAGGGTGAGCTGGGATGTCTGTCAGTTTGTCATAAAAATGTACCTAACGTAGAGAACATATGTCAGCAGGTATGTGACGGATATTACTTTTTTTTCTTTCATTGTGCAAAAAAAATTTAGAATGGTGATGCAAGTTTTTATTTTTTATTTTATTTTATTTATTTTTTTGCTATTTTGAAGAACTTCATTAATTAGTCTTTGAGGATGGAAGTTGTTTTTTTTTGTTTTGTTTTGGAATTTCAAAGGAAAACTCGAATCATAATATGACAGAGTGAAGTTGCAGAGTGTAGCCTGTTGAAGGCGCTAAAATATAAAATAAAACATTCTTACCACCTGCTCATAATGGATTAAATTTAAAAGGAAAAGTAAATTTATGTTATCTCTGCTGGTCATGTGTGAAGTGTGTGACGCATCTAGGACAGATACACCTATGGTGCAAGATCAGATAATGGATTCTGGACATTCTTTTGCCCCGTCTGGGCTACGTTACTCGTCGATCTAAAGACGTGCATGAGCAAGGTGATACTTTTGAAAGAGGTTTTTAAAAAAAAAAAAAAAAAAAAAAAAAAAAAGTACCTTGTTCGTTCTTTCTGAAATTATGTCAGGACTTTTAAGATAATATCACCTGTATCCCCTCATCTTGTACCCGAAAACATACTTGTTCAAAGTTGACATCACATCAGATAAAATACCTTCTTCATCCCAAATATTGTACTACGTGTGTCTTTGTGCATGTGTGTTTAGGGACTGTGGAGAAAGGTGTAGTTTCCGGTCGCTGCCTGGAGCGTGAGAGCGTAGAGACCCAGAACGGCACGAGAACTGAGGTGAGTAGAGAGGAGTTCATAAAGCAGCTAGTATTGATTGTAGGAGGAGATGTGATGAAATGTCTGTGTTGTATTGTGATGCACTCTAAAAATAATCGTTGCAGCAGTTCAGTAAGATGTCTCAGATCTAATGTGTGCTTGTGTCAGCTTGCACTGACTGATATGAGCGAGGAACAGAGCAGCTTGTAAATGCTGAGTTTGTCTGCAAGGCAGCAGTGACAACTAAGGCTTCTTTGCTGCCACATGGAAGAATGCAGCAAAGAACAACTAACACTCTCGCCTGAGTTATGAGTGTGGCCACACCATACACGCACACACACACACATACACACAAAGCACATGCCTCATTGCCACAGAGTCAGGAATGTGTTTTTGTTGTTTCATGCACGTTTGGCCAGAAATAAGGAGAGCTACAATAAGCTTTGACTGTGGTTCTTAGTAAAGGCCATACATTGTTTTTGGCAGAGAGTTTTGCACATATCTAACTGCACAAAAATTCACACTTCTGAAAAGATGAAGTGTTACATCTGTCTGAGTCCTACTTCTGTGGCTTTTCTCGTACGTCCCTCACAGCTGACCAGCCCTCTAGCGGTCCACTGGCAGAGCTTTATGATGTAAAGGCACAAGGCGTAACTGAGTGCTTTCCAGAGACCGGCTGTTATCTTATCTTCTGTTTTTGATCTTTTTTTTTTTTTTTTTTTTTTTTTTTTTTTTTTTGATGAATGCTATGTTTTGTACTGGGTGGGATATTGTGTTAGAAAATGAAAGCTAATTCTTATTGTTTGCATGCTTTGCTGTCGCCTCCTGTGTCTGTGTTTTAAAGGAAATGCAGCCAGTCATGTTATCAATCATCTGGTGCTTCATTTGAAAGCATCCACATTTCCAACCACAGTGGAACAGGAAAAGGGAAGAAATTAAAGGCTGTTCGTATCAGTCCCATTGTCTCTTCAAGCTTGTTCTTTGCTTGTATGTCTTTCTTTGTGTCTGTGTATTCTTCTCAGATAGGAGGATGTCTGTGTAACAGGATGCTCTGACATTCAAACTTTTTCTTCCCACTTGGATTTGGATAGCTGAATTGTACAGTGGTTGTAGAGTTGTGAGTCATCGGTGTTTGGATGACTGAGTGGGGTGGTTGGGATATTTAGCTGGGCATAGAAGAAGACCCCCAGCTGTGCCTCAGCAGTCTTGTCTGTGCTGGATTGGGAACGTGGCCAAAAATAACATCAGCTGGCAGCAGCAGGGCTCCTTCCCCTGACATCACAGTGGCGGATCTCTTTGAGCTGTTTGCAATTGTCCTGTGGAAGATTGTGGTCCTAGATAGGTATCCTCATGCACGCAATATCTGTGAAGCGGTAGCGCTTTTAAAAACTGTACAGTTACCAGATGAATGTATTGCTGTTCTTCTGCTCTTCAGGATCATCTAGAAGTTATCATTTAATGGAAATAGATGGCTTGTCGGCTGGGGTAGCTGAAGTACAGTCAGTTTTGGATTTTCTGTTTTTTGTTTTGCTTATATAGGCGGGTAAACTTTGATTTAACAGTGTAAAAAAAAAAACAACATAAAAGATGTTACTAAAGAAAAATATTTTCTAAACCAAGATTTTTTTTTTTCTAATATGTGTAAAGGCACAACATTTAAAGTGTTTTTTAATAGCAGTTCCTAAATATTTCCCATTAAGCACAGAAAAGAGGTCAAAGAGAAGGCAGAGTGTGTCAGAAGTTAATGTGTCATCCAGGGAACCCATTAACCTGTAGGGAAGTGGCTTTGTGCACGTGAGTGTGAGAGTGATGGGGGTCAGATCCCGCTGGAGACAAAATGGGAGGGAGGGGAAGTCGAGGGAGTGGCCTGTCGGTATTATACGTGTGGTTGGTGTTTGTGGTGGCGTAAATGTTTGTGTGTGTGTGTGTGTCTGTGAGCATGATGTGGCTGAGGGAGTAAAGCGGCTGAACAGTGGATGTCCCGACTCCAAGAGGGTTAGTGCTGAGAGAGCGAGAGAAGGAGAGAGGCAGAACAACAGTCTTGTGAAGAGAAGGTAAATGTCTTTCTGGTCTGTGTTACAGGACATCTGGGAAATTCAAACACTTTTTTTTTTCTGTTTCTCTTTTTCTTTCACTAAAATTCACTTAAGTCTTTTTCTATCTCTCATTGCTTGTTTCCACCTTGTTGGAAAATATTTCACCTCTGCCTCTGGTTTGTGTACATAATGTTTTATTGCTGAGTGAGTGGCTACAAGCAAACTAGTGTTTGTTTGTAACCACCAAGAGTAAATTTCTGATGCTTGATGTGAAATTCATTCAGCAAAATGACTTGATAGATCCTCCTATAACAAATATTAATTATTATAATTAATACTTGTTTAAAAGTCTTCCATTTTGAATTGCATATGGAGTTTCAAAGTTTGCTTGCAGCTTAGGCGAGCTAAGGTAAGGCTGTTGTTCGGTGCTTGTGTTGTGGCTCCAGATTGAGTTTTGTTTATTACTCAGGTCATCTTTAAAAATGTTGCAAGAAGTGACCCAAGGAAAGAGAACAGCTGTCTATGCCCAGAGCGTGTAGAGGGGGTTTAACAGACTTTTAGATGAGCTGAGAGAATATGCTGTCAGAAGAAAAGTACATTGGGGTTTTAAAAAGATGCATTAAAAAACACATTCAAAGGGTACAGCGAGAAAACTCAGATCGGTGTGGGATTATTTGCAGCAAGTAAATATGGTAGTGGGACTCGGGGCTGACGTCTCCTGTGGCTTTCCTCACGCCAGACTGCGTGATACGGAGATGATTGCTACTGTGCTGCAATTATTTAGGCAAAGCAGAGTGTGCGGTTCCTTAGGATGCAGTAATGGAAAGTGAGACGCCAGGGTTCTACTTTTTTATTCCACGTGCAAGCATGGAAGACCCTCAAGTGGTCTGACCTCACCAGTAGAGTGATGGATTTAAGTTTAATTGAGAACCAGAGGAATGAAGCCCAGTGCGGTAACCCACCTATGCTCTCAGATGTCTGTACTGGCTGGGAAAGGAGGTGTGTGGCGTATTGTTGTTTTTTGTTTTTTTTTCTGGACATCAGAGTAGTCCGGCTGGCCCGAGTTTTTCTGTGGTCACGAGAGAGGACATAGTTTGACACACGCAGGCTCCTGAAGCCAGATGGGACGAGTGGGATGGTCTTGGCTGTTGGGGCCAGAGGGAAGCCACTAATGACAGCACGGCGGCTGGCAGCAGGTCCTCTGCTCTGGTCTCCAGCTCCAGTTCCACTTTATCTTCCCTTTTTTTTGCCTTGCTTGACTGTCTGTGAGAAATATGTTCCCTGTGGTTTACTGGGAGCTTTGAAATGATGGCTGGCTGTCTGAGTGCTGGTAGAAGCAGGATAGGGTGAGGGGGAGTGGGTTAGAAGAGGCTTGTTCTCTTTAATTGAGTTTACGGCTCAAACGCAATTATCTCCCCCTGTGACTCCACTTGGGATTGTGCCCTTTGTTGTGTGAACCCTCTCACATTATTTCACTGTAGTGTCTTTCCTCTTTTGTTTGTGTGCTCCAAACACATTTGACACTAATCACTCATTAAAGGAGCATTTAACTAAATTGCTCTTTTCCACTGTGGCGTGGTAGACTATGTGAGTGACATTTATTGTTGTTTTGAAAGGCTGAGGAGGCATTTAACACCTCAAGAGTCTGTGCTACATTTTTGCTCCTTGTGGAAAAAGTGGATTCTGGAAAAAATGACATCGGATCAGCTGACATTTAGATTTACATAGTTGGTCTAACTCCCTTCTGCAGTTTTAGGCTGATCTTTCCTGGATGACTTCAGCTTGAAAATTTTGACTGGCTTGACACAATAAATTATGTGTCAGATTTAATCATTTTCCTAAGCTCAGTTGCACCATTCCAGGTTCCTCTCTCCTGTTTGTGTTACTGTCTCCTGCACCGGTGTCTGATTACGTTTTCTCTTCGGCGACTGAGCCGCTCTGCCCTCTAATCTGCTCAAGGTGGGAAAGGTCACAGCACAGAGAGTTCTTCAGTGCCTTTTCACATCTGCCTTTTACTTGTATTTAAATTCAAACATCAGCATGCAAGCTCTGTCTGCTCTGATCACTCACTGCATTGATTAAGAGTCTTCTGGAAGGGTTGTTTACAGATACAAAGTGATAATGTGATTGTCTGATTGGTTTTGTGTGCTTTCTTTCCTTGTTTCAGAGATTTGTGTATGTCTTTTTTTTTTTTTTTGGTTAAACTATTAGTATGGAGGATCGAGACTTGCATTTTTTTTTTTTCAAGGATCCACCAGAACTCTTGTTGAACTTCTCATAATCAGGATGTTTCTTCAAAAACGCATACGATTGTGTTGTGACTTTGATCATCATTGGATTAAACTATAACATGTGAATCTACACATTGGAAATGTTTGTCTCCTTCTAGAAAAGATTGTGAGTCTTAAAGAGTAAAGTGGATTAAGAATATGTGCAGATGTGATTTAAAGAGTTTGTATACAGATGTTCAGAGTAGCCTTACTTTTGCAGCTGATTCTCCTGTGGAGAAGCTGAAGGTCAAGCAGCAGAGCTCCAACAGTAGTATAGGTTTCCAAGGCTATCCCCACTCCAAACCTCATTCATTTCCTCCTCGCTTGTCCTTGTAGATCACTCACTTTCCAGAAAGCAGCAGCGTTAATCTGAAGGTGCAGATGCTACTTAAAATCAGAGCCTAGGATAGTAGCGATTGTACTCTAACAGAGACACCCTGAGGGCTGACACTTGGAGAGACACAGGAGAAGCAGAAATCGATCTTTTACTTTTGCAGCTGGCCATGTGTGTTGCTCGTCATAGCTGGAGGTTTTGACCTCAACCTTCAATAAAAGACGGTTGACCTGAAGTAGACCTGCAACGGCTGCTGGTTGACGGGGTGATGGTTGCTGACATGTTTCGTGATCGATTTTACAAAGCACAGTGCTTTCACAGCTGCATTGAAGAGCACTGAGAATTATTTTCATTTCCACAGGAGACGGCGCAGGAGAGACACAGTGAGCTGGAGTGCATCAGATCTCCAATCCAGGAGTTACGCAGCCAGCAGACGCAACAGATCAGAGACCTGCAGAGGAGAGGTAAGAAACTGCAGAAGAGGTGCAAAATTTCAGAAAATGCACAAAACTTGACACATCACAGACGAGAGAATAAAATCAGTTCAGAAAATGGAAGTGCAGAAAAGGCGCAGTGTCTTTGCACCTTAATAACTACACAAACACGCAAACCCGCACCCTCCATATTTATACGTCTCTCTTTTGACATTGCTGAAATAGGGAAAAAAAACAACAACTTGTGTATATACTGTAAACATTCTTGTAAAGGTCAGGTTTGGATAGGCTCCTATAACAAAACCAACACTGACCACTTCTGTTTCGTGTGCCTGTGACTGCAGCTGCATTTTCCTCTTCAGTGCCCGTTGAAGCAGTCAGCCAAAGGTTCCATTCTCCTACGGTGGCGGTCAGGAGGTCATATTAGTTTAGCCTCTTTAATCTACTTCATTTAACTTTATTAAGTGTTTGCAGTCACTTGCAGCCATTGGCTTTTTAGGTGTCAAGTGATTTCATTACCCACGCTGTTAGTCTAGACATTAATAAAGTAGTATGAATGCATGCCTTCAAGAGGAAATGAATGTACTGTGTTTCCTTGAGTATGCAGAACTGAGCAGTAACACTTTTTACAGAAATGATGGTGAGAAGCCTGTAAATCGACAATAATTTATTCTAGAGAAAATCGTCAAATACTGTTATGCAGAGTACCTGTTTGTGGCTTGTCAATTTTTAAAACCTTGAATCTCCTTACAGACCACGAAATGTAACTTGGATCTTAAGTTCAGCCTTTTTGTTTTCTTTCTTTCTTTTTTTTTTTTTTTTTTAATCTTTCATTTAAACTTCCACTTGGCTAGCCGTAACGTGACGGTCAAAATAGATGTCATTCTGTGTGGTCTGCTCTGGCCGAGGCCCCACTCTCGGCATCCTTCCTTTGGTCCGGAGTTGGTGGTGGGGTTATGGGATGGAACAGAGGGAAACCCAACAACCACACCTCTGCTATATAAAGCTGATACCAGAACAGAACCAAGCTTTTCTTCACGTGGCAGAGAAACGCCCCACTGTTCTTGATTTATCCCTGCCTTACAATTTAAACCAAACACAAAAAAAAGGAAAAAGACCACCAAAGAAAAGCAAAAGCAGCAAGGTATAATTCAAAGTGAATACCAGTCAATAGGCGCTGGACTTTCGTGGCTGGCGTAGGACTGTATAGCCAGTGTGGTTCTTGAAGGAGTTGTTTGTTTTCAGCAGAGTGAAAATGAGATGATCAGTGTCCAGTTCTTTTTGGTCTTTGAACATAGCAAAAACACATTTCTACCTTCCAAATGAAAAAGCCTATCTTTACATGCAGTGACCCCGTGCCCAACTGTGCTGCGTTTCAGTTCAAACTGCAGCAGGTATGTCTGTTATTTATGAAATTAAAATGTTTCCAGGAAACTGTGGCTGTTATGTTGTATTTAAGCTCCCGAATGAGTTCCCAAAGGAACATTAATGCACTTATTACAGTTTCACACTCTAAACATGGGTGAGCCGGCCCATCTGGTGTGTTACCATAAATACCAGATCCCTGTCATACACAAGTTTCAGTCTGCTGGATACGAGTCATGATGAAGTTGTTGTGTCGTAATACAAGTTTAAATGTAAAAACAAGTTTCTCAACCCCTCACATGTGGTGTAATGTTATTGCTTCGGTCTTGTTTTGAACAGTGCCAGTGGGATGGCAGTGTTTGACTTGTGGCTTATCCACTGCTTTGCCCTCACGATTTAAACAGCAGCAACAATAAAGGCATTTCCATGAAATATTTTATTCATTACACCAAGAAAATGAGTAATCTCGTATTGGTCATCCACTTGATTTTCCTCTGCTCCCATCATTATGTTTCATTATGTTTTTTTTTTTTTTTTTTTTTTTTTTTTTTTTTTTTTTCTTCCCTCCCCTCCACCAGGGATAAAGAAATTTCATACTGCAACCACAATTTGGCAGTTGCTTAAACAATTAAAGAGTAATGTTTCTCTAAATAAAATCGCAATCATTTTAAGGTTGCATACATTATCATTAAAAAGTCCAGAAAATCACTAGAAATCTCCATACACAGTCGGGGCCAAAAATCATCAGAGAAAGACTGAAATCTTTAAATTCCTGATACGGCTCTAAGAGCGGACTTGATGCTGTAGTGGAATTCACTAGATGGGATCAGGAGCACATCTGAAAACCATGTCAGTAAACACATTTTTCTGCTGAATCTACATATGCAGCTTAACCCTTTTAGACCTCAGTCAAAGCATTTTCAAAAAAGAGTTTTATGGAAAACCATTAAAATCAGTACCTACAAACAGTTTCAATGACAATCGCATGTTAAACCTGTTATGACAAAGCTGTTAAATGATGACTCATTGTTAGACGCTGTACATGAGATTTAAGTCTTAAAAAAAAAATAGAAAAAAAGTTTTGACATGTTCACATCGAGGACACTTGGGTTATTTCTTCTCTGTAAATATATCTATATATACATTTGTATGTATGTATGTTCACATTCACTGCCAACAGACTGCAGCTTTTGTAGCTATTTTGAAGCAAAAAAACAAGTCTTTCATTATAAAGAAGCAGTGGGGATTTTCCCAGAATTGCCTCACAATAGAAACAACAGCTTTCCCATGGCAAACACATGAACAATAATGTGAGTTTCTTCAACAAAACCATGTGATTCGACTCTCCACTTCAGTTACAGGTGACCACTAATTGAGTTTGAAGTGAATGCATCATTAGATATAAGCTGTCCACACTAGAGCTTTTTTTTTTTTTTTTTTTTTTTTTTTTTTTTTTTTTTTTTACACTGGGCTACGTGTGAGAATGGTACCAGAGTATCCATTAATTGTGTATCATACTTACATTTTCAGTTTACACATAACCATCTGGTCTGTTTAATATGGAAAATGCTGTATTTCTAAAGCAGTTTCTGGGGCAATGCAAGTAAATGTAATTTCAAAAAATGGTTCTGTTTAATTTCATGAAGTCTCTCTTTTTGGGGGGGGGGGATTATGCAGTAATGAATAAATAAAGATTAGCTGCCTTAAATGAAGCTGTGAATGTTAACCCTGGATCCAATATACTTGAAAGTTGAAAGAGACTCTTTCTCTCTCTGTTTTGGTTGGCAATCACACACACACTCACACTCATACTCTTGGAGAACCCCAACTAAGGCCATTTTTGTGCATGCAATGCAGCAACTGAATAAACTCCTGGCTTGTTTTTTTTTTTTGATCTGTGGTCCCTTCACAACCTCAGATATCAGTTCATGTAGCAGCAACACGGAGTGCTGAAGGTAGAAACTATCACAAGGGGAGGATGTGGGCACCTCTGTTGTTTGGAGTGTGGTTTCCTGATGAGAGAGGGAGCTTAGACGGAGGGGAGGGGAGGGGAAATACTTGTTTTTGGAGTTTCTTTTTTTTACCCTGTACTTTTATCCTGACCCCTTGTTGCTTACCACCTATGGTTATGGCACATGCTCCCCTTCTCCACTTGTGAACCCTCCTCCTTTTACGCACATCCACCTCTTGAATCTCACTCAGGAACTGAGGTCAGTCCAGAGGAAATGTCTACATCCCCTCATGACTCCACATGCCTCGTTCATGATCCCGAGTGATATTTTCTGGCCTGGCCTCTCCTACAGCGCCAGTACTGCGGAAGTATTTCATTTACATCAATTCAGTTCAGACATCACCACCAATTGCTTCCTTTGCTCTCATATGGTAAAACATGCTTAACTTTGGTTTAGGTTTGATGTGAGATGAAGAAATTGTGTAACAAAATTAGGAAAGCTCTTTGTTTTTGTTTTTTTTCTTCTTTTCTTCCTAATCTTTTATTTATCTACCCTCCTCTCAGGCTCCAACTCAGACATGGTGCTAGTTCTTGATCACCTGGTAAAGGACGAGAGCTCCGAACCGCTGTTGATCCAGCCTCAGCAAGAAGCTGTGACCAAAGAGACTGACCTGCTTCTGTCTCATCGTCAACGGTCAGACTCCACGGCTTCAGACCGCAGCGTTGCCTCTGTGCTCTCCAGGTCCAATCTGGATTCTATGGCCTCAGACAAGAGTCTGGGTTCAAATTATCGAGCCCGGCTTGATTCTGGATCCTCAGAGAAGAGCCAGAGTTCCTCCCAGCGTGGTCGCCTAGACTCTAGTGCTTCAGAGAAAAGCATCAGCTCTCTGTCTCACACCAGGCAGAGACTGGGCTCAGATGTCTCGAATTCATGTGTCAGACCCCGTCTGGGCTCTGGGACTTCTGACAGCATTAACCTGTTGTCAAGGAAACGGACGGACTCTGAGGCATCTGACCGCAGCGCGAATATGTCCTCTGAGGAGCAGGGTCCAGTGGAGGAGTTGGAGGTAAAGACAAGTGCTTCAACTTGCAGCACAGATTCAGAAACGGATAAAAGTGAAGGTCCATCCTGCGCGCAAACTCAGTCGATTCAAGATGACGTTGTCAATCAGGACCAGCCAGATGGGGCCGTTTTATCTCGACAAGATCCTGTCAATGGCCTGCTCAATGGGAGTGCCAAAGGAAAAACGGACTTCCAGAGGCAAAAGGTGGGGTATACACTGCTTTTATCAGGTGAATGCAGGATGTCTATCTATGTGGAAAGTGCTGTGTAAACAGGTGATATATGAAACAAGGATCCTTTATTGTAGATGCAACAGAAAACTGCCGGATTGGAACATTCAAAATAATCTGGGCCAAAACTAAAAGTGGTACCGAGCTTTAAGACCAAGACAAGTCGATATAAAAGTTGATCTGAGATTAGATTGCGTACTCTTTGTTGCTCCATTAATATATGCTTGCCTAAGCCATTTATGCCGAGTTGTGCTGCAGCTGGTCATGTAAGACCCTTAATAATTTTAGCGTCTTTAAATTTGTCCTCTGCTGCATGTGTGTGACTGTTTTGGTTTGCAGAACATCTCCAGTACTACATTCATCATATTTGCACCACTAGAGTGGGGTGCTGAGCTGAACTACCTCAGTCAAGTGTACAGACAGCTCTAGCTCTTTTACTTGTCCCTGACAATAAACTCCAGTGACATCCAAGTCCCATCGGCATCCATAAACGCACCAAACTTGGCTTCTGTTTGATTTAACGTTTGTGACGCAGTTACTTTGTTACACAAACAAACTGCGCATCTGATGGCCTGTGGTTCACCTCTGCTGCGTGTCAGCCTCACCTGGTGCCAGAGAGGGATAAATAGGATTGCATGCCAGAGATTCTGTCTCCCTTCATCTCACAGATCTGAGAACATGCATATACGCAGACCTTCTGCTTGGGCGCCAACTGATAACTGTTGAAATATATCTTCCATCTTGGGGACACGCGTTGGCGTGATGCCATTGCGTCACTCTACTAAATGCGTTTACTTAAGGATGGTTCCGGATTTCTTTTATTGTTCCCTGCAATGTACTCTGATCCTGAAAGTAATGCAAACACTCTAAAGTCTGCCGTGTCCATGCTACGGAGAAAATAACAGATTCCCCGAGCATCACTTCAAACATAAACATTGCATGATGAAAAACACCAGTCGATGGCGTAGATGCGCAGACTCCAGCACTTCATGACACTGCACTGCTGTCCTGTTAACCTTGGAGCTGTCTGAAAAGCAGCTCCGAAGTTGTCAATCCAAGCACAGAGCATGTCGACCTTTAAACTCCTCTGCTTCCTGTACTGACTTTTTTTTTTTTGTATATTTCTTTGTTTTTCTTCTCCCCCTTTTTTAGGTGACGGTTAACAGCAATCTGGCCTTCCTTCATGGCAAAGCAAAAGATACTGGTACGAAAATAATCTGATAATCTTATCAGATTGTTTCCCTTTTTTAAAGTGAAGATGGGGGGCGGGGGGTGGGGGCTTGTGTTTACTGTATTTTTTTTCTATTATTTTGTAGTCTATGCTATTGCAAAAGGATTTTTATCCCCAGCATCCTTTTTAACAGGACAGATGTCTTGGAAAAGAGCATTTAATAGTATAAACCCTCTTCTGTATTGCTTCAAGCACACAGTTCTCTTACCTTTGTTCACTGTAATATATAGAAACTTTTTTTTTTTTATTACTTTTGCTGGAATGACCTCAGTCACTAGCAATTCTTTTTCATTCACGTGTTATCATTATAGAAAATGAAACGAGGAAAAACAATCATAAGTGTAAGAAGTCATGCAAAAGCTGGGATTTAGCTTCTGAAATGCACATGGAGATAATGTGAGCAAAAGGCAATAACTGTATAACGTCAGCCAGAACAGTGAAGGGGCTCTGGGCTTTTCATCTCCTTTGACTTTCCCTTTTTATCTGATTAACTTGTTGTTTCAACTCCTTTTTGTCTTTACAGTACCCGAGAAGAAAGACGCTATACTGGAACAGTTAAACCGCACTAACTCTGTTCGTGATCGAATGCGCAAGTTTACAGAATCCAGCCAGAGCACAAATGTTCCAGCTTTGAAGAAAACCCCTCTGAGGAACGGGACCACCTCTGCCAGCAGCAGCCAGACAAATTTCTCCAGAGCTGCTGAGCTGTTTACACATACAGCAGCATCCCTCACCACATCTGGAGACTGGCCAGCAAAGCCACGTGCAGACTCGGCATCTAACACCTCTTCTGCGTCCCATAGTCATGCTACGCCTCAGTCAAGAGGTGTGGCCAATAAACCTCTGTCCTCGGCCGACCAATCGCAGACCTCCGTGGGCGGGACAAAGCTTCCAGATGAAAAAGATGTGCACAACTCCAGTGAGTCAAAGGAAGACAAGACCCCAGGGAGAGCAGTTGGAACCAAGGTTCCTCAGGGAGAGGAAGACCCCGAGATGAAGACTTTTCTGTCAATTGAGATCAAGGATGGGCGCACAACTACCACATCCACCACTTCCACTTCATCAAGGGGCAATGCAGTACCCATCACCAACATGACCCCACGCATCACCACCCTGGGGCAAAAACCAGGTAGGAACAAAAAGTTTAAAACAGCAAAAAATGTTTTTGATACTTTTCAACCTTGCCCAGCTGTGTCCCACTGATTTCTTGTAGTGAATTTAGCAACTGTTTTTATTATTGTCACTGGAATCCCAGTCATTGCGGGTAGTTATCAGTACCAAGGAATTGTCACAAGTGGGATGATGACAAGGGGTTTTGTGAGCAAAGAGCATGAATAGATGTCTTGAGTTGGATTGTAAACTGAAGGGTGTTTCTTATGGAGTATCTTAATGTGGAGGGGGTCAAAGCCACTGTTCAACAGCAGAAAATGAAAACTGGCCCTCCCACGTCAAACTCAACAGTTTCACTGTTACAGAGTGAATCAACGTGCCTGTCTGTCTGAACAGTACAATGCTTTGTTTCTTATCTTCTGTAGAATATATTCTGTCTTCCTCTCTTGAAATAAATCAACACACACTTATTGCTACCATTTATTAACATGGGTTTTAATGAGAAAATGTTTCATGGAAGCCAGCTTGTTGGTGACTTGGCCTGAAAAGGGATTACATTTGATCTTTTAGACTCATTTATAGTTGTTTTTTTTTTTTTTCAATGTAAAGGTTTAAAAAAAAAAAAAGACAAGTGGTAACACCAAGCAAGGGAGAGAGCAACTTTAATTTTATTTTACAAACGTTCTGTTTTCCTTAGTAGGGTTCACCACAGCGGATCATTGCGTTCCACATTTTGATTTGGCTTTTATGTTGGATGTCCTTCCTGATGCAACTCTCCCCATTCATGAGGGCTTGGGCACTGTTAGTGGCTGGGGCAATGGCCACCTGTGGGGTGTAGTGTCTTGCCCAGGAACACTTGGGCATGTGACAGGGCTGGGGATTGATCAGGCAACTTTCCAGTTGGAGGGGAACCGACTCCTAAAGTAAAAAAACATAAAGTTGTCTCTAAGGATGGAGTTGTGAACTATAAATAATTATAAAATGTTATTGCTATTGGTGGTATTATTATTATTATTATTATTATTATTATTATTATTATTATTATTATTATTATTCATTTAAGCTTTTTACTAAAATATGTTAAATGCTGACTATTAAACAACCAGAGGAAGGGTTTAAGTGGTGCAGCATAGATGTTTGCACTCCTATATTTTTATCCCTTTAGGAGCTGAGAGGTGTCAGCAGAGTATAAAACACCCACAAGATGTATTGGTTGCGTGAAACAAAACATGGGTGGCATGAATATCGGTTCTTGGCAAGAGCAAGTCTGCTCCGGCTGCTGTTGCAGTTTGTCCGGTTGCAATCTCTTAGGCTTCTGTTCTTCTCAGCAGCTGGGATCTCCAACACAAACGGTTTATTTAAAACAAAAGCTGGACCTGTCTAAGATCAATGTTCATCTCCTACAGTAACCCCACCCCTCCCCCACACCCAGCACACACTATGTGAACTCTCAGGGCTGATTTCATGAGCTTCTTTTCAGCACAATATGCTTTAATGGTTTTGAGCTCCTTTTTTGGGAACCTGCCTGCCTCGCTCTGACTAGAGGCAGCCTGCGATTGTGTCTCAGGTTTCCTTCCAAAGCACTATAAAGACTTGTAAATGTAAGCTGTGCTGTATCAGACCAGCGTTTTATGATGGAGCTTTCGTACATGGTTTTTGTGGATGGGGGAGGTAATGAGTCAGAGGGAAATTCACATGTGTACTCTTGAAGACCACTGAACAAAACTGTTTATGATAACGTTGGCGTCATGTACATTTTCTCACTCGATTTACATTAAACATGTGTCCAACGGGGACATCATTACTCTTCCATGGATTGGCCTTTTTACCCCAGTTTACAACATATAGATAATGTTTCAAATCAATTTTTCTGTATCTGTTTCAGAGTTGACCCTTGGCCTAAGAGCGACACCGTTTAAGATCTCCTCATCGACCTTCTCCTCTGGACCCTCCACCAAGGTACAGTGTGCAAATGCTCTTCCACAGAAATTTGACAAATGTATAAAATCCTCATGTCAAACCTGCTTCTAGTAATTCACAACTGGAATTGGTGTTTTGCTTTTTAATCTTTTATTTAATCTCAGTTCAAAATCCCACTGGTGTTTGTGCTGTGTCCCTGTCTGAACAGTCACCTAAAATAAAGTAGGGTAGAGGAAGGGTGGACGGAGTGTGTGGAGAGGAGGGAAGAACAGTGTTTATCAAACACAGAGTGGGTAGCCAGTCACATCTGTCCTTGTAAGGTATGTGAAAGAGACAGTGAGAAGAAGGGAGGTGTTCTGGGCAATCCTCTTTTTTTCCATCAGCAGTCCATGTCATCTAAGATTTATCAGGGAAATTTTTTCCTAAATAACACCTGCTTGTCTTCATCCACAGTAGTTACATAACACATGCGCTGTAGCTCATGCTGACAAAAGTCTTGTCCCTTCATCTTTATTATTTTATTTATTTTATTTTTTTTACTGTGAAAGATGGAACTCTGCAAGCTCTCTGATTTGGTTAGAGAAAGTATGTTGCGAAGATTAGTAGAGAGGGGAAGAACAAATCACTTAACAAATTGCAGCTAAACTTATCTTTTTTCCATGAAATGAGGTGCCATCATGAATGGAGAGAAGGGCATTGAGAAAGGGAGGAAACGCTAAGCTGTGTCCTGTTTACTTTGTTTAATGGCTGTGTTTTCAGGCCGCAGAGGTAATCTGGTTATGGGATCAGGGAGCTGGTTAATTAGCGCTGGGAGGAGGCTCCACCCAGCTGGAGGGTGAATTTAAGGTGTTGAGTCGAGGATGTCTGTCATTTAGACACAGACTTACACTAAACGGGTTAAAAAATAATACAATGGCTTTTTAAAAAAAAATTACAAGAAGAAGGAAACATTTTTGATGGAAATGAGATTTATTTTTGTGCTGGCACAGCGTGCAGATAAAGTTCAAATCTAAATGTCTATAAAATTACTTCCAAAGAACTGTGTACTGTACTTAATGGTGAAAATATAAGTATCTGAAAATGCTGTAAAATAATAAAAAAAGGTTTAAACATTTTTACCATCAGCAAAGTACAGATTATGTGCTGCGTTGTATCAGGCACCTGTATTTAGGTTTGAATGTAGTTTTCATTATTGTTGCTCAATAGAGTTTAACACTGTTGCCACGTATAATACTGCGAAGTCATGGAGGCATGTTGGTACCACCAAGTTCACAGACGAGGTCGTACCAGCAGCTGTGCTTTAATTGTCTAGGCCTGACATGAATGTCTTCATTGATGAACCATGAGCCTTTAACAGCAAGTCTTTCTGTGTTTGTGGAGATGCAGGGATGCAGAGACCACCTGCTCTCTGACTCTCCTTGACTGAGTCGATGTGTAAAGTTGTGTGAAGGGCACGTGAGACACATTGTCTTTTCACCACGATGAAAATGTTCATTATACCTAGTAGAGAGTGCTAATAACGAGTGCACAGCGTAACATGAGCGCTTCCAGTCTCCACCATGGTTCCTGTCTGAAACTCTGATCCATTTGGGTGGTCTGGGTTTCTTCTTGGTGGTCTAACCTCAAGAGCCTCCTCTCGTTACTTACGTGTGTGCGTATGTGCGTGTGTTTGTGTGTGTGTATAATGTATATATAAAATCCCAATAAAACATTTTGATACTGATGATTGGATTTCCATCAGTGTCATCTCAAAAAAAAGTTTGATATTGGTAAGAATGGCAAGAAACCACAAAATTGCTCCATTATATTTATAATAAAGGAAAATAATTATAAGAAAATTCAGATTCTTTCAGTATTTTAGCGTTTAGACAGGTGAGACGAGCAGCAATTTATTGTTATCACAGCTGCACCGGCGTTTAAGCAGTCAGTGCATGCTGCTCACAGCACTCGACCTTGAACACCAGCGTAAATAATGCTTTAGTTTTATATCCATTGTGATGCCAGTTCAGTCAGTCTTTCCTGAAGTTACATAGATTGCTGCCAAGCTCTAGGTCACATTGGCCAAGTGCTATTGTGTGAACATGGACACCAAACTTACGGTCACTGACAGATTGTCTCACTGTCCTGCAGATGGACAAACACCTCCTTGTTTACACACTGCTGATCCATGACATGTGCTTATTACGAAACCAGTTCACATGTGTCACAGCAGGGAGTCTAATACCTGCTTTCTAATAATAATAATAATTTTTTTTTTTTTTTTTTTTTATGTTATGTGCTAGATTTGGTGCTACGCTATTTTTGGAAACTCATGAAAATGGCAGCAGAAGGCTGAAAATAGCCACAGATGTATTGTTGTGTTTAAACAGCTACACCAGTTTGTGCTGTAATGGAGATGCAGCTTGCATGTTTGGGGAAATTGCACAGACTTCCTCCTTTTCTTCCTTTTCAGTTTAGCCTACATTGTCTGGTGATGTCAGTGCTTTGTTTCATGGTGAGACCAGAGCAGTGTCCTAAGGTTGACCCACTTTTCTTCTGCCAGGTGTTGTTTCTCTCTACTTTGTTTCAAGACTGGTCTTCAGAGGATTTTTTTTCTCTAAAACCTATGCATTCCATAGTATACTTTTTCCTCTTGGGCATATTGTTCTCCACTGAGCAACTTTTTTTTTTTTAAATGATAGATGTGATATGTTCATATATTACAGAATTATACAAATATTGATTACAAAGCCAAGAACTCAGTTTATACAACATCAAAACAGAAAACGTTGGGTTATGTAGAGTCACCCTTTAAAAAAATTGCAATGATTCCTCAACTTTGACTTTTATTTGATTCTAGATAGTATGAACCTACAATATGTCATGTTTTTGTGTTTTTCCCATCAAATTAATTTGTTGTATGACATCAGTTACCGTATTTCAGCCCTGCAACAATTTAAAAATCTAAGGAAAGGAATCTAAGGCTAGTAATTAGGTTTTAAAAGCTGTTTCAAGACGTTGATGTCCACAGGTGGTTGTAATTAGGATTTGGTGCAAGCAACTCCAAACACTGGGGACTGTGATGGTTTGGGGATGTGACGGTCTCCTTTGGAAAGCTGGTTGAGCCTTCTGTGATAGCAGCGCAAATGCAAAAAAAACAGTAGATTGAGGTTTTAGAGCAGCATGTGTAAGACATCTTTTCTCTGCATTTTTCAGGAAGACATTTCAAATTGAAAAACAAAATGTCTTCTTGCTGTCTACAATGAAATAGAAGTCAAAAGTAGATGCAAATGTTGTGGTTGTAAGACACAATGAAGTATGCTGTCCTGTTTGTGCTCTTTATAGTCATGATATCATTAAGAATCACGTATACTTCTTTGTTCCCCCTCGTGTGTTTCTACAGTATCAGATTATATGTTTCCAAGGAGAATAACGTACCAAACAAAAATTAGTATGCGTTTTAAAAGGTTATTTGAACAAAAAAGATGAGGAACATGCACCGACTTCTGTCACCACTTCAAGCAGCTGAATTGCTGCTCATCTGTCAGTAAGTCTAAAAGCGAACTTTGGAAGGACTGCGATGTCCTTCCCAACGTTCTTACCTAAAGTTGTTGGGAACTGGACCCCAGCTCGTTCTCACAGAGAACCCACCTTGCTCTGCCATAACCCTAAATATTTAGTTCTCTATGGAAGGATTCCTACCAAAATTGTCTTTTAGTCAGTGTTTTGTGGGAAAATGCTGAGCTGATTAGTGAGGACTCACTCACATTTTGTTGGAAGCAGGTTTTAAGAAGCATGACAAACTGCTGTGTAACTCTGTCAACACAGGCCTGGCCTAAAGCCACATCTAAACTCTTGTTGCCTTCCAGTCGAGGTGTGAAGGACGTGGCCTAAATAACGGGAAAGTGGAAGTGGGAGGGGGGGAATTTTCTAAATTGTAGCCCCTCTTGCTGTCCTCACTAAGAGTGACTTGCTTTGTGGAATAATGGTCAGGTGGGAGATAAATATATGTCAGGGGCACAGGAAATAAACGAACGGGGGCTGCTTGGGAACCCAGACTCCCTGCATGCTTATTGGCTGTCAGGTTGGGTGCCTGTAAAGAGGAGGGTATTGCTGGGGGTATAAAGAATTGTGGTTGCTTCTGAAAGTCTCTGAAACGGATCCTACTGTTGTAAGAGAAGCCATAACCTTTTTATTCTGTGCTCTTGCACTTTAAACCGAATGTTCTAGTAATCGTGGGTGGATTTGGGCTAATAAGGCATTTCTAAGATAATAGTGAGTTGTTTTGAAGTGTCATGCCTGGGGTGAACCTGGACGTCCTCCCAGCCTCACAGCCTCCAGACGGCGCTTGTGCCGAGTCTGGCCTGGAAGAGGCAATTGGAGATCTTCTTGCTCAGGAGGACGCTGATGGAGAAGAGGAGCAATTTTGCAAGAAGCAGTTTGAATCAATTTTGCGCTGTGCTGTGGGGGAGATCCACATTGACCTGCAAGCCTTTGGGAAACGAGTGAATGCTCGTCTGGACGAGGTAGCAGCTCAGGTGGCTCCTCTGCTCGAGGCCATTGCTATGCTGCAGGAGGAGAACCTTGGGCTGAGAAATGAGCAGGCAAGAGTGGTGAAGCAAGTGGAAGCGTTGTGCAAGGTGATGGGACTGCCTTCTCCTGTAGAACATGAACTTGATGAGGAAGGTCCATGTGAGACCAAACAAATATCCAATAATACATCATTGTTCACACATCAGGAGACTGCAGTTGAAGCTCCATGTGAAAATTCAACCAGCGCTCCTCAAGATTCTTCCTCCGGCGCTTTCCAAGAGCTCGCACCATGCTCTCAGGGCTCACTTAGTGTGTCTGCTGAGACGACTCCTCCTCAGCTATCAGAACCTGCATCAGTTCCTCACCCACCAACCTTTGCAACACGCCGCTCCCTTTCTGCTCCATCTCTCATGGCAAACATTTCTTCAAACAGCACGGTACTGCTTTGTGTAAATTCTTCTGATTGTATCCCCTTTTCATTTAAATATGTCTCTTTAAACAGCGTGAACGTCCTTGTTCCACCACTTCAAGTGCCTGTGGATCAGCTTGTCATGACCTTTACATGCCTGTCTGACACACACACAAAGAAAAAGCTTGACCACTTCTGTCAGTCAGTATTGTTATACAGCGTTTATGTAGAAGACTTCAAGTGATCTCCTACAGATGTTTTCCAAACATGCAACACCATGTTTCTCTGAATGGGTCCTGGCTCATAGTCATGTTTCTGTGTTGTGTTGTGTTGTGCGACTGCTTTTCAGTGTGGAGGACAAAGTGATTGCATTTCAACTGTTACAGTGGTTCTGGTCTGTGGTTTCCCACTGGCATGTTTCTGTAAAGGGCAAATGTGGGGAAAGTGATCAGAGAGCACAGGTCCAGCCAGAGCATGAAAGAGCTGCTGCAAACATTTGAGCTTCTTGGATGTTGTGCGAACCTCTCAGCAAAAAAAGCAAACTGATGATGAGGAGAGTTTACTTCGCTGTCATCAGAGCAGGAATGGCTTTAAAGTAAGGTCGATGCTGAAGCACAGTTTCAGGTCTGTCATGATAACCATTTCATTTCTAGGCTTGTTTCCTACTTATGGATTTGAAATCCCACAACGAACCACGTGTGCACTGATGACAACATCTTAGGGATATTGTGTATTTACAGCAGCACCCAATTCATATTCCACTCTAATCCTGCAGACAGCCACATCTGCCAATCATCTACCTCAATAAAAGTGGGCTGCGTTAATCCCTCCAGCAGATGGACCTGATAATGGTCTGTGACCTTGTGTGACCACATTTCACTTTGGCCAGTATGAGCTTCATCCTCCCATTAAAGCAGACACTCTAACAAAAATGTTGTTGCTCTGCTTCGCATTGATTCTCTGCTCTGCATTGATTCCAGTGATCAAGGGGACCCTAAAACTCCATCAAACCTGACTTGGGCACCGTGGTTATCTGGGAGTTTCTCGGGCCACACAAATGCCTCCATCAGCTGCCTCAGAATTCTTGTTTGGCCTTGTGTCCCAAAACATTCTTCATCGGTCAAGGGCTTCTCAGTCCAGCCTGTCCCATGGGGGTCAGAACTCTGTCCAGAAAACTCCCTAAATCCAGAGCCCACCTTTTGATCAACTCTGTGGCTGTGCCGGGCATTGTTCCTCCCTCGTGAGACCAGGTCTGAGAGGAGGGCAAAAGTAACTGTGGATGAGGATGGGGCCACCTGTCTGAGCTATATCTGAACCTGGATTCAGTTACAACAAAGGCATTAAACCTTTTAGTCTGTTGCAGGCATTCAGTAACTGGTATTTTCTCAGGAATCAGTAGTTTCTCAGGATATGCCTGTATTTAACCAGATTTATTTAGCCATCAATGATGTTTTTATACTCACAAGTACATCGTCTTTCTAATATATTGTCTTGATCTAACGCAGGTTGTGACACAGAGGCCATGTGTCTTTTCCACTCTATGAAGCTTGTAGGCCGAGCTCTGTTGGGTCACAAGATTCTTTTTAAAATCCATGAAAACAATAGATTTAATCTAAACTCAGGTTAATACATGCATGGCGTTTGGTCCTGCTGTGCTTTTTCTGCAGATGGAGACTGAGCCGATTGTTGCCTCTGAGCCAGTGTTTTCAACTGGACCATCTGTTCAGGTGCCGTGTCACCTCCCAGCCACCCCCAATGACTCCAGCACTCAAGCCAAACTTGTGGAGTGCTCTGGAAAACTGACCGCTGAAAAGCTTGCTGCAATCGAGGATGAGGAGCTTCTAGATAAAATGGTATTCACAACCGTGACCTCATACTGGATGTGCTAAATTTAAAAAAACATGTTGAGTTGAGTACAGTATGTTCAGGTAGTTTTCAGCTCTTCATGATGTGTGCAGTGCAGTTTCTGAACTACGTGATTTAAAAAGGAACACGGTCACTTTGAACTTTTTCTCTTTTTTTTAAATAATTTTGCAGCTTGATGAATCAAAAGATTTTGAAGAGAGGAGGATGATCCGTGCAGCAATGAGAGATCTTCGCAAAAAGAAAAGAGGTAACCTACAAGCAAAGATTAAATAAAAAACAACATTTCATCAAAGGCAAATATGACAAGTTTATTGTCTACTGTCCATTTCTTTATTCTTTTCATTTCTTCTACTTATTCATTGAAAAAAAATGAAACCGTATCCATTCTACCATCAGAGGCCATGCTGGGATGTACTCAAGAGGAAATGGGTAGGGCGGGCGGTGTGCAGTGCGCTTGAATAATTGATTTGTTTTTCTGGTTGCATCATCCCATCTTTATCAGACCACTGCATTTTTTTTTTAATTTTCTCACTTGCAGTAGATGATCATTTTTGTTAATTTTGCATGAGTCATGCGTTTCAGTGTTCTCTCACATGGTCTGTGACACATTTCCACATTTACAGCTTTATCTATTTAAGAGAACATTTGGTTTTACGAGGTAATGGGTTTTGTCAAGTACCTGATCTTGCCACGCGGTCGGATCAGCGTCTCCTACTCTATTAGTCTGCCCTTACTGCTGTATCATTAGGGAAAATATCAAACAGGATTACAAGGTATAAATGTTTTAAGTCATACCTCACAGTTGCTGCAGTATCAGAGAAAAGGTGAAGGTAGTTGTATTAGTATTTGGGGCAGTTCTAAATTTCCTGCAGTCTCTCCACAAAGCACAATAAAAATATTTTCACTCTTTCTAATCTATGATGTTTTTGTGAACATGTTATTTCACAGCTTTTGCTTGGCTGCTTAATGTCTCACTTGTGATTGTGTGTTCAGAAAAAAATTTCACACAAGCGTGGAAACACTTGTGAAATGGATTGCTTGCTCTCAGACCTGGAAGCCCTGTTGTAATTCTCTCTGACCTGACCTCTCTCGCCCTGTCTTCCACCCCAGACCAGAGAGAAAAGGAGCGTGAGACTCGTCTGCAGGAGCTACGACAGCAGAGAGAAGAGCGCGTGCAGAAAGTTCGTACTGGGCCCGGAGCTGGAGAGGTGACGATAAGCAAGGTGGAGAAAGCAGCAGATGGTTCAACCCTCAGCCAAGTCACCAAGACGAATCGCTTCACACAGTCTGGTATGTTTTTCTTTCCCTTTTCTTCGCCTTTCTTATCCTGAACTTCTAAACGTCTATTAAACCTGTATTAAGCACTCAAGTCACCCCAGTGCTAAATTTTATTAACAATTCCAAAATGTACAAAGCATCTTGTTTACAAAAGCAGAAGAACAGTAAATTAAAGATTTAAAAATGAATCATGAAGCACTGTACTTGTCTTTCCAGATGATGGGAACAGATCAACACGCAGCACAATTGTGGAGACCAGTTATGTGCAGAAAACAGACAGTAAGTCATTACTTTTCTCTCTGAATGCACGGTAATAACAACAGTATAATTCATACGTCTGTTTCTTTTTCAGGAGGAACAGTCCAGTCAAAAACGTATAGTTACACCTCCTCCTCATCCTCTAATGCAAGCAGAAAAGTTGGAAGGTTTGTGATGAAGCGTCGCCAGGTTACTTAAATTGTAACATGTCTTACAAATTAAATTGTTCACTTGTCACAGCGTGTTTGATCGCGAGGATGACGCGTCCACTCGAGGCGGCAGCAGTGCTGTGGAGCGACGGCAGGCAGAGAGGCGCAAGGAACTAATGAGAGCCCAAACCCTGCCGAAAACATCTGCCATGCAGGCTCGCAAAGCCATGATAGAGAAGCTGGAGAAGGAGGGAGGAGGGTACGGGTAAACTGAGGGGCAGAGCAATCACAGGTAGAAAAGGAATAGGTCAAAGCATGTAAATATTAACACAGAACTGTTTTTTTTTTTTAGCCCTGGAAATCAGGCAGTTGCCAAAGTCAACAAGGTGCAGCGCTCCACCAGCTTTGGTGTACCCAACGCAAACTCCATCAAGCAGATGCTGCTCGACTGGTGTCGTGCCAAGACACGCACGTACGAGGTGAGCTGGCCAGTCACAGCAAACTCCTCTGTGTGTTCAGCGCTGGTGTCTAACAATCAGCCATGAAAACGGCAACTGAACCAGGCCTGAGATAATATTTTCCTACTTTGGGAATGTTGTCCTTCTCTGATTTATCATTGCCTCTGTATCTGTTGTGTTTGCCTGCTCCCTCAGCATGTGGACATCCAGAATTTTTCTTCTAGCTGGAGCAACGGCATGGCGTTCTGTGCCCTGGTGCACAGTTTCTTCCCTGAAGCCTTTGACTACGACTCCTTGAGCCCCAGCAACCGCAGGCAAAACTTCGAGGTGGCCTTTAGTGCTGCAGAGTGAGTACACAGCAGACGTAATTGTCTTCACATCTGCTCTAACCAAAGAAGAAATCTTATCAGCCGTTGTGAGCTTTGGATTTGGTAGTCCTGGCAAAGAGAAGACCATGAAGAGAGACCAGCTGAAGAATTCACTCCTCTTAATACGATCCATTTCATTTTAACACAATCATAACAGTATAAACAACAGATTTTTGTTTTTCCATTTCTTTTTCTTTGTAAAGTTAAATCACTGATTGTTCTTCTCATCCAGCATGTACTAGTCTAGAAGATCAACCAGACTCCTGGACTGAGCGTCAGTGTTAACTTTCCATGTCTCTCCTAGGAGTATCGAGCCCTTTCAAAACAGAGTGAGACACATTTTACTCCAGTAACTGCCTCTAAAGCTCCTCTCTCTGTCTGTCATCTGTGATAAGGAGCAGCTCTAAATCAGAGATCCATGAGCAAACCCGTCCATAAAACAGGTTAAAAAAAAAAAAAGCTACAGACAGGCTCTCAGCCGTGCCTGAGATATTTTCCACTTCCACATTTCTCTTCCTTCCTGTTTGTTTTTTTTTTTTTTGTTTTTTTTTTTCTTTCCCATACTTCTTGCTTCACACCTTGTCACTTGTGTGTGTTCATGTGCTCCCAGTAGGATGATGTTGCTGCCGATTTTATTTATTTTATTATTTTCCCCAACACTCAGCACTGGACTGTCACCCAACCACAGTGCTCCATCTTCCCACCTTTTGTGTTGCATCATCACTCACTTCCCAAGACGCTGCAGATCCTTCCAACACTTTGTTGTGATCTGAAATCTCAACACACACTCAAACACAATCAATCCTGTGCACAAGTGTGTTTTTCTTTTTTCTTTTCTTTTAAGAGCCACTGTGTTTTATATATATGGTTGTTTTTTTGTTTTGTTTGTCAAAACTGTTGTTTTTTTACAGTGTCTTGCATTTCTGGCAACATAGCCATTCTGATATGGTGAAAAGTTAACACACTGGAAAAAACAACAACAAACAAAAAGACTAAATGAGCATCTGTTGATGCTCATTGTACACTGTTTTGTTTGCTACAGACTGTATGTGTTGTAATGTTCATGAAGCATGACATATTTGTGAACACAAAATGTAATATTGCTATTTTTTTTTGTGTTCTTTTTCTCATCGGCTGCTCACGGCTTTGTCTGTTTTTTTTTCTTCCCCCACTTCTATTCTCTGTTTTTCACCCTTCTCTGTCCTGTTCTCTGTTTTTAATCTGTTCTTCATCCCTTCTCTCTTGCCTGTCGTCTCTTCTATGTCTGGGTCTTCCTTTCTCTTTCTCTTTCTCTTCCCATCCTCCCCTCTCACCCTCCTCACTTTCGGGCATGGGCGCAGGAAACTAGTGGATTGTCCCCAGCTGTTGGATGTGGACGACATGGTGAAGATGCGTGAGCCGGATTGGAAGTGTGTGTACACATACCTGCAGGAGTTCTACAGGGGCCTGGTGACGAAGGGCCTGGTTAAAACCAAAAATTCCTCGTAGAGTTGCACCCCAACTAAAACTGAACCTGGTGAGACAGAGTACAAGCTTCTGAGGGAACCTTGCGTAGGTTCTGACAGACTTGCAAGGGTGGAGAAAGTGTGTGTAACTCCATGTTCTAGCCACATCGAGCCTCATTTGGAGGGTTGTTTTAGATATCAGATGCTTCATGTTAATCTGAAGCTCCTGAGGTCCAAAGCACCAAACATGGTGTGCATGCATGTCTTTGAGTGTGTGTGCGTGTGTGTGCGCGCACGTGTGTATGTGTGCGCACGTGTGTGTGTGTGTGTGCGTGTGTGTGCGCGCACGTGTGTGTGTGTGTGTGTGTGCGCGCACGTGTGTGTGCACGAGCGTGGACATACATAGCCAGACTACGGTCCAGGCTGACAGCCAGGCTGATCTGCAGCTCAACACTTTAAAAGGAACTGCTGTATTGCAGTGCTTCAAACAAGAGTTGAGAAACAAAGCAGAGAAGGAAAAAGCTTTGTTGTCCCCTAACTTTTGATAAAGTGTGAGGCTACAAGTGTTTATGTTCTTGGCATGTAAAGCCTTTGAAAGACACTTTAATAGTTAGGAGCAGGCTAACCTTTTTCTACAGTTCTTTGAATGATGAAACAGAGCTCATGTGTATTTCTTTTCTCTTCGCCTCCATGCTGTTTTTGTCCTCCTTTGTACTGTAGGACACCTTTTGAGGGTTTATATTGTACGGAGATGGTGCCACCTTGTGGTCACCTGCCTTCTGTATCAAATGCTTTTGAAATGCACTTCACATCTAAAGTTCATCAGAAAACTTTTAAAAAGCCTTTCCTAAAAGGTTATTAAAATGGAGTTTAAAGAAAACAATGTAATGGGTAAACAGTGGGATTTATATCTGAATAGCAGTATATATATTTGGGTGGTTATTACACACACACACACACACACACACACACACACACACACACACACACACACTATTTTAGGAATAATCATGACCAAGCATTATGACTTCGAAGTGTGAAAGTATCTTCCTTCCTCTTCAATCTGTGATCTTCTGCTTCTCCTCATCTTTCTCAGCCACTCATTCCTGTACATTTGTTCCCCAGGACCTACGTCAACTGCATGCCTTTGTTGGAAGTGGAGGACATGATGATCATGGGTAATAAACCAGACTCCAAATGCGTCTTCACCTACGTACAGTCTCTGGTCAACCACCTGCGCAGATACGAGCTGACCATGGGCCGCTCCTCTGACCTCTGACCACAGGTCAGAGGACATTCAGAGCGGATGGGCGTTCCCTGCGCTCCTTTCAGCAGTCCTGACCCCTCCCCAAACTCCTCCCCCACAACACTTTTTCCTCACCTCCACTCCGACAGGCTGAGTCAGTTAGTTGCACATCTCTGATGGACAAGTTTGTGTGTGTGTGTGCGTCTTTGTTAGTTTTATTATATTTGTTGGCAGTGGCGATGCCTACTCATGATTTTAGTTTCGTCTAGAAACCCATTTTGTTGGTGATAAAATCTTTTGTCCAACAAAAGAGGGCTAAGTTTTAACAAAAACCTTTTTAAGGTTTATGGAAACTTCTTGAACTCGACTCACTTCAAAGAGCTTCATACCAGCTTTAACGTGTGGAGTTTATCAGTTTATTAGTCTACAAAAAAAGAGAACATGGGGGTGGGGAATTATAATTTTTTCCTCTTTTAAAGTATTTATACTGACATTTCCCTGCTGTGCTTCAGTAATGTTTATTTTGTAAGCACTTCTGTTGGTAATTCCACTGACAGGAAATTTTAACCCTATCATGCATCGTTTTGCTATTTTGGTACTTTTTTCCATATTTACTCAAACTTTTGTTGCTTGAAGTCTTCTTTTTTTTTTTTTTTTATTTATTGTCTTTTTTTTAAGTTAACCTTTATAATTTTCAATACATGAACACAGGAATCTTCTTTTGTTACAGCCTCTGAGCTTTACAGAGATGTGATGAAATCTCATCACGATTGTAAAAAGTGACAAAATATTGCAGTTGAACAAGGATATTTAGATCTGATGTCTTATTTTATGGGTGAATATTTGCTGCTGCTTGACTGACAGCAGATATATAAACGGTCTGGCCACTTCACATCGCCGCATTGCCCTGCCACACACACACATTTACACACAGCTCCTTAATAATGCTCCAGTATTTTTTTTTTTTTTTTTTTTTTAGACATTTTGTTGTTTTTAGTGTGTACATTATGCCTTTTTCAAGTTTTGTGTAAAGCAAGTTGATAAGCTGAAACTGCCACAGCATTTTGTGAAGCAAATTAGACTCGCTTTCCATTTGAAAGCCGGCTTTCAGTAAAAACGTGCGATCGTGGCTGATGCCTAAAAAAATTGTATATTTAACAATATTAAGCTAAGAAAAGGTTGTAAGTCAAAATTTTTGTTTCATTCATAAAACTCAAGATTCCCTTGGAGAGGATTCTCATAGTTAGTTTTAGAGAATATTTTGATGAAACTCATTTCTAAAAGCTTTGTTTTGGTCCATTTTTGAGAATTTATTTTAGAAGTACCCACTTGCTGGTAACTGAAAAAAAAACCCTCTACGATGCAGTGAGTAAGTATGAGCCAGTGTGTGTGTATATAAGAGCATAAACACATTATTTCATGTTTCTGTGCACCACAGCTAAATGTGAATTAACAATTAAACCAATTTGAGAAATGAATGTGTGTATGATGTTTTCTCTTGAATTGTCTCATAAAACACTGTAGTTTGACTTGAGGAAAACTTGCAACTCGAACCTTCAAACCTACAACTGGAAGCATAAAGGAGGACGTCTGCAGTCACTACAGCAAGGCTCACTGACTTGTTTTTTTAGTTTTTATTATTTTCCTTTTTTACAACCTTTCCTCTTGAGTCTTGTGTGCATCAGTCCAACCCACCAGAACAAGTAGCATCAACCTCGGGCCATTTGGGCAATTTTTCAGCCTGAGGCTTCATTCAGTGTCGTAGCAGGGTGGCAGCAATTACAGGTACACAGAAGAATCACAAGAGGACAGATTTTCAAGACAGCGTACGCATGATGGACCACTATCAAAATAAAACGCACTCCCAGTCTTTTTGTGGACAATAGAAAAATCACTCGCAGAATGGCTTATTGGGTTTAAGTGTAAAAGCAGATTTTAACTTTTAAAAAGAATGCAAGGATTTTGTCAATCCCTGACAGGTGGATCTTTGATTAGCTGGCCTTGTTGTGAAATTACAAACATTTCTGTCATCAGCTGCAGTAACCCACTGACGTGGTACTGAGAGGTGGTACTGCTGCTTTTGTTTGTTCTTGCAGCCTAGAGGTCGCTGTGCGGGACTTCTGCTTCCGGCTCTGAGGAGTTGGTCTCCGTGTCTGGAGAGGAGGTGGAGGATTTGTAGGTGGGCTCATCTTTGAATGGGCTGTCTTTGGCAGGAGAGAAGCGGAACTCCTCCGGCACCTCGTCCTCCGGTTGAGCTTTTTTGTAGAAACCCAGTTTCCTCAGGAGTTCATTAATTTCAGAGCGGGTCATGTCAGACAGAGCAATCCGCTGTGAAGGAAGCACACGTTTAAATGACAAAAACATGTACATCTACTGCTTTCACAATGTAGCACGTTTTAAGTTGGACGCATTAACAATTACAGAAAATGTTACCCGTTTTATATTAACTGCATCAAATATGGGCTATGTAAAATTAGATTTTTTTTTTTTATCTTTTTTTTTTTTAAATGCATATAATTTCCTCTTGACTCTATGGAAAACATCTATCATATTGCTTTTAATAATAAAAGAAGCGGTAATTAAATGTTGAAGTGACTGAGGAGCTGGTTAAGTCCAAATCCTAGTTGGGGTCATGGTGGGGCCGGAGCTTTTTGATACTAACAGGAGCGCTGTTGCCACACAGCGAGAAGGTTCCTGGTTCGAGTTTGCATGTTTTTTTTGTTTTTTTTTTTCTGACATCATGCACACGATGCACACCGAAATTAGTCTCTAGTTTCACTAGTGAGCAGTGGGGCTGCTAGGGAGCTTGGGGAATTGTGGGAAGCCTTGGGCTTGAACCTGGGTCCTCCACGCCCACCACTGTAACCACTAGGTTACCACCACTCCCTTTCTGTTCTCGTGTTTGGGTGCGTTTTCTCCGGGTACTCCGGCTTCCTCCCACGTTAGGTTGATTGACAACTCTAAATTGCCCGTAGGTGTGTGTGTGCGAGCGTCCGTGGCCGTTTGTGTCTCCCCGTACTTGTCAGGAAGGGCATCCGGCGTAAAACTGGGCCAAATCAATGTGTAGACTATGATCCGCGGTGGCATCCCCTCTGCTAAAAGGGATTAAGCTGAAATGGTTGTATGATAATTCACTATTTTCTTTGAAGTCATTGTGAGATCGTCTTGCATTAATTGTCACGGTCAATAGGCATCCACAACTGTTTTTGAGGGTTTTAAAGAGCTCTATTTATGTAGTGGGATGATAATGCACTTTTCAACGTTTTTGGATGTTGCTGGAAACCTCTTATTAATTATAGCTGACAAGTGTGCTTATTTTTTGCCCATCTAATGTATCTTGTTACTGAATTGGGACAATGATTACAAAAATGCCAATTTTATGTCATTTTGAATATTTTACATGACTGCAGCAATGCGCAGTCTTAACTGCACCAGTTTTTATTTTTCTTATTTGTAAAAGGAGCGACAAGAACAGACATCTAACTAAGCAAACGTGACTTACATCCAGCTCTTCGTAGTAGTGGTTGAGGAGGACAAGCTCAGGATCAGCTCCAGGAATGTGCTTCATCACCAGGTTATGGCTGAGGTGGTGACGGTCAAGGACTTTTAAGAGCATAACAGAGTACAATTTGTGTTTCTCACACAGTAACGGTCATGTATTGGAGTCAAAGGATACTAAAGAGGAATATCCTGGGTCACAAAGGCTTTGACCTGCAGACAGAGGGAGGATTAATGTCTTTCTCTGAGCTGGTTTCAGTGACTTTTTTTGTGGATTAAATGAAACACTGGACATAAAATATTTCTCAGAGAGCGACCAGCTTTAACCAGGGATTAAGCTTCAGTCTGCCTCTGACTGGCGAAGTATGATTACAGCGGGACAACTCACCTCCCTGAGCCTATTCAACTGTCATCCACCACAGGTCTGGAAAGAGACGGTATATTAGACAAAATTGTCACACGCAGCTCGAGTAAAAGACAGGTAATTTTACTTAAGGCTCGTCGTTCTTCTGCAATGTGCTATTCAGAGTGACCCGGGTGGAGTTTCAGAAGCTGTGTGCAGAAGTGCATCCTGCTGTTACACAGCCTCTTAAATCAAAACGAGCAGTAGTAGATTTCTTTCATAGAACAACGCTGTTTCAATGTAAATCACAGTCTCTCTTCTAGTAGACGCATAAAAACTGCCTTTACTACGTTTTATCCTCCTCTTCAAGCAGAAACACTCACGCATGCGTCCAAATAAAGACACTTGGTAAAAGGAGCGCATCAATTTACACGTTGAAAAAAAAGAAAAATCAGATTCACGAAACGCATATCGTCTCGTTCCTCGGCAAATGTGCAACGATGTGATCTCATTTCCTCCGTGAAGGAGACTCGAGCTTACCTCCACCCTCGCTCTTGCCAGCCCGTCCAGTTTCTTGTCATCCGCATCATAGGCCGAGGCGCAGTGAAGCACGCTGACCAGCACGACCAGCCACATGCTCCCGACGGACCAGGAGAACCAGGAGAACCAGGACTCAGCTCCTCTGTCGGACCAGTACCATAGACGGTACACGACAAGACCAGCACGCACAGATGTGTGAGGGTAATCCACCAGACTAGAGGGTGGAGGAGGAGGAGGAGAGATGATGGGCAGCTATGTCACGTCCGGGACTCCTGCCACGTCAAGTCTTTTTTGTTTTTTGGGTTGTTTTTCTTCTCGGAGGCGTGGAGATGAGTCTCGTTGAGTCTGAGGGACCTCTCCATCAAAACGAAGTCGGCACTGAACTTCCCGCGAGCAATCCCTCACTAATCCTCCACATAATCTTGTAAAAGCCGTACAGCTGAGATACTAACCGCTTAGTCTGATCACTTTATTTTATCCTCATCAAGCAAAGTGAGCAGAGAGCTGTTTTATACAGTCGTGGGTTTACAAACACTATGAATGATCTGAAGTCAACGTGGAGTAGAAAAGGTGATGGTGAGAACAATGAGACCTCTCTTACTACTAAATCAACTCCGAGAGGTTAGTACTGGCTTCAAGTCGTGATTAATGAGAACACTGCGTTTATAAATCAAATTTAGGCCCTAATGTTTGATACACTGAGGTAGACGTAGTTTTTGATATGATAACTTAATTAAGGGCTCTGTTATGGTATTTGATTTATCACTTTCCACATCCATTTGCTTTTTCCTACTTGGGAATCTAAGCAGAAGTACACAAAGAAGAAATGCACACAAGCACAAGGATAACATGGAAACTCCACACAAAAAGGCCCCTGCTATCTTTAAAGCTTACATAGTTTTGTGAGATTTTATGGTGAAAACTTTAGTGTTTTTCCATATTTTCTATCTCAGAGACATCAGATCTGAAGGAAAAGACGGGCAGATAAAAGAACACTAAAGGGATATTATAACGACATCACTGTCATCCAAGTCACGGTAACTCAAAGGTGTGATACAAGCAACTGCACTGCAGTGACTAGTTATGCCACAAACCCTGACCTATATAGCACACCCAAACTCATCCTTCTAGTTTGCATGTTTCACAGCTGGATAGAAGAGAAAGGTAGGACTACAACCCTATCTATATTAATAGGCACTACATTTGCTTTTTCATCATATAACATTATTCAGGTAATAATTTGTTGTAATTATTCCAAAGGAAAATAAATAAAAATATGGTTTGTTCCAGCTGTTGAATACAACGGATAGAAATTATACTCAATACTGCAGCTGTAAGTACTTACAGAGAGTAAAAGTATTTGAATTGCTTCTATGTTCCACCAGAAACGTCCAGCAGACATATGGCTCACCACAATAACTGCAGCAGACGATTTTTACCTGCAGCTTTTCAGCTGAAGGACTCGCACATAAGCAAACTTCATGTGTCAATACTTTTAAAACATTTTTTTTATAAAGCTCAAGTCCTGGAGGTTACAGAAACTGAAGAAGCATCCCAGGTGTTGCCAAAGCAGCGTTCTGTATTTTCCTGTGTTTTGACCGAGAGTTGGTTTTAACTTTCTTTAAATAAACAGGTATTTGAATTATTCTTCTGAAGGTGTGCTTATTTGTTTGTGTATTTTAGTTTTTATTTTAGTTTTTTAATACCATCTTCGTCCTAGTAGAGGTCATGGTGGGGCTGGAGCTTGTTCCAGCAGTCGGTGGGTAAGAGGCAGGACACACCCTGAACAGGTTCCCTACTAACTCATCTGTTTTCATCTCCAACTCTTCTACAGGCTTAATGGGCCGTAGACCAATTAGGCCTAATGGTCTGTAGTAGAGTCGGAGAGTAAAATGGATGGGATACATACGTTTGTTACCAGCTTATATTATCCAGAAGTTGGTAACAAACTATTTCAACGACTTCTGTGTCTGCTACTCAGCCAAGGAGTTGAACAGACCGGCATCAGCTGGAGAAAGAGATAGCAGCATGCTGTTTCATCGCTCCGTCCCGTCCACAGCAGCGTTGGAGATTAACTTAATCGGTGGAAGACGAGTGCTGCGTGGAGTCAGATGCCAGTAAAGTCTGACACAGTTGGCCTTGCATCTCATTTGTTTTATTCTTTTAACTCATTTCTGTCTGCCTTTATTTATCTTCTTTTAAACATTTAATTTTTATTGCATTTTTTAAAATGTTTTTATGAAAACCCATTGAATTTTCTGGCACATGAAATGTGTTATACATATAAACCTGCCTTGCCTTGACTGTCCTTGTTGTAGTTGTCTTGAGTACAACATCTGGACACATAAGTTGCTTGATTTCTTGAAGGAACTTTAGCTGCTCTCAGGTCAGCTCTCATGTTGCATTCACCCCCAAGAGAGTGGAAAAGACCACTTACTAAAGGTTTTTTAAGGAAGTCTTTTATGTGAACAATTATTTTAATATAGCAAATGCCGTCTTTTTTTCTCAGGTAGTGTTTTAAATACACAAGATTAAACATTTAAAAAACTAATGTAAGATTTACCAGAAACTGTTCTAAGCAAACACTTCTATGTAACAAACTTGTTTAAGTTTTAAGTTACAGAGTGTCCCCCATAAACCCCCAACAGAGCAGCCGAAGTTACAGCGCCCAGCCCCGCCGCCTTCAGTCCCTCCACACTACCGTCGTGTTGTCTCCGCAGTCTGATGTGTGATGTGTTTAAAGCAGTCATGACTTTTCCCAGGAAAAGCACGGACCCTGTTGATTAGAAGGTTTTGAAATGTCTGTACTTTTAAGTGACGGAAGGAGACATGTGGCAGAGAGATGCCCTCTAAAAGATCTTTAACTGAAGTAAATGTACCTTGTGTGCCACAGACTTCTAACAAACACGAGGGGGCAAACAATACCTCTAAAACACTTAAGTTGGCTTTATTAAATGTTAGGTCTTTAGCTGGGAAAACATTTTTAATGAATGATTTTATCACTGGGCACAGCCTGGAGTTGATGTTTTCAACTGAAACTTGGTTGCAGCTGTTCTCATCGACTCCACTCCTCCTAGTTACAGTTTTATCAGCGAGGCCAGAGTGAGCAGGAGAGGAGGAGGGTCGCAGTCTTATTTAATTAATATTTTCAATATAAACAGTTATCTCCTGGAAGTTTTCAGTCCTTTGAATATGTGGCTTTACAGCTGAAGACCTCATCCAGAGTCGTGTTTCTTAATGTTTACAGGCTCCCATACTGTGCAGACTTTTGATGATCTCAGTGAACTGCTTTCTATGATCTGTGTTGGTTTTGACCGTGTCATTATTGTTGGGGATTTAACATCCATGTGGACAACTCCCAGGACAAAGGAACTAAAGACCTGAGTAACACTCTGGACAACTTTGGGATGGCTCAGCGTATAAGAGGCCACGTACAGTAGGGGGCACACCCTTTACTTACTGATCTCAAAGGGTCTGAGCATTTCAAAGGTTTCTGTGTCGGATGTGGGCCTGTCTGATGATTCCTGTGATTTCTATGAGCGTACAGTTTCAGTGCACACAAATGTGTCAACAGCAGTGATCACAGAACGGTGTATGACTGAAAACAGTGGTGAGATCTTTAACCAGGTCTTCTCACCAACACTTGCCCTGTCCGGGGGTTCAGTCAATGAGCTCGTCAACAGCTTTAATGCGAAAATGTTAAATGTTATGGACACTATTGCTCCCATTAAGGTGAAGGTTATCTCTGAAGGAAGAAGTCTCATGGAGAAACATGGAGAAACTCCACTCTGGTGAAAAATGGAGAAAGAGTGTCGGAAAGCTGAGCACAGATGGAGAATAACAAATCTTCAGGTTCATTACGATATTTATAAAGAGACACTTTACTCTTATAATCTACAACTGAGGAATGCAGGAAGTCCTACTTTTCTGACATCATCACCAAAAACAGTCATAACGCTCGGCCTTATTCACCACAGTTGACAGACTAACAGACCCTCCTGTGTCAGTGGCAGCTGAACTTCATCCCACCATGGCTTGCAATGACTTTGCCAAATTCTTCACAGACAAAATCCAAAATAATAGACAAGCAGTTGGTACGTCAACAGCAGGTTCAGGATATGTACTGTGTACACCAAAAAACTGTTTAAACACCATGACACAGTTTCACCCCATTAACAGCAAAGACCTGGTGGACATCTAACACCAACTGAACTCCTCCTCTTGCTGTTTAGACGTCCTGAATGTCCTGAACAAATGAACAACTAAAGACCAATCTCAAATCTCCCATTTTTAAGTAAGATAATTGAAAAGACGGTTTTTCAACAGCTCAATTACTTTTTAACACACAATAACGGCTATGATGCCTTCCAGTCAGGTTTTAGACAGCACCACAGCACTGAGACTGCTCTGACCAAAGTGTTTAAAGACATATGCTTGAATACAGACAGTGGAAAAATGTCAGTCTTAGTTTTGCTGGATCTGCATTTGATACAGTTGACCACAATATATTACTCAAATGACTGGAGAAATGGACAGGTCTTTACAGAATTGTACTAAAGTGGTTCAAAATGTACTTAGAGAACAGGAAATACTTTGTGTCAATAGGTAACTTTACACCTGAGCAGAGAAGAATCACATGTGGAGTTCCCCAAGGTTTCATCCTGGGACCTCTTCTGTTTAACATCTACATTGGTACAGTTTATACAGAACAACAAAATAAACTACCACAGCTATGCAGATGAGACACAGATATATATTACAATGTCACCAGGAGACAGAGGCCCTGTACAGACTCTTAGTAAACGCATTGAGGAGATTAATGACTGGATGTGCCAGAGTTTCCTCCAGCTAAACAAAAACAAAACTGAGGTAACTGTCTGTGGTGTCAAATAGAAACAATCACAGGTCATCACAGAGCTTCAACCTATACAACTACAAACCAACAACCAGGCCAGAAATCTGGGTGTAGTGATGGACACAGACCTAAATTGGAAAAACAATACCAGATTCCAAAAACAATACTCCTTTTCAGTATTTTCTTCATGTAGTGTTCCAAATAAACAAGGCACAACATTTAGAAAAGTCTTTTAAGTTTAACCAGAAAGTGTTCGAAGAAAACACCTACATGTAACTTCTTTTATGTGTTTTCAGGAAGTGTTCTAAGCAAACAATTATTTGAATGTAGCAAACTCTACATTTTTTCTCAGCTAGTGTTCTAAACAAACAAGATAAAACATATAGAAAATAATTTAAGTTTTAACAGAAAGTGTTCTAAACAAGCAAGTTAATATTAAAAATGTGTTTTTTTTTTTCAGGAAGTGTTCTAAACAAACAATTATTTAAATGTACCAAACTCCTTTCTAAACAAACAGGGCAGAAAATTTAGAAAACTATTTTTTGCCTTTTGTTTCCATACATAGTAATGGTTAATACCAAGTTTGGTAAAACCCAAGCACCCTATATATATGCATTTTAATCTTGCAACAGAAGTTGTTTTTTTATGTCCACATAGGTGTGTGAGAGTGTGTTCCCTTCACCAGCCTTCTTGACAGTCTAACCGTATTTTATTGATCCCTAAAGAAGAAAAAAAAAAAGGAAAAAATTGGTTTCGTTCCCAAACACTTTAATGTTCTAATATAATACAGCTGATAGTTGACTGTGGAATATTTAGGAGTGAGGAAATTTCACGACTGGATTTGTTGCACGGGTGACATTATTTGGATGGGTGAGCAAATACTTTTGGCAATATAGTGTATATATATCCATACATATACATACGCCCACACATACATACATATACACACACAAAAATACATGCACATACACTTCCAGTTCCAATAAAGATCAATGTGTAGACATCGATTTGAGAGTACATAATCATCCTACTATGCATGATGGTAAAATACATACGCCAGGGTACTAAAGAGGAGAATTTGGCTGATAGTTGAACCTCGGATTCAAGAGGCACAATGAGGTTTTCGTCCTGGTCGTGGAACACTGGACCAGCTCTGTACCCTCCGCAGGGTGCTGGAGGGTTTATGGGAGTATGCCCAACCAGTCCACATGTGCTTTGTGGATCTGGAGAAAGCGTTCAACTGTGTCCCTCGTGGTATTCTGTGGGGGTGCTCCGTGAGTATGGGGTCCAAGGCCCTCTGCTAAGGGCAGTTCGGTCTCTGCACGACCAGAGCAGGAGCTTGGTTAACATTGCCGACAGTAAGTCAGACCTGTTCCTAGTTAAGATGACTTAGAAAGTATTGCATTGTACTGCAAATTATAAATAAAATGTATTTAATATTGCTTACAGTTTTTAGTAAGGTTTTCTATGGAAACAAGCATAAAATCTAAGATTCGCTGGTAGTAGTAAAAATCAAATGAATTCCAGAAATACCAGTTGACTAGAGTTCCTTGAATTCTTTTAGAATTTCTTTTCCTCCAACCTCTAACTTTGAAGACATAAGCAAAATACTACATTTGCCATTTATAGTGTCCTGTACTTGCAAATTATTTTAAAATTTAGTACATTCTTTTCGTGAGCCTTTGAGAACAAGCATATAATATTTAATTAATAGAAGTAATTTACATTTGTAGTGTAATTGGCACTTTAGGTCGGCCTACTGCTAAACTGAAGCCTTGTATCATTAAACAGCCCTTATAGGGTGATTGTGGTGCGTTTACAAAGAAACAATACATACTGATTGTTAGACTCAAGTTTAGTTATCTTTGGTTATTATATGATTATATGACAATATAAGCCAATAAGTAACCTCGGACACTAACTACAAGTTTGTACATTTTTAAACCCAAGCTTTTCATCAATATGGTTACTGGATGAAATATCCACTGAGCAACTGTATATCTCAAAGGGATTTAATCAAAGCAAGATTTTTAGGAATCCAAGCAGCAAAGCAATAATATAAAGAAAAGAAAAGACAAAAAAGAAAAAATTCCCAAGGCTAAAACCCTTTGTTAACAGACATCTTCAGAAGAATCAGGTAACCTGTACATAAAGGGCAGCCACTTGCTTTGACCTTTTTTTTGGGGTGTTTATTGTTTGCTTTGGCTCACATGAACCCCCAACCTCTTGAGTGCCACAGCTCTTCCTCCCACCTTCACCACTGCCATCACGAATATAGATCCAAAAAAGGTACTATATATTATAGTGCTAACAAATCACCGCAGGCTGATCTATAATCATCACTTCAAACTGATATAATAGTAATAATATATCCTACTATTACTTATGCTACATGGGGCTTGTGTCATAATTCAACCATGCAGTTAATAAGACCGGGAAACGCTCTTTATTGTACCACGCAGTTCACCACGTCGACCACTGTGGGGCGGTAGAACCCACTTGTAGACTGGCAGCACATAGAACTGCACCGCACATTCACACGGATAATTTATCCTCGCGCTCTCATGAGGGGCTATCTGCTCGCGCGTTGTCATAGAAACCAGTGACGAACGTCCACGCGAGCCTTTAACGGAGGGCTGCCCGCCCGCTTGCGGAAACCGCGTTTGTATTTGCCGCTATAAAGTCCTCTTCTATCTGCCGTGGCTCTGTGAGCTTCAGAGTCGGCTTGGACTGTAATCATCAACCCAGCAGCGTTTGGCAGGCAGCTGCTGCTCGTTCGCGGAAGCGCTTGTTCCCGTGTCATTCCCGACGTCTTCTGTGTCTTGAACGGCACGACGAGGGCAGATGTGCCACCCACCGTCATCGCTCCCAAACCCACTTGCACCTCCGTCTCCTTGCTGAGGAGGGAAGGAAGGAAGGAAGAGAGGACGTGAGGACGGAAGGAAGCCACCGAGATGCCGATGGTTTCATCTGGGATGCAGCGGGAAAGGAAAGTTCGCCGTGTTTTCGTGTAACAGCGTCTTAAAGATCGATTCTGGACTGAGTGACCTCTACGTTTGCAGAAAGCCCATCCAGCAGAACTGTCACAGCCTTTTGCACACAGGAACCCAAACAGGTAAAGGTGACGATTACTCGGCTCACGCATGCGTCATGCTCCGGCTTGATCCCGATCCTTGGCATTTGCACAGTCCAGCAGGACATGCTTCTGTTTTCCAAGACATTAAATATTGTTTCATCCATCCCATAACACGCTCCCGAGACCCAGATTGTCTCGCCGAGGATGTGCACTGATACGGTGATCTTAGAAGCGTGTTGTCGTGTTTGTTTACTGCTTGATATTAATAATTAAGAATAATCCTGGGAATTTCACACATCTGCCACCTTTAACAATGCCATCATGCTGATGAATCACAAATACACACTAGTTTTTAAATATTTTCTCCACTTTCCCCAGCACATGCAGACGCTGCCACCCGTGTGTCTGAGATCATTTTATGTAAAACAGTAGTTAGAATGACCTTCATACCCTTTTCAGGTATAAAAATGGTACTTTATGGAGTGTAATTAGGCCAAATACTCTCCCGCGCTCCCTTTTACAACAGAGGCATCAGTCATTTCTGTCACAGCATATAAATATAATATATATAAAGTAAGAGTTGTGTTGTTGTATTTGTATAAATATGTCATTGTGTGTGCATAAATGCATAATCCAGATACCAAACGTTATATCCTGACAAAATACCATCTCGTTTGATAGAAATATTTGCATTTTTATGGTCTTCTAGGATCCGTATCAGATAAACATCTCTAATTATAAAATTTTCAGCACTGCCGTACATATAATATCAGCACTTGTGGAGTATTTTAACTGTAAATATAATTGTCTGTGGCAGCAGTGGACTCCAAAACAATGTATGTCATTTCAGATGCAGAAATTATTACTCAAGTTTTCTCAATATTAGCAGGAATAACAGCCACTGTAGTGTGAAGCTTCTGTTGTAGGAAGTAACACATAGCCAGTGAACCAAGAGTGTTGTAATGTCATGCATATGCAGACTCTAGTGTACAGAGGATTACAATTTTATCCCCCTAATGAGTTTTTGTCTTTGAATTTGACCCCATAACTAGGTTAGGTCCCATTAGTTGGCATTGCACTGTTATTTGTAGTGTGCATGTCAGTTTCTTGGTAAACAAGATTTTGCTTTTCTAACCTGGTAATTTTCCACAATAGATACCTTTTTAAGCTGAATTCGAATGCAAATACGCACTTATTTTTGTCTGATGTATTTTTCTTAGCTTTTAACGGACAGTTTATGACATTGCAATTTACAAAACAGCTTGCATTACAGTCATTACACTGCCTGTTGTCCACATGTTTGAGTGTTAGATCATAAACAAAACTCGTTTTGACAAACAGCCTGGGCTGTGACCGGACCAGGAAGATGAGGCCCTGTGGATACAGAGTTGCATTAGAACCTGGAGGAGTCATTTACAGCTGTGACAGCAGCTGCTGGTGGGTCATCATTAGAGTCCCTGTCACGAGGGCATATGGCTCCGGAGGCCTTCATCACCAACACATGGCTTGGCCGTAATTCCAGTATTAAACACCATAAAAATCAAAATATAACAGGAAACAACACAACATGGCCACCAAAAGCAAGTGGTCTAAGATAAAAGATAATTTGGGGTGAAAATGCAGATGACCTCTTTCACCGTAATGATTAAAAGTGACTTAGCTTCTCAACAATCATCTGACTCAGTCCTCCAAAACTACCCTCGTTGTTGATTTAATCACAGAAAAAGAGCCAAAACAGCTGGCTGGAGCCTGCTGTTTGGGTGGCACTGCATCCTTCCTGGCTCACTCACCTCTCATACCGACAGTAGGGAGCATGCAAACGGTGTGAAACATGCATTTTTATCAAATCATTTCACTTGGTCCTATGCGAACGTGAATGGTTTCAAGTGTTCTCTGTTTGTGTGTTTTTTCCGCATGGTTTTGAGCTCACAAAGGCACATTACTGCAGATTATGATCCCTGTCTTTCCGTTGTGATGGTGGATGTTGGCAGTGTGTCATGACGTCATTGATGGTGATGGTGCGGTAATTGGCTTAAGCAGACAATACAGAGCATGCTGCAGGAGGAATGTTAAGTGTCACTGTTGAGAGCATGGGGTGGATAAGGGAGGAAGAGTGGTTTGTCTATAAGGAGTGGTATAGTTGCTCATCTTTGTGGGAAAGAGGAAAAATATAGACTGGAAAAATAAGTAAAGGTGGGTAAGATGGAGCATTAGATCTGGGGGAAGCAGAAAAGCTTTGAGATGTGGTGATAAATGAGCCAGAGAAGAGCGATTCAAGCTTGGATGAACAGACAGGACTAGAGGGAAGTGGGAGAGGATCAGTGTAGAGACATTCGGCGAAGAGACACCGTGTTGTCACTGAAGAGGAAGGGGCTTTTTCTGTTGGCTATCTCTCCCACTCTCCTCAACTCGTTTTGGACCCACCCACTCCCACGTGTGCCCACTCACTCCCTTCCATCACACACACACCCCCTTCCACTCTAAATGCCATAGATGGACCTCAGGAATATATTATGCCCAGCCAAGCATTAGGTTATTGGTGGACTGCAAGACCAGAATATTTCTGGGCACATGTGGAATACAGACTCTGCATGAAAGCCGTGGTTTCTGTCCTCTCAAGGTCATGTGAATCATCAGAGGAAAGCGTTGTTGTTTTTTTTTTTTGTCCCCAAGCAGGAAGCCTGCTCTCCCTACTATCTCAACCTATATGTAACATGCATGGGATACAATTCCCGTCAAGTGGAAAATGCAATAGATTAGTCTTGGCCATAATTTGCTCCCTTAAGGTTCTGCATCCTCATCAAAACTATGACAATGGCATTTTTGTCCTGCAGCCTTCCACAAGCCTAAACTGGATAATCTTGGTCTAGAAAATGGATGGATGGATCTTTGGTCCTTTTCTCATGAGTTACGTCTCAGCGACCACTGATTGAAGGTACTGCGTCAGGCTGCCTTGGTGCTGTTCACAAATCAGCTCTTTTAAAGCTTAGATTAATCCACCTGCCCTATGCGGTCATATTTTAGTTTGAGGTATTTACCTCCCTTTCTTTGTTGATGAGCAATTATTCCACTACATTGTGCTATATTTTCTAATAATTTTGTGGCCAAAATGAAAAGTCTCTAAGTGTAACTCTGTCATCTTTAACCTCATTATATAAAAAAAATACTTACTTCCTTTTTTGTTCCTTAATTGTATTTTTTTTTTTTTTTTTTACAGTCAGTTACGTAAAAACACTGAAGATATATCGCAGCATCATCATTTTAGATAAATCCTTGATTTCTCTCCCTCTCTTCAGCTCCCTGGGTCGGCTTGATCTCTCTGCAGCTGCTTTTCTGTGCTGTTGATTTGTGATGTTCTGGTCCCTGCAGCGGTTCCTCATGTTAGTGTGCAGCAGGTGCTCTGAGATGAAATGATCTGACCGAGCTGCCGGTTGTTACTGGAAGACCGATAGACAGCTTAGGCAGATGTTGAGCTGATGATAAATTGTGTTCTTGGGGTTAGGAGAGTAATTGAATGTGTCACTTCTTGTGTTGTACTGTTAAACAGCTGTCATTTGTTTGTTTTTCATCTGCACACGCGGTTGTCTTCAGCTGTTTCCAAGGCAGGTAATTGAACAGTCGCAATATTGGAAACCTGAATGAGACAGAGTTATCCTGCTGGGTCAGTAGGATCTCATCACTGTCTTATACTCATCTACTAAATTGACTTGTGGATCCTCTTTGTTCCCAGTAGCTCCTCTTTTTTTCCCTTTCATTTTTAAATAATTTGTCTTCCTTCCAGAATGATATCTGGTGGCATGTTGGTCCTTTGTGCTGTTAAAGAGATAAACAGGACCTTTAGTGTTAGAGGTGTAGGATTGTTTGGATGTTGAATTCCTAAGCTGTAAACAAAATGTCTGTTATGCAAGTGAAAACGGTGGCAACATTCCTCTCCATTTTACATTCACAGAAATCACAGAAATGGATCACAATAAGCTGAGCCAAAGCCAAAAACCAGAAGACAATCCAAACAGCAGAGCAGAGGCTTTAACAACAACTCCAGCTCCTGCGTCGGATACAGTGAATCCACCCGCTGAGCCGACAGCTGACCAACCTGCAGCTCCCCTCAGGCTCCGACGCCCTCAGAGAAGCCCCAGAGTTGAGGGCTCCGTTGACATCTTAGAAACCAAAGGTGAACCTGCTCTACTAACCAACCAAGATGAGAGTGTGACTGATGGCAGTGCGGCCAGCCACCTCAGAGGCCCTCACCCTGCAATGGTCAAACCAGTAGAAGAGCGCACCGGGCCCAGTGTTAAGGCTGGTCCCAAACGTCCAGGTCTCCACCCTGTTAGGGCTGCCTCGGTTCCCCAACCGCCCACCAGCAGGCCTGCGACTGCTCACCTGAATCCTCACGCACAGAGAGCCCTCTCTGTGGCCGGCACTGCTGACACTCAGCCTCAGACTGTGGAAGACTTCAGGTAGGTTTCCTGCTCTCCACATGCATCCTGACATTAATGTGCCGGCTTGCTTCTGCATGGCTTTTATTGTTATATATTGATAGTTTATGCTGCAAGACTGCATGATTTCAGTAAAGTTTAAACAGTAAACCTCCACATAATTTCTCCCTTCATTTCACAAATTTTGACAGGTTTTGTCATATACATTTAAAGGATTTCCTAGCTATATAATAGTGCCTTTTGTATGTGCTAAAACAATTTTCTGTCTATCGTTCGAACAGAAAATTGTAACATCTTTGAATATGCAAACGGCCAAAGTAACATTTGTGTCTTTCTACTTAAATATAACTTCATTAGTCCGCAGGCTGCAAATTGCTGTACTAAACAGAATTCAAAATATATTGACAATATCTGAATTAGTTTCATGGGGACAAACTTGTGACTTTGGTAATTTAATAAACAACTTTTCACTATAATGGCAACAACTTAACTTTCATATATCTTACAAGTTTTCATGCTGCAAGAGCATCAATGATTATCATACATTCTTCCTGTTAGTGAGCATTGTGAGCAAGTAGCTGACCTCTAGGGGCCATAACTACCTACTGAATGAGGGAAACAAAGGAATTCAAAGTCTTCTTTATGGTAGCGTGTTGTTTGTTTTGTGAATCATGGTCTCTGTTGCTGTGGCTCTTATGGTCAAATGGCCTTCGTATGTAGTCATGCGACACTTTTATCCGAATCCTGTTTATGTTGGCTCAAGTAAGGCTTCCAGTACAAACAGGGTAAAAATTAGGACTTCTCATAAAATCCACTGTTTTGTTGTGTATTCATCTTTTATTTCAAGCATTTAGTCAAAGCTTCTTCTGTCCTCATTTATATGAAAAAAGTTGTTATTGCATCTGAACTGAAATGGTGCTGTCTGCTGTGAATGACAGGCATACCAAGCATGCAGTCATACTCGCACCATAATAGCTATATGATGGTACAAAAAGATACAACAATAAATATACCGTAGTCAAATCATAAAAGATTGCAGTAAAGAAATACACTGTAAATATCTTGATGGGGTTCTGCTGCCTCGTTCAGAGTCTGTGAGTTATGACACAAGCGTGTAGGAGATGAGTTTATGTAACACCTTCTTCCAACAGGGTGCACATCATCACCTGGAATGTGGGCTCTGCCACGCCACCTGATGACATCACTTCTTTGCTGGGGTTGAATGTGGGAGATGGAAACACAGACATGTACATTATCGGGTGAGTCTGACGTGTTGGTCATTCTGTTTTAATTTATGTACACCCATCCTACATCGATACTGCAGTCAATACCACTAATAAACTGCCAGGATTATCTTTTAACATCTCTCTTTACGTGGCAGAAATTCTTCTTTACCTAATAATCTACGGTTTAGATAAAACTCCTCTTGGACCTCTGTCTGCAGCTGACCCTTTTGCTCTGTTGTGTGTCATTTTTACATCAAGTCTGCAGGAAGTGAATTCAATGATTAACAAAAGACTGAAAGACGTCCTCTTCACAGACCAGTGGAGCGAGGTCTGCATGGAGAGACTCAGCCCCTTTGGTTATGTGCTGGTCAGTAATTTTTTTTTTTTTTTGGTCAATACATCTGCACACAGTTAAAAGTAAAATGCTCTGCAGCTTAGAACTGTACGGACTACATTATCATTTGGGTAGATCTGTCCTTCTTGCTGCTTCGGCTCATTTTGTTCCCTGAGCAACGGATGAAGTGATGATTTATAGCAGGCGTGTAATGTCAGCGTATCTGCTATCTTCTGCTGTCAGCCAGGCTGCTAGTGCAGTCAGTCTCACTCACTTTTGGTCTCTCTCTCTCTGCACCTTAATAGCCGAGACTCACTGTTTTAATGGCTACACATACCAACAAGATCCAGTAAGCTTTGTCTTAATTCACAACATGCACATTACATATACTGTATATTTTTTTTACTTTTAGACATTAAATGCACAGATATATTTATGTGAAATATCTGTAGTGTAGAATGCTTGTCCACTGTGTTGATTTTTGCACATACAACTTTTTTAAGAGCACACATTGCAGCTGTGATAGGTGTTGGACTTTGTGCATATGAAACAAAGCATGGCTCGGTTGGCACATTGGGCTAGAGCCAGTGAATCAGCTGTCGAGCTGAAAGTGCTAGACAAACGTCTCCCAGGGTGCTGTTTTATTTTTGGATGGCATTGTTGTCAGTTTTGATGGGCTTCTGACTGTGAGACTGATGCTGTCCTCCAGCTGTCTTGTGGTCTACTAGGTTAAACCTTGTTATCATCATCTTGATGGGACTTCTTTGTGTGATTCTGGAGATGGACAGACATGGAGCAGCAAAGATCTTGGAGACTGCTCATCAAGACTTATTTTCATGTCCTAGCTGTAATGGCTGCGAGTCTTTCACTGCAGATAGTTAAAAGGACATTTCTTTTCTGACTATTCACCATACAATTTGGGCTGATTACTGTCATATTGTCTGATAATGGAAGCTACAATTTTAAATGTCTAATAGCGTTATGGCGCAGTCCATTGAGTTTGACTTTTACTGTGCAGAAGAACAAACTTAATCATCTTCAGAAATCCAGCAAATTATGTTTGTTCATTCATTCTGCGTAATGAACAGTGAAGGATGGATGATGATGTGTCGGTGGTCATTTGCATTAGAGGCCGGCATTTTTTTAAAAATTATTATTTTTAAATTTCCAAGCTGCCTTGCTTACATCTTGCACATTTCACATGTGATTTATGTTTTCCTGTGCGTTGTTCTACAAAGTACACATGCCTTTCCTCTCATACTTGTCTTTGGGCTTAAGTGCCTCTCATGCTCTTAAGGCTTTTGCAAGAGCTTCACTGTTCACTGATCCTCATACTGTTGAACAACAGCACACCCAGGCAAATGATTTCAAAGTCAGACGGATATTCACATTTAGATACTCATTAGTCTTTACTCATACCAGAAATTAAAGTCAGTCACCTTTACAGTTCTGTATAATGTTGTACAAATATCCTCTCAGTATACAGGCAAGAGGGTTTGGTCACGTGTAGATGTATGCCTCTGTTACTGTCCACAGGGCATTTCAGTTTGGGTACAATTGTGCTTCAGACTGCAGTTGGGGGTTGGTATGTGTAAATAACTGTACGAAGGGTGAGGGAGGGGTGAACATGCATCTGGGAATGGGGTTGACATAACATGGATACACTTCGTATAACAAATGCATGCATGAGATTTCTGCCCATTTTTACAAGTACAAAAATATCTATAGCATTTTTCATGTCAGGGCACAAATGTCAAGATCTGCATATCATTATGCTGCAGAACAGAATGCTGGGTGATGCAGGAACTGGAAAATGAAAAGGTCTAAACATGAAGTGCCAACACTGCAGGCCTCTCCCCACAAAGCGTTTGCAACCACAGCAAGTGCAGACCACAAGCGTGTAGTGTGTAGTGTATGGTGTAAAATAGTGGTCGAAATGTAAGAGGATGAAAAAGGGACACTATATGAGAAAGGGTCAGGATATATATAATATATATATATATATATATATATATATATATATATATATATATATATATATATATATATATATATATATATATATATATATATATATATATATATATATATATATATATATATATCTATATATATATATCTATATATATATATATATATATATATATATATATATATATATATCGTTGTGCAAGCAAAATTTTGATACTGTTCTCTTTAGAGAATTATCCAAATTGTTTATCAGATGCTTCCCTTATCATACCCATATCTAGTTCCTCCTGTCTCACACTCTTCGTCTGTCTGCCCTTCAGGTGACATCACAGCGGATGCAGGGCTTGTTGCTGCTAGTCTTTGCCAAGTACTTCCATCTGCCCTTCCTCCGTGGAGTCCAGACTGAGACCACCCGCACGGGCCTGGGGGGTTACTGGGTAAGATAGCCACTGAGACCATGCTATGATAGGCACTGTGTTATGGGAACGTTACGCAGTGATACTAAAAAGTAGAATGCATTTCTGTAACAGTTTTAGCCTTATATTCCTGTAAATGATCCATATTTTAAAAACAGGCTGGTCATAAGCAAGAAAGGAAAGTGTCATATCAGGTGTTAGTCAAATGTTCCTTCGTCCAGTTTTATGAAAATGAAGAGATAGATAGTCGGAGTCTCACACAAGTTGTTCTTTATTTTTGGAAAATCAAGTATAAAAAAATGGATGACGGCAATTTTTTTAGCAGCACTTGGACGTGTTGCGAAAACGCACAGCAAAACTCATTTCACAATAAATAACTGTCTGAACTGTCAAGTTTTTTTTACGTAATGATTCAACTGAAACTTTCTCTCCATGTCCAAATAGGCATGTTTTAACTGGAAGTAGTAAAACAAAAAATAGAAAGAAAAATGCACTGACTGATTTCTACCCCTTTTGTGCACGTTAGTGTTTGCATTAGGTATTCATACTGCTTATTAATTAATGAGGAGTTATCCTGTTTTGCTGTAGCAGAGACAAATAAATGCAGAAAAAAAAATGTTTTGTCCTTATACATTTTATATCTGGAAATACTATTTTCGTACTGCCGACCTTATGAGTCTAGTTCTGTTTGAATTTCATTCCTGTAAAAGAAATGTCTTCCTCTCCAATGTCTCCTTTGCCCTGTACAAGTTCAGGAAGAAGGAACTGAATCACATTTAATATTTGATATGATCCACTGATTTCTTTTAATTAGGCCTCTTTTTAATAAATAGGCATTCTATAAATACATTCATATCAATTTTACTATAATTAACCAAATTGACCTAGACTTTTTTTAATTTAAGTTTAACTTAACTTGTGTGCTTTCTCTGTAACTTGCCATGAGATTGATTTTATTGTGGATTGGCACCGTACAATGGAATTGAATAAATTGAATTGAATTCAATTGTTTGGGTTGCAGGTGGGAAATGAATTCCCACCTGCAACCCTAACGGAATGCAACATCCATCCACTAATTTAATTTACCTTTCTGGGAATGGTGAGATCGATGTATAAAATCCTTTCCTCTTTTCATTAATAACTGCTGGGTTTTCTAACAGCAACACTTTACTTTCACTTCAGTCACTTTGTTTATTTTGTGCATTATGTGCCAAATGCTAACTTAGGTATACCTCTGGGAGCCTGACCTTAACTTGTGTTCCTATCTGTCTTACAGGGAAATAAAGGCGGTGTTAGTGCCCGCATGTCGGTGTTTGGTCACAGCATTTGCTTCCTCAACTGCCACCTGCCGGCTCACATGGAAAACTCTGATCAGCGGATGGAGGACTTTGAGAGCATCCTGCAGCAGCAACAATTTGAGGGTCAGGCTGCCACTGGTGTTCTCGACCACGAGTAAGTCAGAACACTTTAACACATGCAAACACACACATACACTGGGACACATGTAACTTCATGTTTCTGCTTGGTAGGTAATGGAAAATAATGATGATGATGGATTGAGTTTAAGGCTTATGAAGGATATTTAACTGGCAACACGTGACTTGCCTCTTTTTTAAAAGTAGTCACAGGGAAATGTAATATACTGCATTTAGGGAACTTTGAACACTGTTCCTTAAACTATGTGATGAAATCAGTTAAAACATTTGAGGTAATAACCCCAACATGAAATGCAAAGCTCACTACATCCACGAATGCCATGAATGAAATCTTCAAGATTGGATGAAAGCATTCACTTTCTTTCTTTCTTTCTTTCTTTCTTCTGCACTCATTTGGGTTTACAAAGTTTTCACTTTTTATTTTCAGTGTTGTGTTCTGGTTTGGGGATCTTAATTTCCGCATTGATGACCTAGAGGTACAAGTGGTAAAATCAGCCATTGACAACAACAAGCTTTCTATGTTGTTGGAAAAAGATCAGGTAAGAATAAAGGTTGTGTTATTTACTCCACTGCATTCATTTATCTTAAAAAGCAGAAGATAATTTATCCTTTAACTTATTTGTTTCCATAGCAACTAATTATTTTGACATTTCAGTGGTTTATATTTTTAGGGAATGGTAGTTGGGTCTAAACACTGAAACCATGTCCAGAATTGACTCCTTAAAGACTCTTAACTTCTAAAGTTTTTGTCTTTATTTCAGAATGCCTGTTTGTCATTTCACAAGTTAAATTCTTAAAAAAATATATATATGAAAAACCGCCGTCTCTACTCCCACTAGAGGGTAGTAGAGAGACTCACTTTTCTTGTATGAACAGTGAATTAGTCAAAAAATATGTAATTTGCACTAATTGCAATTTTTACAGCTTAACATGGCTAAAGATAGCGAGACAGTGTTGGAGGGATTCCAAGAGGGGCCGCTGAAATTCCCTCCTACCTATAAGTTTGACGTTGGAACGGATACATACGACACAAGGTTGGTGATGGCAGAGATATTATAAATTCAGGTCTGCTGAATAAATATCACTGAGCCTATCTTAAGGTTATTGCATCTCCCTTGCAGAAAGGCCCTTACTAGCCCGAAGGAAGCATGAACAGCACGGTTTTGTCCTCTGTGTTCTGAAAAATAAAGCTTCTTCGTTTTCTTTTTATTCCATCAACGCAGTGGAAAGAAACGTAAACCAGCTTGGACCGACCGGATACTGTGGCGCTTGAGGGCAACTGCACCTGCCGGTCAGAGCGTTGGGAAGCGTGGTTCAATTTCAGGGCTGACCAGCGGAACCAAAGTGACACAGCACTGCTACCGAAGTCACATGGAGTACACCGTCAGTGACCACAAACCGGTCTCCTCCGTCTTTACCCTGCAGGTGAGACACAAACTGTAATATTGATATCAGCCATCGTTATCATTAGGTCTAAATAATAATAACCAATGTCTAAATTTGTGTTTCTGAGTAAGACTTTGACCCAGATAAGATGCAGTCTGCACTCAGAGCAGGATGGTTTTATGTACACAAGATTAGGTACTATTATGTATACAAGACTTAAAATAGCATCAGCTGTCAGTTGTTTTTGGCAACTGACCCTGTGGAGACCTTTTGTTTGAGGTCGTCATTTAAATTCATTTCAAAGGCCTCGCAGCACTTTAGCATTCAGTTAACTATGTTCAATGTTCTTTGTAGTTCCCATACAAAGTGGACATTCCTCTTGTGGTACTCATAGTGGAGGATGAGTGGAATAGTGTTGATGATGCAAAAGCAACATTCAAACTGGCACCCAACTATTCTCGCAGTTCATGGGACTGGATTGGACTATACAAGGTAACTTGTTTTACCTTTAACACACTGGACTACAACATAGTCTTAGAAATGACTTGATGTTTCTGCTGCATCCTAAGGTGGGCTTCAAGCACCACAAGGATTATGTTGGGTATGTTTGGGCCAAACAGGAGGAGTCAGATTTTCATCGCCAGGAACATCAGGTAACCTAAGTGTGTTGAATTATCCTCAAAGATGATTTTTCTGTCACATTTTATAAATGTCTGACTAACTCTTTTCTAGGTAACCTTTACAGAAGAGGAATTGCCCAAAGGCTCAGGGGATTTTATCTTGGGTTACTATAGCAACAACATGAGCACCATTGTGGGTGTAACAGAACCATTTCAGGTAATCATAAACCAGCTCTTTTTCTTGAGGTTAGAGCAGTCAAGAGCTATTTCAGCGGACGGGCTCATCTGCATCTTTTTTCATTCCCTTTAAAGGCATTTTGCAGCTCTTTTTCTATAGTTCCTTCTTTCATTTTACATTTTTTTTTATTTTAATTTTTCTTCAGATCCAGCTCCCCACTTCAGAACACGACAGCAGTTCTTCAGATAGCTCTGACTTCAGCTCAGAAGATGACAGCACTGTTGTCATGAAGATGAGGTCGCGCAGTCCTAGTCCACGTAAGGGCAAACACCGCAGACATCGCAGCGGCAGCCGCAGTCACTCTCGCAGCCGCCCTGGCAGCCGCCCTGGCAGTCCTGCACACACCAAAAAAAGGGAGCACGACATTACTGATGGCACCACGACAGAGAATTTGTCTACAGGACACCCAGAAGAGGGCAGCAGCAGTCTGCAGTCTGGTTCTGGGGAAACAGACAAAAATGTGGAGGATTCAGGAGTGTGAAGCACTACTTAGTCCGGCTGTTGTTACAGTTCACATAGGCAGATGTTGTGTCTTTTATTCCATACATCCACTAAGCTGTATGTCCTCTGTACTGAAAATGAACAGTTCTTTATGCCGTCCTTTTCAGGAACAGTCATCTGTTTATTGCAGATGATTTACTTGGCCTTGAGTTGTTGTATTAAAATGTGCACTTTGTATGTTTTTTATTTGGACATGTTTTCACAGATATTTCATCTACTTTTGTCCATTCTCAGGTGTGGATAGTACAGGGAGCTGACATTTTTGCATTAGAAATTACTCAAGGAGCCACAGTCATTTCAAGTAAAATAGTGGTTACTTAAAATATCTTTGAAAACTACTTACCCTAATCACACACAGTAGTTTTAAACCATGCACTGATTAACTAGGCAGTCAAGTCAGTAGGCTGCAAATAATAGGCAATGTGGAGTTGTTATATACTCGAAACCTGCTCACAAGTCATTCACTGTTTAGTTTAGTTGTTGAATATCTATCTACTATGACGCAAAATAGCTCATTCTGGTTTTTAAAATAAAGACATTGATGGAATGATTTTCCAGCTTTGTAAAAAATCCCTCACATAACTTATTTCCAAATGGAGACAGCCATGCAATTTGATTCAATGATAAAACTATACTTTTTGGTTTTAGCCTTGTGCATATTCACTGCTTTAGAAATTGTGCACACATGACAACGTGACACATAATATGCAAGGAGCATTTTAGACGAACCCTCAAAAGGACTAAAGTCATTCCTGGATGCATGAAAACAGAGCAGAACCAAAAGAAGTGGAGAAACTACCCATAGTAGCAGTGCAACACATCAGTGTAGTGAGTAAATATGAGCGTAACCGCCTTTAAATAGCCCACCATATCAGTGTAGCAGGATTTGAAGGCTGCAGGGGGCCATGTCAGCCGACACGCCACAGCTGTCCTGCCAGAACTAGTTGATTAACAGTCAGTCACTCAGTGCTGGTTTTGGCCAGCCAACTGCAGAAATACCAGACCTAACATTAGTTGCTTTTACACAGGTGTCCTGGTCTTAGTTAATGAGTCTAATATGAAGCTTCTTTTTCAGCAGCATTAAAATATTGTCGTTGGTTTTGACTAAACTTTCAAGTTTTTTTACATTTATAACCCAACACAAGACCCTGTATAAATGTTGATGTTAAACAAACGTGAAAAGACATTCTGCTGTGTAGAGCTACTATAGGGTTCACTTTAAGTCACATGATACGAAGCCAACATGATCCACTTTTGTGTCATACTCTCATGTGATGTATTAGGTTTATGAAATGTTCATGGTGAATATTTAATTTTTAACTAAGTATCGATTTATATGCTTTGTTCTCTTTTTAGATTTACTTAATTTTGTCGGTGGTTTTTCCCCTCTTGCTCAGATCCCCCATTATTGATCCTGCTGATTACTGATATACTGATGGTAATAGTTGTCACAATAGTGATGTTGCAGTGTTACTGTGTGACCTCTAATGCACCATCATCACACTACTGTTGGGCTTTTAACGTAGGACAGTGTTGTTGCTGTAACTTCGGTCTGTATGCCTGTGTTTAGCTGTCCGTGTGTGTGTGTGTGGGTGTGTGTGTGTGTGTGAGAATAACTGGCAGCGAATGGTGAAAGTGGTGGAGCTGTGGTTGCATGATTTGCCAGTGGAGAAACTGTACATTCCAGTACTGTGGTTTTTTGGTGGTGTAAAAGTGTTGTTTTTGAATCCTCTGTGTCATATTTGTGGCTCTGAAACTTGTTACAAAACATGCTAAAGACAGTATGAAAATTTTCAATTAGCTTATATGTAAGATGACGAAACAAAAGGTAGTTAAACTTAGATTGAAAAAACAAAGACTGGGGGAATGTTTTCATAGTACATTTATGTATTTTCTTGACTTTAAAAGAAAAAAATCCCTGCTGGACCTTTATTTAAATCAGTATGTTGTGAAAAAAAGATCGTTCAACTTTAGATACTATAATTTAGACACATATGATCACTACTGCAGTCTATATGACCAGTGATCATTTATGTGACATGTCTGCTGAATGTTACTGTGTTGTTATAGCATAGTTAAATAAAAGAAGAAGATATATTATAATTATATACGTATATATATATATATATATATATATATATATATATATATATATATATATATATATATAGATACACACACACATACAGTGTATTTATTTTCTTATTTAAATTTATAATGATCCTACAATCTGCTGGCCAGCAACAGAGCTTTATTTCAGTGGATATATTTAAATCAGAGATATCAAAGAATATTAATATTGGTTTTCTTTTTTATATAGGAATTGTGTAACAGATGTTATTTTTCCTGTTTTCATCTTGGTGAATTCAGATAATACTTTATTGTCAAAAGTGTTGGTTATTTAGTCTACAGATGTTCGCATTGTTGTGATTGACATGATGAAAAAAACACTGCAAGGCTGTAAGAGTTGGATATTTGACTAGTCAGGATGACTAATCTCTGTGAAATCCCCAAGCAGAGCATTGAGAAGTCTGTTAATGGATTGCTTTCTTTGTTCTTGAACTCTATTCTGTCCAAAGAAATAATATTCAAAATGTTCTGTCTGTTTCTTGATTATCTTCAGATTATATATATATATATATATATATATATATATATAGTGATTGATCATCCTGGCACATCCAGTTTCTGGATTGTAAAGGCAGTGACTAAGCATGACCATGCGTTTTAGAAAGAGGGTGATGGCTTAATAAAAGATGCAGTACCCTGAATCTATTCAACCTGGTTTTCAACACCTTGTGAGCATGCTAAACTTCAGTTTGCCAGTAATTGTAAAGTTAAAAAACGTAAATACATTTTTTTACACTTTTTTTTCAGCTAGTAATGACACTGCACTAATCTTGCTGGTTGCCAGATCCAGTAATTTGTCTGTAAACGAGCATTATATATTTTTTAGTCATTCTCTATGCTTTATCTTTGTAATTAACTCCTGGGTTTAAATTTACTTAACAAATGTAAGCAAAAACACCACTTCCTGCAGAGGGCAACAGCAGGTGCATCTTGCATCATGCTTTTGGCCATTGAAACAGAAGTGTCTACACTGCAGATTCATGCTGGCTATACTGCACTAATGTAACACTGCTCAGGCATTGCGTTGCTTGGTCAGTGACACTAAACACTACAAATGCAAGTAATAGTTAAAATCAGAGAAGGAATTCCCTGAACTATAAAGAATGGTAGTAAAGGCTGTTAAAAGTGGTTAGTTTAAACACTTACATTTGTCCTCGACACTAAGAGATAAAGAATAAAGAGCAATAATCCTCAACAATGAAAATTATAGGCCATGTTATTCTTCATTCTTTTTCCACCAAAATTGCATTATGTACAGTCAATGTCCAGCTTGTTGAAAAACAAAATAAATCAGCCAATGATAAAGACAATAATTATGGTCCTGTCTGGCCCACAATGGTAGAATCTGTATACAGTCATAGTTTTTGATCATATGACACATTTCACAACAGGGCCTGGAGCATAACAGGGAGAAGGTAAGGGAGACGGGAGTAAAACATAATTACATCATGTTGAGACGCAATATCCCTGGTATCTGTTTTTATCACCACTTCCACGTTTGCTCTTTGCTGGAGGTTGATCTGGCTGACAGTGAGTCATATGTTATGACGTTCTTATGATAACTGAAATGAATGAAATCAATCTGATTGATTAAGTGAGCACTGTCATATACAAACTATCTTGACTGTTTCGAGAAAAAAAATACTTTTTTTTTCTCACTTATGTCCACGATAAAAACACACCATATAGTAAGAAAGGGGGAGAAATACTAGGAAGATGTATTAGGCGGATAGCAACATGATGGCATAGCCCAACTGAGACTTAAATGCATTTTTAAGTTGTAAAAAGTATTTTTTATTATTATGAAGTAAATCACAACATACGGGAACACGAAGCATATGTTCGACTGTATGGAAAGACCGACCGGGCCTTGTCATCGTAACCAAGCTGACCGTAATGTTTGGTTGGCACGTGACCTTTACCAAGCTGGATAACGCGTTCTTCTTGGTTACAGTATAACGCTCGCATGTGATAGGCTCAATGCGAAGCCCCTCCTCCTCCCGGCGTCAGGACGTTGTGTTCAGACCATAAATACTGGAGGTCTGCGCCACGCGGGTGACTTCAGTGCGCAGGAGGCGTTGTTGTAACGGCGTTGAAAAGAGGCCCTTAGGAAAAACAAGAACAAGAAAAAGAAAAACGTATCTAGGTTATCAACGTCGTATTAAATACATTGCACCAACAGCAGCCTTTAAATATGATGAACGGCGAGATGAACGGTTTTCATAACTCCCTCATTGAGGAGGACTGCTTCTTGTTCACCTCGGAGTCGGTCGGAGAAGGACATCCCGGTAAGAGGCACGCCGGCTTTTAGTCGGTTCCTACAGCGAAACGGTGGCGCTTAAACCGGTGTTTTCATGATGTCGCTTGTCCAGTGTACCGTTGAGTCAACGTTTCGTGCCTAAAGTTGGTGTTACAGACGCGGGCGTGTGCGCGTTTTTAACATCTGGGCCGGTCTGCGGAGCATGTGCTCCCAGCTAATGGGGCTAGCTTAAATCACCCGGCTAATATTGACGCACGCGGGGCGTAGCGCGCGGCAGAGTCGCTCACGTTACTTGAGATGGCAGAACACGGTTATCGTCCGAGTAGTTTACATTTATTGGGTTCATTGATAATGAGTGTGATATATCGCGGCTGCCTTCCGGTCTCTACGGTTAGTTGCGCGCGCGCTCTTCACCGCATGCACCGAAATGGCGACCGTTAAGACTGCCAGTCATCCTCTGGAGCTGCGCTGGACCGAGCTGCAGTCCGTTTAGATCCGGTGAAGATTTATGCCTGTGAGGGAGGGGGCGCTTTTTTTTTTTTTTTAACCCATTTTCAACGTCATATCTGTTTTTCAGACAAGATCTGTGATCAGATCAGTGATGCGGTGCTGGACGCGCATCTCAAACAGGACCCTGATGCCAAAGTTGCTTGCGGTGAGGAAGTTAATATTCTTGTCTATTCTCTTTACCTGATGACTCTTACAGGTAAACAGAAAATTGTGTTTTATCCCTAGTACTTATTTTGTTTATCTTGTTTATTTAGAAACTGTTGCCAAGACTGGGATGATCCTGCTGGCAGGTGAAGTCACATCACATGCCACAGTGGACTACCAGAAAGTTGTGCGTGATACAATCCGTCAAATTGGATACGATGACTCTGCCAAAGGTATGACATGCATTTGTATTTATAGTTGTCTGCTTGAGCAGACTGTAGTTAGTTGTCTTTGGAGCCTGATGATAGTTGTTCTGCACAGGTTTTGACTACAAGACCTGCAATGTTCTTGTCGCTTTGGAGCAACAGTCTCCTGACATCGCTCAAGGTGTTCACATTGACCGCAATGAGGAGGACATTGGAGCCGGGGACCAGGTTGGTTGTGACATCGAATGATTTTGTGTGCTCTGGGTGTTCCATACTCCAGTCTGCTGGATTTATTACTCCTTCTCTGCTGACTAGATGTTTTGGTTTCTAGGGTTTGATGTTTGGATATGCAACCAATGAGACTGAGGAGTGCATGCCTCTCACAATTGTCCTCGCCCACAAGCTGAATGCTAAGATGGCTGAGCTGCGGCGCAACGGCACCCTTCCGTGGCTCCGACCGGACTCAAAGACACAGGTGGGGCTGTCGTACTACATATACATTTCCATTAGAGCTCATCAAAAACAATTCGGAGATGGTATGATGAGATGACATGGCTGTTAAGTTTAACTATTTTTTTTTTTCTATTGCAGGTTACTGTACAGTATCGCCAAGACCGCGGTGCAATGCTCCCTGTACGAGTGCACACAATTGTCATCTCTGTTCAGCATGATGAGGATATCTGCCTGGAGGAGATGAGGGATGCTCTGAAGGAGAAGGTCATCAAGGCTGTTGTTCCCTGCATTTACTTGGATGATGACACCATATACCACCTGCAGCCAAGTGGGCGGTTTGTCATTGGAGGCCCACAGGTAAGTGCCTCAAGGTGTAGTTGTAAAGGGATATAAAGCCTCAGAGTTACTTACTTCTCCAGGTAACCTCTTTTTCCTCCATTACAGGGAGATGCTGGTCTCACTGGACGTAAAATTATTGTTGACACTTACGGAGGCTGGGGAGCTCATGGTGGTGGGGCATTTTCTGGGAAGGACTATACCAAGGTGGACCGCTCTGCTGCTTATGCAGCACGCTGGGTAGCCAAGTCTCTGGTTAAGGCTGAGCTCTGCAGGAGAGTGTTGGTGCAGGTTAGTGGTACTGTCGGAAGTACTGTCTTTTTTTCTGAGCAGGGGACTTCAACCAGTTCCCATTTTAAATGTTTGTTTGTTTTTAAGGTGGCCTATGCCATTGGAGTCGCCCATCCCCTCTCCATTTCCATCTTCCACTATGGAACCTCCAACAAGAGTGAGAGAGAGCTGCTTGACATTGTGAGGAAAAACTTTGACCTCCGTCCTGGAGTCATTGTCAGGTAATGTGTAGCTTCAGACGTTAAATGAAATGAGAACTCCCGGATCCTTTGTTTCCAGTCTTGCATCTTTGTCTTTATATTGTTGCCCAGCCGATGGTGAAGTACATTTCGAAACTCATTTACATGAACATCACTTTATCACAGATGCTTTACATTGCTGTTGAGAAACTGGGTTTATTTTATTGCTTCCTACTTAAGGGGCATAATGCGTTAATGCATGTTGGGGCAAATGTCAGGTTTTGTATCTGGTGAAAAGAGGCCATGCAACTCGGGTAGATGTTTTTTGTAAATTGGAGTGGTTTCCATCTGCAAGCAGTGGTGCCCTGTAGGTCGACAGGTAAGTGACACTTCACATTTCCCATCTTTACCAGCCACGTGTTGGCTTCGGTGACCAGTGTGGATGTGTACTTCAGGTTGTGGGTAGTTGCTGCTGCTAAGTGTGTTGATTATGTATTCCAGGGATCTGGATCTGAAGAAACCCTTCTATCAGAGGACTGCAGCTTATGGCCACTTTGGCCGAGACTCCTTCCCATGGGAGGTACCCAAAAAGCTCAAATACTAAACATGTTAAGCTTTTACCCCTAGGCTTGTTGGTGTATACTACAGAGAAGCCTCCAAGGTTCCAGGGGTGAAATGCACTTTTCTTTCATGACACATGTCTCTCTCTCTCCCCCTTTCTTACTCTCTCTCATATCTTCTTCCCCTCATTGTCTTGTTACTGTTTTCTGCTGGTTGCACCATTGTGCTGGGTCCTAGGAGGCATGCCTCAAAACTTTGTTGTAAAGGCTTGGATGGGTTCCATGAACTCATGCTTCATAGTACTTTGTTGCCCTGCTTTCACGTGAGCAGCGTTAGGTCTCCTTTTGGCATTCCACTCATCAGTATCATTGGTCTTCTTGGCCATTGTGGTAGCATATTTGTCAACACCACTCTTGATTTACTAGTGTTACTGATTTGTAGAAGTCTACATGACATCTTAAATTTTACTTTTTTTTTTTTTTTTTTTTTTTTTTTTAATTTTTTTGTAGTGAGGGTCTTTTATTGATCTGGCACCATCTCATTCAGTTTTTATTTATAAACATTCCTCCTTTGTTGGTCTACTACAGTTATTCCTTGTCCTTTTTTTTGTTTTGTTTTTTATTTTATTTTTTTACCTTTACTCACTCGCACTGTGGAGGATGCTAGAATGGCACAATTAAAATTCAATGGTTGTGGTCTTCACTGAAAAAGAATGCTATGCATTTTGGAGTAGGGGGCAAGCCAAATCTCAACTATACAAGCTCAAGTGAGCGGAAGGCCTCAGTCCCCCACCCACCTACCCCCAGACCTTTGCTGTTTTCTGACGTAATACAGAAAAGTCAGAAGCTGCTATGTCACTGCTCTGGTCTGTAGTGGTATTAGATACACTTAATAGTGAGAAAATGTGCTTGTTTGTGCATTTGAAATTAAAATTTTAAACTAGTCCCATCTTTTTTAAATGTAGTTTTCAGTTGCTTTTTATGGTTTTGAGGTGGTTCTTTAAGGTAAATGATGGCAGGTGTGGCTACAGAGAAACCTGTTTCCCATCTTTATCTTGAAGGAATGTAGCTTTTTATCATGGTCTTTGGTTAAGAATAAAAACCTGTACACTATTTATTTGTTCTCTGAAACATGGCGTGGATACAGAGAAGCTGATGTTTCAGAAGGCAGCTTTAAACAGACTTGGTTATTGAAATCTTGAAATCCTTTTGACTTGATAATTTCAGTGTTTGTCTTGAGACCCCAGAGTGTTGTACAGAAAAGCTTTGGACCTCCTCAAGAGGGTAACTGACAACTGTAAATGACCATTTTTATAGCTTTTATTCTTTTGACTGGGTTAGTTTTGAAGTCCCGTTTTTAAAAAAAACTCCTGATGCAATTCCTTTGCTCTTGCCTATCCTCATTAATGCGATGGCAACATTCTGCTGGTGTAGTACAGAGTAACCAGCATTGTTTACATAGCCATCCCAGGAGTGAGGTAGTATCAAGGTTGGTATTGCTCCCTTTAACTACTCAGAGGTCATCCCGTTGGTAACAGTAAGTGTAAGAGTGCCTTTTCTACTTCCTCGACAACCAATTTGCTTTTCTCCTTTCCCACTGACATTGAACCTCCCCTGAGGAACAAGATCATATATTATTCATGTCTAGACAGTTTCCTGATGCTCTGTAATAAAAACAAAAAATCATTTAAAGTTCTGGTCTTGATCTTTCTTTTTTGAAACGTGTCTCTCTTACTGTTTTAATCTTAGTAAAGTGTTGTGAAAAGCACTTTATGGGTACTTTTTTTCAAAGTACATACCAGAGCATGGCTTATTTTCTGTGTTTTGTAGGGGTAAGTGAAATGTTTACTTTTGTAGGATGATTTTTTTTTTTAAAAAAGGAAAAAAAATGGTACGTGATTTTAATCACCTTTTGAGATTTAAAGGTTATGTGCAACAGCACAAGCTTTTGTAGTGAGTTCCTACTTTCATGGGTAGATGCTATCGGGAACAGAGCCATTAACTGAAAGATTGAGACCTTTGAGTCCTGAGTGAAAAATGTATTTGGAGATGTAATTGTGCAGACAAATAGTTTGTAGTCCACATACTCCAGATATTAAGATATCAAGTGGTCTACTGTAGTTAACTAGAGGACTGCAAAATTTCACAGAGCTTTTTTGACAGTCATCTGTCTAAGCATAAACTTGGAACGCTATAACCAAAGAACAATGGAACAAAGTTAAATACATTAATGCCTTACAGGAAATTATATGAAAATTCGATGGCATACATACAACAGAATGCATTCAAAAACCACTTTTGCTTTCAAAAACCTATAAAATTGTTAATCAAACCTGTTTATCAGCCACATTTCTATAACAATTCTGTGCTTTAACAGATTTAAAATATTTTACGTGGTGTCATTTGGCAGGGACCTTAAATGAAAGCTTGTAGGACTAAATGGCAGATTTAAATGACTGGGACAACTGCTCATATTAAAGATTAACATGATTATAAATATATATATATATATATATATATATATATATACATGAAGGGTTCCTCTTGAGGACTGAGAAATATTTATGTAAGACAGATGTTTAATGTTAAAAATCAATAACAGGTTTGTCACATGTAGATTTCCATTATGTGACAAAAATATACATAAATCTGACATTGTACAAAATTGACACTTTATTGTCTTATTCATATGTATATTTATTCCTGTTTGCAGTGCTATAGTTCTGTTTGCATCTGTTCTCTACTGCACATTTCTGTTTACATTTGCATCTTGACACTGTAGCTTTGGTTAGAATTTTGTGTAGCTTTGAATTGCCACCTGGGGACAAATAAACTTTTGAATTTGAAAAGCCCACAAGGTCAGGATCTAGACTGGATTGTTTCCTGTAGCAGACAGACGCAGATATTACTGATGTAAATTATTGTGCTGAAATTTGCAACTGCACTGAATTATTTGTAGTTTAGCTGTCGTCACTCTTAATTTCAAACATCTGCTTCTCTTGTCTCTATGTGCCGTAAACAATTTACCACAGGTTCTCAGGTCATTTGTGTTTCATATCAGGTACAACCACATTCTTCATTAAAGATTATCTGGTTAATGTGAACATGCATGTTTTGAAGTGAACTTTGTATTTGAACAGTACAGATTAGAGCAACATCCAAATATGAACGCTTACACTGACTGGCACCTCCAGCGGATTGAAACAATCTTTTTTTAATTCATGCGTTGGGAAAGCTACTCGATGGACCTGTTACCGGTATAAGTGAGCACCCAAGCAGCAACACACTGCAAAAGTAACACTGTGCAGGAAATGCTTTGCCTGTTGGATAGACAGCCTCACGAGTCTAGTGTAGTTTGATGTTCAGGGGAGTTCTTTGCTTATTCACTGACTTTAAGGTAGTCCAGGTCATGTGACCACAGAAAACCCTCTGTCATTACTCCTCCATCACCTTATACTTACTGTCATAATTTATGAGTTTAGTGTTGATATGCTGTGTTTTCCCTCCAAATATGGTGCTCCAACATCTCCACTTTGGTCTCACGTGTATTCCAGAGAGTCTTGTGGAAGTTTAAATGCAGTTTTCCAAGCTGTGATGCCATGTTCTTTTGAAGGAGAAATAGCTTTTTCTTTGCAACAATTCTAAACAATCCACGCTTGTGGTGTCCATTTCTAATAGTACTGACACAGATGTGTCAATTTAACACACCAACTGAGGCCTCTAGGTCATGAGATGCAGCTTTTCTTCTTGCTTTTTAGTTTTTCTTTACATTTCATCTAAGCATTATACAGTCTGACCTTGTGGTGAACTCGCTGGCATATTCACTCCTGGGGCCTGTTCTCTTGTAAATAATCTTTTTAACTTTAGAACGATAGACTCCACTTTATTTGGAAACGACCTTTGATGAAAAGGAGCAATTGATTCTGTGACATCATTGCTGATGTCTTTTTCTCGGTAGCATTTGTTAAAACACACCATACTACTTAGAACAATCAACTGATACCTCTACTCTCGTAGACGTGTTCAGACTTATATGATGATCTGTAAGAAGCTGCTGTCAAAACTTCCTCATCGGATCAACGCGGTGCCTAACGTGTAGGTATAGCAGACCCCATGCTGTACACTGAGCTGCAGCCTGCATCCGCTTCCAGAGGAAATGTAAACTATGACACTGACACTGATTCAGGAACTGGGATTTGACGGTGTAATTACAGAATGAAGCGCCAGACTGGTGGAATAAATGCATTTATATCAACTCTGCGCAGTTTTGATGAAGCAGCATGAATCAGCACTGTGCTTAGGTTTCACACACTGCTTTGCACGTTACACTTTTCTGAAAGAAATAACTTATTGTGAAATGTTAAAGACCTGATAAAGACTAGATGATGTCCTGAGATGTAAATCGTCCGAATCACGTGGAAATTGTTCTATTAATGTGGGAGCTGAGTATGTAAGTCACACTAAGTACACACGCAATCATTTGCCTGTAAGTTTACACCTAGTCAAAAGGAAAGGACTTAAAGCTGTAGATGAATAATTGATTAAAAAGCCAAACAGGTTGCAAAAGGTTGTCAGAACTTGTCTGAAATCGCATATCTTGTAGGCATATCTAAGTTTTTACAGCAAACAAAGATTTGTCTTATCTTATCGCTCTTTGCGTTATTGCTGTGGGTGCAGGACCGCAGGCGACACGGTCGGATCCATGTCCTGGGTCCAACACTGTAATCACGTTAGTGTGTCTGCTCACCTGCACGCTGAATACATTTCTGCTCTATCGTCTGTAAGACTTTAAGGAAAGGTTTGTTACACACCAAAGTGAGCACTAATTCTCACTTTCCTGTGTACCAAATTTAATCTACAATAAAGGGACACCATATCTGGTGTGAAATACGTTAGATTGATTGTCCTGGGGTACCTTTGGTCTAAATGCACTGCTTCTTTGCAATCCAACAAATACAATTTTGCATACAAATAAGATTATAAATCATCTTATCTCCAGCCAAACTACACACCCCCCCCCCCCCCCCCCCCCCCCCCCCCATCATTAGATAAATACATGCTGCTGTCCAGAAGGAACAATCATTATGTGTAAATCAGGATTAAAAAAAGAATAGAAAGAGTAATTTCTGTTTAGGGAACAAGATTAACATAAAAGTTGTCACACACTGGTCTGCATGAATAAATCCTTAATGTTAAGAAGCAAATTCAACATAGTTTTACTTTAGTTTTAGCTCTGAACATGTTTTATCAAACCTTTTTTATTTGTACGTACAATTCTGGACAAATCTTTAAATGTTACTTTAAAGATTTGCCTTGCAGTTTAAGGTCTAGTCATTTGAAGGTGATCTAGCTGTTGCTTTAAACTGCAACTGTGATTATTAACCTCTTACGAAATTTCCACACAGACCGATGACGTGTTGGAAAAATCCCATTAAGGGTAAGATGAAGCCTCTATTATTCATAACATCCACTAGACGTTGCAATCGCAATCCAGAATAAATCACTCACAGTGCGGGCTTGTGCAATGCCACCTGGTACTTTGTGATCTTACAACATCCCTGAACCTTAAACGTAGACTGTGACGGTCGCTGTATGTTTTCCCGTGTAAACATATCTGCGTTCTGTGTTTTATTCTTTTGTTTTAAGCTGGTCTGGCTGGTTGAACTTGTTCACAAGTTTCTGACGTCTCTACCCAAGTAAACAACATACAATCAGTAATGAAAAACTCAAACTGTGTTTTTTTTTTTTGTTTTACCCACAAATATGATTATTCTTCTCTTGATGGAATCAAGCTTTATACATGACCATTTGAATGGGCATCAAGGACTAAAGTGTTACGTTGGAAAAATAAATCCCCAATATTAATAATTTTGTTAAATACAATGCGTTCAATTAATGTGGGCTTACCCCTTGATGGCTAATGTGTTACTAAACCATCCCACCCCAATAATACTAGAAAATACTAGAAATACTAGATAATAATACTCAATAATACTAGAAATACTAGAAAACAGCGTTTGGATAGCTGTCTGTTGCAGCAAGCACGCTTCATGAAAGGAATAAATTCATGTTTACAACTTTGTTACCTGCTGTGTGCCCACTACACTGTCATGTGTAGCGTCTTATGCATAAGTATTATTATTGTGAGGGGTTTTAAGGCTGAAATTCAAACTTGAACCTCATGAACATAACTGTTCATGAGGTTGTATACCCATAGTAGATCTAAACTGCTGAAAAGATACTTTGCAGATTTTTCTTCAGGGCAGCAGAACTACCATCAACAGAAATAACACTGGGTGTCACCTAGAAATCTCTTCCTTCATTATGCCCTCTTATGACCTTAAGTATTTACCTCTTTAGTGCTGCACATCACTACAGTTACAGTACTCCGAGCTTTGAGTGATACTCGAGTAACACCATCGAAGACTTCAGAGCAGCTGTGCATTTCCACTACCGCACTGGCTCAGCCGAAAGTCTATTTATAACTGAATGGTAGTGTCTCAGGGGGCAGGCTAAACTTCCACTGCCATGAATGGATAAGATCACTGACCACTACAACAGTGCAGCGCCACTGATGGGGGTTGTCAACTGCAGCTGAAATGCCACTGGTACACACTGAAACACACTGATGAAATTTTAATTCTTTTTTTCTGGTGATCTGGAGTCATTTCTGCTCATGTTACTTGCTTAAACATTCGTTTCACTCTGATGAGGTCTATGGTGGGATTTCTCTCTCTTTGATACAAAAAAAAAAAAACACCACTCCCTCTTATTTTTTTTTCTTTTCTCCAAAACAGAAGGATACATGGCCACTACCTGTGCTCAGCTCTCACATGAGACCAAACAAACCACTGTCGAAGCAAGATTATGACGGAGGGACCGTTGTTTTGGATTGGGAAAAAATGCCTCACGGTCAGTTTTCTCACATTGAATGCAGCTCTTACAGCGTGAAGGGCTGAAGTAAGTCAAACTGCTCAGCTCATGTCAGTAGGTTTAGAGTATTAGGTGACAGCTGATGCAATGTGAGTGGAAGATTGCTGCTGCGTATTGTACTTCTGCAGGAAGCTGAAAGGACTCACTCTTTCCGCCTTTAGTGTCTAGCATTTCATCGATTAGTATTCCACTCAACTTTAAACATTAGTATTATGGGTTCTTTTGAGCTGACTTTGAGAAATTTGTTCTCATGAAAATATGGCAAAGTGAAAGGAAACCCACAGGAAACATAAATCAGGTGTAACAGGATAGTTATGTATTCCTATACACCTTGCTTTTTAGGTATCCAGGGAGCATGTTGATCATCATTTTTTAGTCAGTAGTTTTGACATTCTTTACATTATAGGTATCCTATGATTTTGGTTGTTTATCCACCATATCTGATTATTACATGGTATGATGGTGGTTCATGGTTCCACAATAATCTCTGACCTGTTATTACTGGGGTTCTATGTTCAGTGTCTTGTTGTATCCAACCCATCCGAAAATCCAGAGCACTTAATGCAAAACCTTTCACCGAGGCGGATTCATTTGGTTGCGAAGAAATAAAAATCCAGTAACTAGTTTTTGTTTTTTTATGTCATGTGCAAAATGAGCCAAATTGGGTCGTAATTAAAGTATTACTAAATACTTCCTGCCAATCTCAATGGGTTTTCCACAATATTCCTATGTTCATGTATTTCCCTGCAGGTTGTGAGTTCATTTGCGTATGTGGAGTTGAACTCATGTAGTGCTGGTTATAAAGGTGTGACCTGTGATTGGGACATTTTCAGACAATTGGGGGGTAAGTAATCTGTTGAGCAGGTGAGCAGGAGACATGTGATAGTGTTCCTAGTCTCATAACTTCAGACACGTGCTTGCTGTGGAATGAGGAAAGCTGCAGGAGGGTGTTGACAGTCTGAAGGGGAGTGTTTCTTTAGCACCAATCGCTTTCCAGAGCCCACTGTCCTTCTTGGCAAAGTTTTACATAACACTGTAAAGACTTGGCCTGCCATGTGGCTAGAGGATAAAGTTTGCATATTTTCAAGCATTAATGAAAACAATGAGTTCGAATCGCGCCATGGTATGAATCAACAGACTGTCTGCCCCAAAAAGTACAGTAAAATCAACAGTGTTTTTCCATGGCCAGGGAATGACAGTGGAACTTTTGTTCCTGTCTGACACGCATAGCGGTTTTACTCTTGAATGGGAGCTGTTTGACCCATGCACTGCAAGGAATTTTACTTTTTATACATTTTAAAAGAAGTGCACCCTTTACGGTTAAAGATTTCTCCTGTCAATGTAAATCATCTGTACGCACACGTCCTGTCATTTTGCAACAAATGTGTTGCACAATTCAGGATCGTGTTTCACAAATCTTGAGAATCTCGACTGGTGGCATGTCTCTCACCAAACTGGTTCTAGCTTTCACAGTTGTTTCTGGTGAGAAAAAGTGATAATAATTATCTATTCCTTGCAGAACATATGGGAACACAATCACCTGAAAAACATGTAAAAGTCAGAAAATAAATCTTTATACTGTCACTCAAAAATTAAATGACTATATATATATATATATATATATATAAAATATACACGTTTTGAGTTGACGTGAAGCCACCTTCTACATGTGTACGTAGATGTATCAAATCTCTCGGGTCGACCTGCACATAGGGGGTCACGCTGGCTTGTCACAATAACTTCTTATCTTGTTTACAGTTCATCACTCATGCAGCACACAATACGACATGCAATACTCATAAGTGTAACTCTACATTCATATTTGTTTTTTTATCAGAAAAGATCAACCAATATTAGAAAGAGTAGTTAAGTGGCAGCTTAGATGGCGCCAACACTTCCTGCTTGCTACAAACCCGTCATTTAACTGTTCAAGTTCAGATCCTGCGTTCTACATTTTCTGTTTCACCTTTGAGTAACGAATTGATGGCATGCATAAAATGCAGGTTCACTGGAAAAAAGGAAAACCTGGTAGAAAAAAAAAAAACTGCTAAAGCACATAAAAATAAAGCAGATAGTCCTTCAGTTGTAAGTCTGTTTGACAGCGCCACCTGCTGTGGACAAGACGCGAAGCATCTGGGTCAACTGAAGCCAAATGATTAGTTTCACTGGTGCCAATGTTTTAAAAACACAATATATTTCAAGGTAAAAAAATCATTAGAGTACCTATATGTTAACATGTATTTTTTTCTTTAAAATTAACATACAACATGTGTATATTATCAAGACGGTAAGAAAAACATTCACATTTAATGGCTGTTAGTCCCACAAACGCACATCCTGACACAACTGGAAAGCACCAAATGGCTTTTATGCATATGAAACTTGCATACAAGTATCAAAAATAAGTCTCTCAACAAATCAAAATAAATTAGAACATCAAACTTTAAACACAGTTGCAACATTAACACATTTTGAGGGTTCACCTACGAGGGGAAAAAAAATTAGGTCAGAATAAAGAAAAACAAACCAATATTGCTGATAGACTGATTCTCCTTTGATAGCACACTATGAAAAATGTATATCTTGTGTACAGAACTATCATTTTTAAATAAAAAAAAAAAAACGTCCAAACAAACAAAAAAACCCCAACAACTTAAGACCTGCTCTCAACTGAGAAGAAAGGATTGAGGGTTGTGCCTTGGGATATGATGTAACAATCCAGAGTTGGTGTAAAAAAAAAAAAAGTAAACATCACGAGATAATAAATGCTGTCCGTTCTCCTTGAAAAGCAAAGGATGGCTCTATCGTCACTGTACCCCTTCCACGCAACAGTGTCAACATTTTTGCTGCAAATGCAGCATTGCATTTGTCTGCATCTGTCATTTTCATTTTCATAATTTTCAGTTTGAGAACATCATTCAGCGTTTGTCTCGTCTTTTGTCAATTTCCTTTCGAATTCGAACTTCTAGAGCTGCCCTCATGGCTGAATCCAGGATGTTCTTCTCTGCAACCCGTTCTGCGACCTTCTCAGGTTGATCCTCCTTGAAAAATAAAAGCAATGCAAAGGGATTACAACAAAAGCCCTAAACTCAAAGAACCACTTCAAGCAACTTCAAACTTCAAGCAAAGGCATGTGCATTAACCTTGTGCACAAGGAAGGATGTAATGGTACCAGAGTCCGCCTGATAGTCGAGCCAGAAGAGTTCAGTCCCATGGGTTTCAGTTTCTGTGCTTGACCCACTCTCATTCCACTCTTCAGCATCAGCACTGTTCCCTGGCTCAGAACCGTCTGAAAAGACGAAGCACATAGACATTGAACTTCCGGCAGTGGACGTCGCCGTCAGGAGAAACCTAAAAAAGGATCACATCAATCTTACGTCTTTGTCTGGGATTATACACTTGGATGTCAGGTCGACGGGGTCTTCTAGGAGTTGTTGTGTGCCTCCGCCGCTGACGTTCCTTGGCTTGCTTTACTTCTTTATCATAATCATCTCTAAATGAAAGGCAATAAATATTTTATCATTACACAAAGAATATACCATATAGGTTTGTCACATGGCCGATGTAACAAAAAACAATAACGGTGCTGGTTTATTGTCAAACTGTAACCTGTTCTAATTCTGTCCTTAAGCATGTGACTCTTCCATTTATTTCCAACTTCTGGGTTAAAGTATCTAATAACATATTTGCACATATTCTACAGGTCTTTAGTCAAACAGAGTGCTTTAAATTAAAACAACTTTGACTAATACACCTTATTTTGGCTCACTACATTTATACAACTACAACTTTGTCCAAAAGGCCTACACGACCTTCCCGTTCATTTTTAAAAAACTTAAATCGCTTGTAGTTATTCATGCCCATGAACCCCGCTTGATCCTCCGATCATCTAACAAGTAAAATAATTCTTATCCGCAGATGATTGTCTTGTTGGTGTTACGAGGTTTATTGACCTACTAACATTAGAAAAGGGGAGTCGAGGAGATCACCTGGCGATCTGGTTCCTCCGGATGTGTCGGAGGAAGCCGTGGCTCATGTCCAAGCGGCCCCCCGGTTTGTATTTCAGCTCATGTCCTCCGTTGTCGCTTAAAATGTCCATTTCGTGAAAATCTGCCGACACGAGGGCAGTGTTTATACGCTACTGCATACAACAAGTCCCGATCGGAGCACTGACAATAAGCTAACGGTAGCTAATGGTATGTTGTTGTCCGACTGTAGCATTCCCGGAGTTTACACAATTTACACAAAGTTCAAACTTAACACCAGACACGTAGAAATGTCCACGATTTACCAGTAATGAAACACACAGGACGATAGTTTAAATGTATGCTAGTGATATAATGATTTTGGCACCGATCTCAGACCACGGATAGATGTATAGTAAACATTCGTCTTCAAACTCCGGGTTAGGTCTTGGTCTGCTGCTAACGTCTCTTCGGCGTACGACCACCGCGAGTTTCGACGCGCTCCGTCAAAAACCGGCTCGAACTCAAACACGGCGTCCAAACATTTACAAATCCTGCTCTCTGTGTCGTTTTGGGTTTAAAATCAAGCCGTGTGCTGCAATGACGTCCTTTAAAAGAAAAAGGGAGCCCGAAGTGGACGACGACGAAGACGAAGGTGAGTTTTGCTCCGACGTCAGTCTCACGCGTTGTTAGCAAGCGGTATTGCCAGTCAAAATAAAAGTATGCGAATATAAGAAGTACCCTGTTTGGCGACGGGGCTCAACAAACACGTGCATTTACTCATAAAAGCGCCACTTTGCAGCACGTTACATGGACGTGTAACTAGCCGCTGCCCGCTGTTGTCAACGTTACAGCAGCTAGCGTGCGCGGCTAGTTCCCCTGCGGTGAATGTTGCTCGACTTCCTCTGCTGTGTTTCACTTGTCGCTGTGCAGTAGCGGTCAAAACAGGCCGAGGACCCGTGACAGAGGACCGGAGAAGCCGCCACTGCCCGTACCTGGACACGATAAACAGGCAAGGCAGAGCTAAACGCGTGTGGCTTCTACTAGCGCAAAGTCCGGCCCGCGCGGCGCCTTTGGCGCCCCCGGCCCGAGCGGCTCCCTGACGCAGTGTTTCTCTGCTCCTCCCGCAGGAGCGTGCTGGACTTCGACTTCGAGAAGCTGTGCTCAATCTCGCTGTCCCACATCAACGTCTACGCGTGCCTCATATGTGGGAAATACTTTCAAGGTAGGTTAATGGCGTGACTGGACGCTGCAGGTGTCGCGCGCGTCGACGCAGCCGGGCTGATTCGTGTCAGTGTTGTTGCAGGGAGAGGTCTGAAGTCCCACGCGTACACGCACAGTGTCCAGTTCACCCATCACGTCTTCCTGAACTTGCACACACTCAAGTTTTACTGTCTGCCGGATAACTATGAGATCATCGACTCGTCCCTGGAAGACATCACGGTGAGCAGCGATTGTGTTTTATTCATTAATGTCGTTTTGTTGCTGTGAACCTGGTAGTAAAACTATACATTTAGGCAGGCAAGATTTTGTTTATACAACCTAAGTTTTGTGTAAGTAATTTTTGCCAACTCTTCTTCTTCAGTATGTTTTGAAGCCAACTTTCACCAAGCAGCACATTGCAGGGCTGGACAAGCAGGGTAAACTGTACAGAGCCTATGATGGGACAACCTACTTGCCAGGCATTGTGGGACTCAACAACATCAAAGCCAATGACTATGCCAATGTGGTATTACAGGTATTACACGTTGACCGTGTTGATATTTTTATGATTTTTTTGGCATAAACTCAAGTAACAAATGTCTCACATTTACCTCTTCTTTCTAGGCTTTTTCCAATGTCCCACCATTGCGAAACTACTTCCTAGAGGAGGAAAACTACAGAGAAATTCGTAGGCCTCCAGGGGACATCATGTTTCTTCTGGTGCAAAGGTTTGGGGAGCTGATGCGCAAACTTTGGAATCCGAGAAATTTCAAGGCCCACGTTTCTCCTCATGAGATGCTGCAGGCTGTAGTGCTGTGCAGCAAGAAGAACTTCCAAATCACAAAGCAAGGTGATTTTAATGATGCAGTGAACTGTATTCTTTGGTCTCCAGTGGGCTTTTTACACTACTAGTTTTAGTTTGGAGATGAGTTTGTGGTGTTGATTTATCGGTTTTTGGTCTGCAGGTGATGCTGTAGACTTTACGACGTGGTTCTTAAATGCTCTACATGGTGCTCTCGGAGGAACAAAGAAGAAGCCATGTGAGTAGGATGATAAAAGGGCTTTTTACTCCTCACTGTGGTTTGAAATGTCTGCAACTAAAGCATGCACAGTAATACTTACGAAGCTTGATTACATTTATATTTTGGGTTCTATTTCTTATTTATGGTGTTATTTTGGAATTTAGAGTGGGGTTTTAAAGCATGAACATACTGAGTATAATTTAGCTTTAGTTAACTTGACTGTCCTTATTTTTTTACTTTCTTCTCAGCAATCATTACAAAAGTATTTCAAGGCTCCATGCGGATCTTCTCCAAGAAACTGCCCCACCCTGACTTGGTGAGTTTATTCTTCTTCATCATGAAACTGTTTACTAGCACCTGATTATAAATTATTTCTAATAAATCAACCGTATTTGGGAATATGTGTAAAAGTATCTAACTAAAGTTGCTATAAGTTTAAACACACTTGATTTTATTGTCATGCGTTTATTTTTTTTCATAAAAAGCATACAGTGAGTCCTGTTCCTGATTCCTTTTTATGATGTGCGGGCTGTTTGTTTAAACTCTTCAGCCAACAGAAGAAAAAGAGGCGCTGCTCTTGACAGATGAGTACCAGGAGCAGATGTCCGAGTCTACCTTCCTGTTTCTGACCCTTGACCTCCCAACAGCTCCTCTTTACAAAGATGAGAAGGAGCAGCTTATTATCCCACAGGTCCCGCTCTTCAACATCCTGTCCAAGTTCAACGGCAGCACGGAGAAGGTATTGAATCCTTTACTGACTTTGACCTCCAAATGCGAAACACAGAATCTGCAGATGCTCTTTACCATTAAATCTCCTTTAACATGCAAGTTTAAAAGTGTCTGAAGGTGAGCTTGACACAGGTACTAAAAAGTAATTGTGAAAATAAATCTTTTACATTTTTTTAAATACAGGAATACAAAACCTACAAAGAGAATTTTCTCAAAAGGTTCCAGCTGACCAAACTGCCCCCTTACCTCGTCTTTTGCATCAAAAGATTCACCAAGAACAACTTCTTTGTGGAGAAGAACCCCACAATTGTAAACTTCCCAATCACGTAAGTTATATTCACATACTACAAGACTTTTGGTTTCTGACATGACCATGAATTGCTGATGAGGGTAATTACTGCTTATAATTATTTTATTATGTACCTCGTGCGTTTTGTTCTAATTGTGTGAATTAAATTGTACAAACTCAGTTTTTTTTTTTTTTTTTCAGGAATGTAGATCTCCGCGAGTACCTGACAGAAGAGGCTCAAGCTTCAGAGAAGAACACAACATATGATCTGATTGCCAATGTTGTGCACGACGGGAAACCCTCTGAAGGATCGTACAGAATACACGTCCTCCATCATGTAAGTTGCTGGCAGAAATTTCTGAAAATTCTGATAGAACTACTTGTTTGAATTTTTTATTTTTTTCACCCAGGGAATATTTTCTTTATTATAGATGTAAATCATAAATTTTTACTTTCTTCTGTTGTAGTTTCTGGAGCCAAGTCACAAAATGACTTGAGCTGATAAACTTAATTCCTCTATAGCTATTTTTTCTCATTGTATAGCATTTTAATTGAGGGGAAAAACTAACTAAATGACAGTTTTTCAAAATGGTCATTTGTAAATGGTATTTGAGGTGCAGTGTATGGACTTGGGTGGTTTCATCCATTTGTGGCACAGCTAGTGGTGTGTGATACTGCAAGATTTGATATTGATCTGATACCAAATAAATACAAGGCCAGTATTGCCAATACTTTAAAAATATTAAAGAGCATACATCATTTAATTGATAAATCTGAATTAATTTTTGTGACTTTTATTTTGGTAATACATTAGTTAAAACTCTAATTTGAATTTGGGAAAAGTTTATAGGTTAAAAGAGGAAATATCTTATAAAAATGTTTTTGTTCAGAAACGACACTAACGACAACACTAACTTTCTTCCCCAACATTGTCATGGCTGGGTTTATTTCTTAAACAAGTGCACACAATTATCATAAAGAATAAAATTTAAAAAACAAATAAAATACTTAAGTCCGTGGCACATTTTGCTTGTAATTTGAATAAAGTAATCACGCATTATTCCTTTCACAGTTAACGCATAGGGGTAAATATATTAAATCTAATTTGAGGCAATTTATATGTATTGTATTTACTCCAAATCCAGTAAATGTATTTATTTAAATAACACTTTACAATGGGATCATATCTATACCATCAATGGTACTGATACTATCGATATTGGGATTGTTCCACCCATCACTTGGCACAACCAACCGCAGTGTCTGAGGCAGTTTGTGAAAGCTTTGCATTAAATTCAGTTCATTTTATCTGACTGTGCTCTCTGAAGAAATTAGGACTTTGGGGTTTTTGGTTCCATGTACTCTGCAGGTTGGAACACTTAAGTGAAGGGGCACGCCCCCATCACATAATATAGTTTTAGTGAACCCTTCTCAGTTACGCCAGATCTCTGTGTTTTATTTAGAGGTTAAGATTAAAAACTGTTGCTTATGAGGTGCCAAATGGTTCACTTGTGTGAGCAGTTGCCACATATACAGCAGCTACAATCCTCGTGCAGCCAGCACTGGTTGGATATGGACTTGGATATGCACAATACCCCTGCTGTTTTGTAGTTTCTAGTTAGTGTTCTTGAACAATATTGGACTTAAATTATTTTGTTCCCATTTATCATTTTGACCTAAAATTTAAGATAAACCAGACCATGTTTTATTTTTTTTCCACATTCTTTCAGTTGTTTTACCAAAACAGTGTTGTGTGACAATGGATGTGCACTTTTGTTTGACCAGGGGACGGGGAAGTGGTATGAAATGCAAGACCTACAGGTGATTGACATTCTCCCACAGATGATCACACTGTCAGAGGCTTACATCCAGGTAAATAACCTCGTTGGTCTGTTTTGGTGTGTGTTGAAAGACAGGTTACAGAGTCCTGATCATTGCTAATTATAATTAACACATTTGGTTGCTTTATTTATTTATACTTATATTTATTATTTTTTTTTTAAATATATAAACAAACAAGACTTCACTAAAAGAAACTGAATAGGACTCTATGTAACTGGACGGCATTCCTTTGTGTAAATATGTGAATGACTTAACGCACATATTTGAACTGAAGTGAACTGCAGCATTGCAGCAGTGTGTGTTGACCTATGCTGGAAACGTTAGTCGTGGACTGAATTCAATACTTTTAAAAAGTTGTTCATGCCGGTCACCGGTGCTGTGGTAAATTTGTCGAGTCAAAAAAAAAATGGAGAGGGGGGGCAAACTAGCACACTTTTTAGATCACAATTTGAGCATTGTAAATGTTCACCCCTACTGAATCTTTGTCAGCGTGTTATGAAAAGATACCCTTGAAATCTAGACATGCTGCTTGCAAATTTAAATTTGCTATGCAGGTACATCTTGCTACCACTCGCTGGGCCTCATTAAATATGCCCGACCGGCTTTGCTCAGCCAATCTAATCTGTAGAGAAAGTATCTGAGCGGGTTTAACACAATGATGACAGAGCAGCATCCTAGTTTGGATTTAAATAGTGTAAATGACTGCAGCTGAGGATTAATAACCGTTTGAATCAAGTTTGGCATCAGAGATTCTGACTATTTCTTGGGAAACTGAACAGAAGACAGCACTCAAATCATTATTTTTCAAGGTGGATGTATTTGCTGTTTTAGCAACAGGCTATGGAAAAGGCTTAATTTACTCTTCTACACAACTCACCCGCCCACTGACTCGTTTTCGTCGCCCTGATTGGTCGTAGCACTAACAAACCGCATGCAAAGGCAGTTTGAGAAGCAACTGTGCCATCCCTTGGATGGAGATCCTGGGGATCGTTATCAGACCCTACATCTTTCTAGATATGGGTCTGATCAAGCTAATGAAATAATCAATAATGATCTTAACAGGATGATCCTTTTTTTGTGATTTTCCATGATCACTCTGTCACTCTGAATAACTGGCAAAGACCACCACCACCAAACTCCTACCACACAGAACAAACAGATTATATATTGCTATCTACTTCTTATTTGACAATTTCCTTTTAATTTTAATTCATTTTTAATTCATTTTTAGGGATACATCTTAAAAGTATGCATACAGCATACAGTATCAACACTGAGTACCTAATAGTGAAACAAATCCTGTGTAGCTTTTATATGAAATTCAAAATTATGAAACCATGTAATGAGTAAAATATATAAAGTCATGCTATTTCTGCAGAGGTTATATTGTAACTGAACCCTTTTTTTTAAATTCCTGTAAATTGCTACAGTATGCTTCCTCCACACTTTTGTGAGTTAATGTGGTTTCAGGGTGGTGAAACTGGTGCAGTGCGGGTCATTTACCCTAATAACTAAGGTTGCTAATTTTTATTTATTTTCCCTCCTATGCACAGATCTGGAAGAGACAAGAGAGTGATGAAACAAACAACCACACGGGGGCGTAATCGATGCAGGATACTCCCTGTAGTAAGAAGCATAGTCATCTTTGGGAAGTATTTATGTGATTGACAGTAAGAGCAGAATGTGAGTTGGAAGTTCTGCCAAGACTTTCTTTATAATCACAACCAGCAAAGCAATTTGTCTTTTTTTTTTTCTTCTTTACCCACTTGTTTTTTTTTTTGTTTTTTTTTTACCAAGTAAAGTTTTAAATAAAACAATTCATGGACATTTGTCTGTCAGTATTTTACATCCTAACAAAACAAGGTTCAGTTTGATCTTACGAGTTTTATTTGGATGTGATCATCTGTTCCAGGAATCAGTGAAACATGAAGATGAACAGAGATAAGTCAAAAGGTGCCTCTTCTTCAGGCTTAGACAGAGATTTCTGATCCTGTATTTACATTCATTATAACAAAGTAATGTACAGAATAACACAGTTCACAAAACAAATCCCTGCAGAAAAGTAAGTTTTTAGACTGAAGTCAGTGCAAGAAGAAACAATCACAATACACATTTATGCTTCAACAGCTTAAACTGGCACGGAGAGTTAATAATTTCCACAATTAAAAAAAAAAAAAAAAGAAAAAAAAAGTTCATTACATATTTTATAAATGTAATGATCAGTTGATAGAGGGTTGTACACCTGTAGTTGGTAGTTTCTTCATGTTTACTGTTTCAGACCTGGACGGTTCTTCAATTTTTCCACATGAATTTCTCACAGAAGACCCATTTCTGTATTTAAAAAAAAAAAAAGACACAGACACAGGATGTGAAACTAGAAGATGCACAAAATCACAACACTTCTTTAAAACGGTGGTACTGTGTGAGAATACAAGACTGCAGATATCTGCATAAATGTCCGGTACTGTGTACATATTTGTTTTGCGATCACTTTAAGAAGCAGACAGAAATGATGAGAACCTTTTGTCTTTTAAACAAGGTGATTCAATGTATCATTGCAAATGATGTGGGACAATCTCCTTTCAGTCAGTTAAATGTGCTTGGTTTTGAAGGAGGTCACTGTAAATAGTGAATGTTTCTAGTGGATATATATTTGTATATTTGGTGATTGTACAAGTCATTGAGAGGTTGATTTGGTATGTTTGTTTTTTCCCCTATGGTTGATTATTTAAAAAAAAAAAGTAAGCCTATTAATTTACCTCTAATGTTATTGTATTTTCATAAAGAGACTGAAAATACACACCCATGCTATATATATCCTGGATCAGGTTTAGATGCTGTGAAATATCCCTCTCATGCCAGGACTGATTACTGCAGGCAGCTAGTGTATAATATAATCATTTGTTTCCTAGATGAAACTGATCTGCTGATCATCTGCTAAACTAGCGGTTATGAATTTCACCTACATTACACTTGTGAGCAGTTTCCAGGTCTTTGCACCAGTAGCTGGGTCCCCAAGTGCAAGGATTCTTTCCAAGCGGCTCCGTTGTCTTTGAGGAGTTGCAAAGATCCGCTTTCTACAGGACAGATGAACAAAATATCCTGAGAAGGCTACAACATGGTAATCCACGAATGTCTAAATGTATCTACTATTTTCATGATCGTTGATTCAGTCATTTCCATACTGTTTAAAAACAAGATCTGTTTAAGCTGCTTGGGAAAAATGGGCTCTTTCATGCATCAGTTACTACTAATACATGATTGCACCGTGTAGTAATATATTATTACATGTGTACTGATATTCATAATTGGTACCAAGACTGGTTCTGATGTTTAAAATTTGGCTGCTGAAAGAGCAACTCTTCTGCTTTTTACTGCAGAAACCCTGAAGTGCAACTACAACGCTGTGTGAAGACTGGCTGATACAAAGGTTTCCTTTCCCTTGTTTTTAGGGAAATGGTCATCTTAAACTTACTTCACAAGGATGTGAAACATCCATCTGGTTTCCCAAAATCCTCTGCAGCTGAGACCTGTAGGTTTTGATGAAAGCGTCGCACTGTAGAGAAATATTGCCCCATTAAACTCTTACATTTCGTAACTCTAAGCACAACACATGGAAGCGCTGCATAAATCAATCAGACAACGTTTACATGCTGGGGGGAATAAGAGCATTTTTGTTCATTTGTGACTGATATTTCTTGTAGGAGCTGATAAGCTGACCTTGGGGACGGCATTCGGGTGATGGTCGCACACAGACTGCAGGAAAGCCGTCGTCTGATGCTCAGTGGCGTTCAGTCCCAGGTGCAGACGGGTCAGTGCAGCCAGTGTTCGGCACGAGTCGCAGTCCGAGGGGTAGAGCACCTCTGGGAAGTCAGAGCGTTAGTTTGGTGATCTGGATTCAAATACTGTATATTCAAAATTGTGATAATGCGCATTCATCGGTTTAAACGGGATTAAAGAGGCCTGTTCAGGAGGGTACAGTTGCCAAGGAAACCTGATTCTTAATAGTGTAAAAACGTGTCAGTTATTTATATGGGATGATATTATATATAGATTAAACCTTTTGCTGACACATGACCCTGTTTACTGGTTAAAAGCTTTGCTATTTTTTTGGGGGGGGGGGGCCACAGACAGTGAAAAATTGAGAAACTTAAAAGATCTCAACTGTAAATCCCTTTTTCTGTGCTGGAAACTGATGTCAAAGGATGCTCTGAACTCGCCTCAGACTTAATAGTCCAGACGTTGCACAGCCAAGGTATACACAAAAACTTTCTGAAAAGTATCATGGGCCAAATTCTGAAGCAATTTACCATATAAAAAGGAACTTTACAGAGAAACAAAATACAACACTACTAACCTGGTACAGGCTGCTCTTCAAACAAACAGAGATGCAAAAGAGTGCAGATCGTGTGAGGTGCAGCGGATGATAGAAGGAATTCAACGATCTCTACGCCATATTTTTCAACAAAATCATCACATTGCTCCTTATAGCTTTTAGGTATAAGATCGCAGACCTCTCCCATGAGCTTCTTTAAAGTTTCCTGCAGGTCGAGATGAAGATAGTGGCTTTTATATGTAGCGCCAGTGAAAGGATGTGTATCTGAATTAGATTAAAATGATAAAGTGTCACCTCAGTCATGTTTTTGGGCAGCAGCGTCTCCAGCTTCTTGATAATCATCAAACACAAGGTGCAAACTGGGTTGAACTGGTCCTGAAAAGCAAAAAAAAAAAAAAAAAAGGGGGTTGCAGCAAACTCATTTCAAATGTGCATTAAGGGGCATTTATGTTTCACTTTTGCTTTCTTATACTGACTTGGGTGTTGGATGAAGTGCTGGAAACGTGTTCGCTGGTGGCACACTGGGGACGTTTCTGCAGTTCCTCCTTTTCGCTTGGAGCACAAAGTCCAAAGACCACACACATCTCCTCTGGCTTCTACAAAATTACAAAAAAAAAAAGCTCAACATTTTCAATCATTCCCAGATGCCAGAGTGTGCATTGTTTAAAGTAACTAAATAAAGGAAAGATGAGCTCACCATGTGATCAGGTGCCAGCTGCAGGACTTTTGGCAGGTATGTCTTCACCTGTGAATCACACTCTGAAGCCTGGTCTTCTGGGAGGCGCTGGCACAAGGCATGCAGGGTTTCATACACAGCCACCTGCAAAAACCCACAACTTAGTTTTCTGCTTTGTGGCTGGAACGGACGTCTTTGCCAGATTCGTTATATTTTGAGCAATTCCACAATCCCAGCTTGTGTGGTTAGTAACTAAGAACCGTGAATCCTTTACCTTGGTGTCACTGCTGGAAATCATGTTGCCAGACAGCTGGATGACCTGACTGCATTCTGGGCAGGTGTCCAGCGTCTGATATGGAGAGGCCTAAAGGTTACTTTACAGCATTTTATTATTGAAAGCGTTAAACGAGCTTTATCGGTGTTTTATAACGTGGCAGGTTAAATAAGTGTTTTTTTTTTTGTTGTTTTTGCAGTAGCTGGCTTACCAGTGATTCCCGACTAATTAATGACAAAGGGTCAGCAATAAACCTGGAGTCACCTTCGTTGGAAAGAAACAAAAGAAATAAATGTAAAAACAGAGAAATCAGGGATGTCAGGGAAGAGGGAGACTAACAAATGTCAATGTTTCTCCCACAGCGCAGAAACACCCGTAGACAACGTTATTGACAAGGCGGTTAATGGCGACTGGTCGTCAGGCAGTGATGCAGACATTTAAACGGGTTCTTTGTCTTACCGAGCCACGGAGACGTCGCCAAAATCACCAGCAGAAACTCCGATGCCGACATGGTTTAAACGTCCAGCTGACAAAGAAGCGCTACGATAAAAAACAGCCGCGACCCGCTGGTGTCGCACCGGAAATACCTGCACCGAGCACCCCCTGAGCAAGGCGCACGCGCTGCTCGTGGAAATTAAAATCAGAACGTGTTCGTTTCAAAATTAAAACAAAAAATAATAATAATAATAATAAAATGAAATAAAAAATAACAGCGACATACGTTATCAAACGCCGCTTTTATACGTCGACTGCGCTGGTAAACAAACACGCCCCACGTGGATAATGAGCTGCATACAGCCTCTGTGATCACGCACCTTCAAAGACACTTAACGAAATCCTTTTTCTTTTTATCTTTTTTTCTGGGAAAATAAAAATTGCTATATAAACGATACGTAGATTCTCGTTACATTCCATGGTTGGTATGAAAGGAAGATATAAATGTTACACTAATTTCAAAAGTGTATTTAAAATTAGTTGGAGTTAAAAAGCTTTTGAACAGACGGAAGGTCAAAAGAAGGTAATCATAGTTTTTATATGGAAATATTAAATTTCAACAGGCTGTCCCTTTAATGCAGTTCAACATCGATCATATGACATATGACTTCTTAAAAATATCAGCGCCCACAGGCTTCTGAAATCGCCATCAGATGGCAGCAGAGCAGGTCAAATGCAGTGCTTGTCTTGAGTTTTATGTAGGTTTTTTCCTTTTTAAATTCCAAGTCATCCCCAGTTTTGTGGATTTATCTAAGGTTTAATGACCAACCATATTTGTTTTTCAGTCTCTTTATAAGGAGACAAACTAATAATGTTAGAGGCTGATTAATCTGTTGGCTGATTAATGAGAATTTCTTTTCCATATTTTCTTGGGCGTTGGCCATAGAAAAACACGTATTGACTGACCTCAATGTGTAGACAAAATACAACCACATGTATGGGTTGTTTTTGTTGATGGCGACGGTATGCTTGTCTGCACTAAGAGTGGGAGGTAATCTGTCACTGGTCAGGTGAGGTTAATTAGGATACCACACGTGTGTGTTGATTAGTGAACGAAGCACATACACTTTTTACCGTGGCAGTGATTTGAAATGTTTTGGATTACCTGTATGCGTCCGGATAGGCCCCGACACACCCCCGTGACCCTGAGAAGGAGTAAGCGGGTATAGATAATGGATGGATTGATTTCCTGTTTTTTTGTAAAATCACTTCTGTCACCAATTTACTGGATATCATCCTCGTCAATAATTTGAGCCTGTATTGTCATCTGCCGTATTCAACATCTTCAATAAATGGAAACTGATTAAATCAAAGGCAGGTATGTTTGGACATTTTTGTAATTTCTGTTAGTGGACAGGCGTAAAACCCCCAAACACCCATGCTGCAGGTGACTACATTCTATCTTCGTTTTATTTTTTTAATTCTGTAGAAGCACAATCTTTCATTTGGCTGTTCCCTTTAGGGGTCACCACAGTCATTCAGCCATCCTATCCTCTGCAACCTTTTCTCTCACCAACTAACTTCATGTCCTCTTTCACTACGTCCTCAAATATCCTCTTTGGTTTTCTTCTTGTCCTCCCTCCTGGCAATTCCAACCATACCATTCTTCTACCGATACATTTATTACCCCGCTGCTGTATATCTACACCTATTAGATTTCTATTGAATCATTTCTAAGTGTATAGTAAGAAGAGTAAGTCAGTATTTTGTCATCCTGTTTCACAGTAAATGAAATGATGTTCCTGCAGCCTCTGATGCCTGACTGTACATCATGACACTGCTTAAAGTGATGCATCGACAGATCCAGTAACTTTTGCACAACTGTTCTTAGGAATGAGTTTCTCTTGAAAGTCCCTTTCAGTCAGTGGCAGCCCGACAGGGGAACACCCAGACTGCTGGAAGTCTGTGTGGTCAAAATGCATTCCAGCCCGTCGAGATCCAATCAAAACAAAAAGTCCTGTAGATAATCATGCTCGGTAAAGGAAGCGCACACAATAAGTTGGAGTTCCCATCTTTCCCAAAAGTGATGCAATCAAAGCCTCAGTAAACGCGCTTTTACATAAGATATGTTTGAATTGTTGGTGTAGGACCAGGAATGTCTTGCTCTGCCATTTGATGCAACAGGTGGGTGTGGTTTGAGTGTGTCACTGGGACTGAGTGATTGTTGACGAAAAGCACCTGGATCTAATTGGGAAATGGGTGTGTAAGTGGTGTTGGGTTGGTTTTGTTTGTGGTGACAGAGAAGGGAGGTGGATGCCAATATTTTCTGTTAAATGCAAATCAATTCATTTAATAACTATGCAAGAGGAAATGTTTTCAAGGAAAGAGTAATAAGTATCCTAAACGAAGAGAGCTGAAGCAAAGATTATTATTATTTTTTTTTTAATAATTTTTTTAATGTACGACAAGGCGCGTCAGACAGATCCATGCCTTCATTTGGCTGTTTGGGAGCCAAATGTGACCCTGACAGTTGGTATTTTTACTACTTTGTGGGATAATCTTAATACTTGTGTAATTAAGTTCCATAAAATCAGTTTGAGGATGAGATCAGTGCCTTGTGGATTGTGCAGTCAAAATAACTGTATAATATTTACTATTGCATTGCTTTATCCAGATACTTTTGTATCCCTGAAAACTGACATACTTTGATTAAACTGGCTGTGATTCCTAAATAGTAAAAGCAATATATTGGTGAAACCTCATTAATAGGTTGCAACTTGGTTGTACATCACCACAATGGATTTGAACTAAAACAAAGTTAAAATCACAAACAATTTTGACCAAATTCTTCGGGACCTAACTATACAGTTTTGTTTTTTGTTTGAAAGAACCTGCATTTGTGGATGATGAACTATGTTCCTGAGCACAAGCAGGGATTTTCACAGCTAACGGGTTTCAGTGAATCACCGTACATGTGGGAAACATCTTTGTAATCAAGCAGTGATGACCAGTGAATAAAGAGGGACAGAAAAGAGAAAAAACGCTGATGCTTCCACAGGACGCCCTCGAGGCAGTGACGTTGAGACCTTTAGTGTCGGATTCTCCACATACATACTGAAACGCATTATTTTAAGGGACAGTGATTTTAAAACTCAGTTTTTTTAATTTATAATAATATTATATTATATAATATTATAAAATTATAATTTTAATTTATAACATTGTGAACTTCAGGACAGCAAGAGTGCAGCAAATGAAATCAAAGTCCACCCTGCAGCAACAAAACCACAGCTCAAGAGAATCAGGCATAGACTCTGTATGAGTACAAACTGTACCATTTTTATTATGTAACATACATGATCTACAGTTCAGTCAACACCCAGCAGCTTCCATGTTTCCTGTTTTAATTTGAAGGTCCATGTGTTTTCATTTTGCTTTGACTTGTTGTACTTCTGGCTCAAATCTTCCTTGATTGTTCTGCCTGTCTCCTCAGTTCTTCTTCCCTCCTGATCTGTCTGTTTGTATCCCAGCTCTTTTGTATCCTGAGTGTTTGCCATCCTGCCCCTTTACTCCTGCTTTCCATGGGGTAAGGCTCCTGTTTTCTTATTTATTTATTAAATTTTTTTTTTAAATTTATTTATTTATTTTTTTTTTTAGCTTTGGTGTTGGTTCTTGTCTTCCTGCCTTGGTAGCACATTTTGTTTATAATAAAGAGCTTTTTTTTACTGCTGCCTATGATCTGCATTTGGGGTCTCTTCAAAACTCACCCCAATGAGAGAACCGGGGAATGAAACACAGGCACGTGTTAACCTTAACGTATCACACACAGTTTCATTAACGTAAACTTAGACAGACTTGTATTTTCATTCAGTATGCAGCAAGTGCACACAGAACGAAATTGTTTGTGTAAGTGTTATTTTATTCGGTTTCATGCAATGCAAAAATCTGCAGGCAAAGCTGTTGTAGAACCTGGTGGTCCTTCACCGCATCTGGGGAACCTCCTTCTAGATGTCAGCAGGGTGAACAGTCCATGATGGGGGTGAGAGGAATCGCTGCAGATCTTCCTGACCCGATTAAAAAAACGCACTATTTGGGAATATCTTATTTGAAGTCTCGGTTTAAAAAAAAATCATTTATGAAAGTAAAAACATAGACACCGCACAATTGTCAATGACAGTCTAAAATTAGATGATAAAGGATATCCTAAGCACATATCAACAAAGAGGGATCACATCCCGTCACTTTATCACTGAGAAAGGGTGCGTTTTGCCATTCACTGAAAACAGATGCATATTGTTCCTTATAGTCCGTCTTGGACTGAATGGTTAAATCATGCACGGCACACAAATCTGACCTGCTGGAAATCACTCGGTTCAGAAGGAGAGAGAAAAGAAAAATGCATTCAAGACGCGCTTGGTCCAGCACAGAAACGCTGTACCTGAGCCCCAAAGGTCTGCAGACCATAGACACCTAAACTTCAGATAGTTTAGTGCACCAAATTCAAAATGCATTTCTGCTGGAAAGATCGACCGCAGGCAATTTTCAATGCAGACATTTTATTTGCAACCACGTCCTGCGCTCATATAGCTTTGTGCATTGAACTTTGTGCTTTTTAAAGGTTTGGAATAGGTTGATTTTGGAGGCATGTAAGGGATAAACCATCTCATTTCTCCAGGAGAAACTGCAAAATTTGCTTTGAATTTAATTTAATATTCAGCACTGCTACTCTGACTATCACACAGATGGAGCATCGTCGCGCTGAAACGCCCTTGGAAAACAAATTAATATGCTGCATGAATATAAAATGCACCCAAACACACGGATAATTTTACCTAGACCTTTACAGACTATTGAACGCTAAATTTTTAAACTGAGAGAATGCATTTCCTCCAAACAGGATAGCATGTAAATAGTTTAATTAAAGACCTACGTTATGACGGTTTTATATTGCGGAGTCTAGATGAGCACTCCAGCATATAGGCTACATAGGAATCGTCACTGCGGGAATAGACCGCCTCTTTCTTTTATTTTTTATTACTCTCATGCAACACGGACTTTCAAACTTCTAGCTCTCTGATCCATGAACCTGGAACGTCTGTTGTCCAGGAAGTTGCGACGTATCTGAAGTTGACTGATAGCTTGTTTTTCTTAACAGTGTAAACTGAAATCCCAGGCTTAAATTGAATAATAGCTACATAAGTATATTTCGATAACAAAAGCCCAAATTATTAAGTAATGACCCCAAAGTCATTAAAAACTAAAAACCGAGATTTGAATAGACTATTATTGGATGCTTTTTTGCAGACACCGATCACTAATGCACTTATTTAATTAAAATCAAATGTTCGAAAAGGATGAAAAGCATATTCAAATGTGTTTACATCCTAACCCATGCCCACAATAATCTGGAGAGACGGCCGGCTCAGTCCGCGAATTGAGCCAGGCTTTGCTAATCTGACTTTTTAGGCTGTAAATATTGAGAGACTGAATTATATTAGACGATTTTATTTTGTGAAATTTAATTAAAAAAAACCCTTCAATATGCTCTAGCTCTCAATCAACTCGACTATAACTTCCATTTATAAGTGTGAATATCTAGAAGAGTTATCTTTCCTTGAATCGGAAGCAGTTCGTCAGGAATGCAGGAGAGGAGGAACCAGGAGGCAGAAATGGACTGGTCAGAGCCTTAATTGGCAACATTCCTGACGACGTCTGCGGCGTGAAAGGACGCGGTGATCACCAGGACAGCCTGCGTCTGTGTAACAGGCCTGCCTTGTTAGGACCAGAGACAGAAGCCTCCGCGGGAGCTGCTGGTGGATGCTCACATCCAACACCACACGACTCAGGGCAATGCCTTTTTCACAGTTACATTTTAAAGAGTCAAATTTCTATAAAGGATATACTTATACACGCATTTATGTTACAGGACTGTTGGTGTAATATTGCATTTTATTTTTTAATCAAATGTTGTATATATATTCATGATATGCCCATGTGACAGAAGAAGGTTTGCCTTTTTTTATTGCAGAAATGACTACATCATCAGTCATACATGCAAATAACGTTATTTATTTATGTTTTTAATATGAAAATCTTTCAAGATGTATTCTATTTTAGAACATTTATAAAATATATAAGTGAAGCATTTATGTCTTTATTTTTTATGCACAAAATGTTGCAACAGTGTGAATGAAACCTAAAAATGTTCAGGTTCGATTCGGGTACATTAATAATGATTAAAACAGATGAAGATATAAGCTACGTCGATTATTTTTATCTGTTTCAGAACGGAGTTTCATCTTGAAGACTGAACGAGGCCAAGGCCAATGTGGATGCACGTTATGCATATTCTAGACAGGTGTGAGTGTAGAGAACTACTTTTTCTCATTATTAAACGGCATGGAGGCTGTTGAAACTGAAGTTATATTATGGTTGTCCTCTCGGCACAGCAGGGGCGTTGATCGGGTAAGAAGGAGCCCAGCACACCCCTCGGATGTTCTCCGGCTGCTGAAGCAGCCTGCAGGATCGACTCGCTCGGCGGTGCGCGCTGCCGACTACATGGCCAGTACTCTGTATTTCATAAAGAGATCTCTGGAAATACGCCAGAAACGCTCAATCAACGCCACCGGTCTGTAAGCAATATTATTTATTTTGTAATTTGTCTGCAGGTTGCCTTAAATGACGACTAATTCCCGTTCCTTGCTGTGCCACTTGGATCTGGTCTCTGTAGAGGAGCTGAAACTCATAGTTGACCTGACAGACTGCTCTGCACAACTCCGGACACCATCCTGCGCAGCAACACTCAAACGACGCGTTTTACGCACCGCAAACGGCGCCTGTAACAATCTGTGAGTCATTTCAATAAGTTGCTTTCATTCACATTTTATTGGAAGGCTGATTTTGGGTTAGACGTACGTTGTATTTTATACTCAAAACACACAAAAGAAGTGGAGTATACTTAGTGGAGGCCTTAAAGCAGATGGGTTACTTATTTTATAGGGAAAACACTCGCTGGGGATCATCAAACATCCCTTTGGTCTGCTGGCTTCCTGCTGAATATGAAGATGTAGCCTTTCTGAATTGACAACCAATGGTCATATTCTTCCACTGGGATGCACCTTTAGGGTAGCCTTTGATCTTCTCTTCACCTTTTGTGGACAAAAACACAAATAATAATAATAATAATAATAATAATAATAATCTGTAGACTACTCATTGTCTCCATTCTGTCCTCAATCCAACGGTATCATGTCTACATCTAACTGATGTGGACAACGACCCACTCTACACTCACCTGGTGCCAGTCTTCGGCCAGTGGACTGATCATGACTTGGCTTTCACCCCTCACCCTCCTTTCATCTGTTCCTACAATGGTGGTGTCGATTGCGAGAAGCGAAAGCACTGAACCGTGCTTCCCCATTGAACTCCTTCCATTTGCCACAGGCCCCCAACACGTGCGCAACTAGATGACCAACGACAGCCATGCCGAGGAGGTGGACCTCCAATGAGAACATTGGCTTGGCTTCTTTGCTCACTGATGATGAGAGAGCTCAACCTTGTGCAAACCTGCACTGTGGAGGCCCATGAAGCCTCTGTCGCCTATTTAAATTATGACAAGGACTATCTTCACTATTTGAAATTCACTTCTATGGTTTTTAGGTTATCACTTTCCGGGATACACAGCCTTCACATTGTTGGCCCAGACTTACTTTCCAAGCAGCTGTCCGTCTACCCTGGATATGATGAGAACATAGACCCCAGCATCTCGTTTTCACCACAGCAGCCTTCAGATTTGCTCATCTGATGGTCCAAACTTTATTGTTCTGTCTTGATGAGGATTATGAGGATCCCCCGGATTACCCCACCCAGTTTTTGCACAGAACCATGTTTGCGTCATGGAGAATAACTTATTATGGTAAAACTTTGAGCTTCTTAGTAACCTTGGAGCAGAAACTGAAGCCCCTGAGCTATGTTAAATGGTGCAACGTGTTCCTCAGGGGGTTTGGATCCAATCATCAGAGGACTTGTTGGTCGCCAAGCTGAACCCACAGGATAAAATGATGACAGAGGAGTTGAGGGAGAGGCTGGTTCAATATTCTGTGGAGTTGGCACTAGATCTGTCTCCACTGAACTTACAGACGGGCAGAGACCATGGACTCCCTGGTATTTATTTAGTGTGTAGAACATGCAGCAGTCTAAACTGTGGTTGTTCCCTTTAAGGTTACAACAAATGGTGTGAGTTCTGCGGCCTCTCACAACCCAAAACTGAGACACAGCTGGCCAGAGTGTTGAACAACAAAGACCTTGATCTGTATGGCACACCCGACATGGATGTGTGGCTGGGCGGAGGTGCAGAGCCTTTCGTCCCTGGAGGAAGAGTTGGACCCCTGTTTGCTTGCCTGATTACCACTCGGTTCCAAAGGCAAATAATTACACAACAAACATTGTTAAGATACAGAGATTTTATATTTAGCAGACACTTTCATCCAAAGCTGCTTACAAACAAACCAGAGTAACTCGATAAATTCCAAAGTAAGAGCAGCTAAGACTATTCAGGTGCAGGTTAAGAGGTAAATAAAATGCAGATGTGGTTGAGGTGGTTGTATTTAAGCCACCAGAGACTTTTAAAAGTTAAAAAAAATGACTTATTTTTCAGTGTTTGGTGGGAGAACAATGGCGTCTTCACTGAAGCTCAGATGGTACCTATTAGGGAGACGTCTCTTGCACGTATAAGCTGCGATAACACTGGGATCACTGAGATACCTGAGAAACCCTTCCACAACCGACCCGAGGGGCTTGTTATTCCCAATGCGATGACATCCCCCTTTGCAAATTTAGAGCTTGTTGTGAAATATTGAGAATATACACAACTATGTAAACATGCATTTTCTCTTCTTTAATTTTAGGTCAACATGGACCACCTAGACCACCAGGTAAATCACCTTTTTTTTTTTTTTTTTTTTTCCTTGTGATAAAGTTCTATTAATCTTGTTATTAAGATATTATAACTTCAAAATACCATAAGTGGATCATTCGTGAATATAACTGCACATTTGACCCATAGGGCCACCTGGTCCTCCAGGAGCCCCCGGACCTCGTGGAAATGCAGACAAAGTTTAATTTTTGTTCACCTGGGGAACAACTTCCACAAAGCTGGCACCCATCTCCTTCCACGATGTCATCTACAATGAACAGGATTGCTATGACACTGAGACCGGCTTTTTCACCTGTGAGATTGTGGGCGTTTTTTAGTTTGTGTTTCAGGGCATAATTAATGAGAATGCTACCAGCATTGATCTGGAAAGTGACATTGTCTATTACTGCTACTAATTATGTCATGACAGAAACAAATCTGTACCAGAATCTGAGCACTCCACAGTGGTGTGATGGTCAGGACTGTGGCACCGCAGCTTGAAGACACCTTTTCCATCTTTATTTGGGGTTTTCCTATGTGTTGTCTACAAACCTGCTTTCTTGTAAAGTCTAAAAACAAATACTTTTGCAACAAGAAGTTTACATACAGTTTGGAAAAAAAAACAACCCACAAACATTTTCTTTGTCTGACACCCAAGGTAAGAATTTCTTTCTATTGAAGGTCAGTTAAGACTCCTAAAATGTTTTTTTTTTTTTTTTTTTTTTTTTAATAAAGAAATGTCAGAATAAATTATGGTTGCATATAATTTGGTATATTTAGGGTAAATATTCATTTAGAAAAATGATATATCCCAAAGCTTTTACTGTCTGGCTGACCTCCTTAGTCTTAAGGTGTTGGTTTAATAAATCCGCATAATTTCTTTTGTTTGATACCATGTGTTTGATGAAGCACACCAGTCCCTCCCGCAGCAAAGCGGCACCACAACATGATGCAGCCACCTCTATGCTTCATGGCTGGGAGTCTGATCTGAGGCCTACGAGCTTCCCCATTTTTCCTCCAAGCATTACAACGATCAGCATGGCAACGGTTAAATTTTAGTCTCAGCAGACCACAGGACGTTTCTCCAGAGTTATGCTCCATGTCACCGTCTGGAGTTACAAACTGTAATCAGGCTCTTTTCTTGTGGTGGTGTTGGAGCAGTGGCCTCTCAGCCCCTGTCTGTTTAAAAAAAAATAAAATAATGTTTTACCAGGGCTTTATTTGTTATTCTGAAATTCATTTGCACATTTTACAGCAAAGCATGTTTGTCACTGGGACACAGCAGCTGTCGCAGTCCATTGTGGTGTGATTATATGTACTCTGTTCATATTTGCATGTCATTGTTTAAACGGATTAATTTTGTCTTTCACGCATCTGAACATTCTTTCCAGTGATGAGCCAGACCTGTGAAGGTCCACAATGCTTTCCCTGATATTTCTGTTGATTTCTTTTGATTTTCCTAGCATGTCCTGTAATGAGGCTGTTGTGTTTTGAAATTGCACCTTAAAATACATCCACAGGTGGGGCCCGACCTCGCTCAAATCAGGTGAGCTAGTCTATCACAGTTTATAATCCCATAACATCCTCATGTTCGTTTTCCCAATCTGCTTGAGACAGTGAGACAACAGTAAACAGTGTTTAAAATACTTGTAAACTGAGAAGAAAGTGTTCCTAAGCAGACCAACAGATGGCGCTGACATACAAAGTTTCAAAGACAGGAAAGCACACAACCGCTCTCTCACTCGCGGTGGAAGTTCACTTGCTGAATCATCCACTGGGCCTACGTCTTTGGATTAAATCTCTGCTATACACTAAAGGGATTGACAATATGACACAAACACTGAATCGTTCAAAAAAATCAGATGTTTATTTTTTATTTAACATTGATTTGACTTTTAAAGTATGAATTGGTGGGAAAAGGCAATACCAGCACAATGCAATCCAAGTAGTAAGATGCATAATTATAAGATCGTTATTTATGAAGCCTAAGTTTAGAGATTGTTAATATGAAATGTTCTCTTATGCAAATCTGAAGATTAGAGAGCAAGTGTTCCCTGGAAACAACGTTTTAGTTTTTTATTCATAGACATATTCAGTTCCTCAGCTGAAACCATGTTTTACGGTGGAAAAAAGTCAGATGTTGACAATTTAGACACTTCTAATGCGACTAACTGCCTCTTGGATTAAAATACAGAAGACTGGAAACCACAGAATTATCTGTAAAAACGTGATGAAAAATGATCTTATCGGTTGTGTGAAAGCTTCATCTTAACTAGGTTATGAGCTGTCACACAAATATACTGGAGGAGAGGATACAATATTCCCCACTGAAATAGAGGATAGAAAAACTCCATTTTGAACACTCCTAATTACTCAAGTTACAGTGCTTGAATAAATAGTTACTGTGCAGCTCTGCCTCTAACGAGAAGTGTGTCCACCGACAGAATAAATAAGCGCACATAAACTATCTAAACGGCACACTGACTGAAGTTTAAATGCAACACCTGTGCTTTTTATGGTAGCCTGTCACAAGTCACGCTGCCTGCGGTGAAGGTGAAAAGTTTAAAATGAGCAGATGTTAAACCGCATCTATAAGAGAGTCCCAATTTACAAGAAAACCCAAATGTCTCATTTGGTGGAACAAGGCATGGAAGATTGTCCTATATTCTGGACTAACTTTTCAACTTCTTACACGTTCTTTTTTTATCCATCAGTGAACCTGGGAAACTTTTCGAATTGATTTTTTTATTGCACATTTCTGTCAATTTTGTTCTTATATTATAGGCTATCAGATGTCAATTGATCATTAAAATTGATTAACTCCAAACTGTAGACCTCGTTATGAATTGAGTGCAAATGTTCACCGAAGCTGATGGTTTGTGATACTGAGTAATGAAAGTAGCCGGTTTTAATTGCACATGCCGACACTCCCGTGGGGTTCTGCATCCTCCCCAAATATGTAAACAAAAACGAGAGCGATGTGCGGCGATCGATAGGGGACGTGGAGGGTCGCATTAACTCTGTTGTTGTTTTCTCTGCAGTGGAGAGGAGGGACGGAAACCAGCTGCTGCGTGGCCCCCCTACACACACACTACCACGCACACGCCACGCCCCTCCTGACCTCCGTGGACACAGTGCCATCCACAAAGAGTGGCTTTGCGTGTCCCGTGGGAGCAGGGGAATGCTGGAGAGGACGAGCGGCACACGATACCCTATTGTTTAGTTTAGGAGTCACTGATCCCCCGCCCCCAAACACACACACACACTCACACACACGCACACACACACACTTCCAGCCCCACTCTGCATCCCACCGCGCCCCAAAAACACGGACTGACCACCTTAGCGGGTTAAATTGATTAGAAAGACGTTTGTGGTTTGACTAATCCCCCATTTTCACCCAGCCTCTCCGCTTCAGCAAATTAGAAAAGCCACACATTTAGGCAGCCAGTCTTGCGGCTTGTGATAATCGCCACGCAGGCTCGCGCACCTGTAGGGCTGGGGACAGAGCACGAGCCGGTCCGCACCGCTGAATCCACTGCAAAAAACAAAGAAACCGTTTGCTTTAATATAAAAACAATTCAGCTTTAGAGAACATTAAACCATTTTAACTCCTGCTACTGATGATCCAAGCTGCAACAAAATCGAAGAGCTGCAGATGCGGGATATAAACTAAAACAGCGTTGAACGGTGCAATAAGGAAAAGGATTGAGTCCTTTTTATAAAATAATTAAAAAAAAAGCAAGTAGAACTTAGAAAAGGTGGACATGACAACCTGCTTGATCAGTGTGACTTTAGTCTAAAAAAGAAAGCATACACCTGACATTGGTGGTGTGTGCAACCTGAGGTGGGTCAAATTATATACTTAGGGATTTCTATCCCGCACTTTGTCTGCAGGTGTAAGTAAAAGGAGACCTCCAAACTCTTGAATCAACGCTTTTCTGATTTGTTTTAAATTTTGCCATGCAACTGCGGACATTCACTCGATAGAAAAATCCCCGTCAACTGGTTGCCTCAACACCAGGCGTCAAACGACTTCTTCTCCAGTGGGACAGTAAATAAAACAAAACAAGCACCTTCCTCTTATTTTTGCAACGAGTGAAGGAATTTTCATAAAATGTGTCATGTGTACAGATTTTTTATGGTTTGGGGGTTTAAGTACAGCTGTCAGTCACGTCAGCTGATGTGTGTGAGGGACACAGCGACGGGGGCGGAGTCTCGGCTGCAGGATTCCCCAAGACTGCTCTCATAATTGGTGAACATCTGACTTTGTCCCGCGCTGGCAGATGGTGAGTTGAGGCGGGATCCAAAGGGGGAGATTTACATTCATTGTCCAGGCGCACAAACTCCACGCAGAGACAATGGTCTCGGTAAGGGGCAAGGAACCAGTATTGAGAGGAAAAAAGGGAGAATAAAAAAAGAAAAAGGTTTCCTTTTCAAAGGCATACGAATAGGAGCGGAAATCAATTTTAGCCATCAAACTATCCGTTAAACACCTTGAGCCAGTTAAAACTTAACATTGGAAACCAATGCCCAATTGAAAATAAATATAATTAATTAAAAAAAACATGTGTCTAAGTGAAACATGTCCATTGCCTTAATGGTTACTCTATATGAACTCCGACAAACGAAATGATTAAATTCAGGAGCGAAGGAAACTTTGCCAGGCAGGAACACGTTTTCATCTGTGTAGGCCTAAGCGCATGTTCCTGCAGGGACCGTGGCTGCGCTTGAACATGTCTATCATCGTTTATTTGTCCCTAATTCCGTGACGAGTCTGAATATGAGAAGACGGTCTGTTTTACTGATTAAGAACTCATTTCTGGCTCCGTCAGGCAGCGGGTCTAAACGCCAATCAGAGCGCAGCCCCGTGGGCTGCTGGCGGAGATTGATGGGCCAACCAGACGACCATTGTTGCGGCTGACACTGATGCGATGCGTCCTCAGCGGAATCACCGCGTTCAAAGGAGCAGACGGTGAAGGAGCTCAATGCGCGCCTGTCGAGAGCGCACTTGTGTTAAACGCTGACTTGAATGAATAGGGCAAACAGGATTTGCTGTAGCTACAGGCTGCTGGGGGCAGCATGCTTGCTGCTCATCACGTAGCGGAGGATCTAAACTCAAAATGTGAACATACTGTGTACAAATAATGGAGAAAGTACATCAAAACACAATATATGATGCATACTCATCACTTTCAAACTATTCAACCACATTCATTTCTTTTCAAAAATTCTCAAAGAGACCATTAGTGGCTGTCCCCAGCAACATCTTCAGATTTCTGCTTTGAAAACACCAAAATGTGGTTTTCAAAAAGAAAACAAACAAACAAAAAACTACTAACAAACGAAAAAAACTAAACAAAACAAAAAACTGGTCTATCGTATGAAGAAAAGTTTGTTAGAGAGTGGCCGGTTGGATGCTGATTCTGCCAGAAGTCCAAACAACGGATGCACTTTACACCAATGAGAGCATGCATTTGAACAATCGGCCCCCCATATGGCACTGAAGCCCCTCCTCCACGCTCCATCCCGGCTGAGGGTCTAGTTTATGCTTCAAGACAGCGGTTCACTGCAAGCTCCCCTGACCGTCGGATCGACTGTCTTGGTTCGATCTGGCCTCGTGACAAAGGGAGACCTTCGGAACACAAGTATTTTCAAGTATCTTCTGAGTCACAGTTGGTCTCATCCGTCCAGGAGCTGAACCTACCGTGCAGATGATCAGTTGCGCTCGAAGTGCCGCTGAAGAAAAGCGCTTGGACAATGCTCGTAATCTGTGGAGAAATATATTTACAGTCGCCGTTTGAACCCTGAAAGAAAGTCTGCGTGGGTTTCTAATGAAGCACCCTCTGACCACCACACAGCATCATTAATTTATTTTTCAAAGCTCTGTGAAAGCTTTTTTCCCCCCTTCTTTTCTTCTCGGCGCTCTGGAGGAGCGCAGCGCCTTGAAGTGGACCTTCTGTTGTTTGCCAAAGTGCTTTAGCTGCCCAGCTCATCTGTTCCTGACGAATTAAAAAAAAAAAGAAAAGAAAAAAGGCAGAAAAAAGTGCACCAAACCACAGGGACAGATCTTAAATGTTCGGGATCCAGGAGCAACTGATACGAGAAGTGAGCGGATTAAAAGATAGAAGTCTTGGAGAAGAGATGGATCCAGTCCGGTCTTGGGTGCGTAATGTCGGGGTCGTGGATGCGAACGTCGCAGCGCAAAGGTACAGTATAAAAATCACGATTACCTAGCGGCTTACTTTCTCATCACGTTTCGTTTAGCCACGATCCGTTTGAAGACGACATTTTCATGATTACTAAAGATATAATTTATACTCGGTCTTTACAGACGACCCAACAGCAGAACCGAAATCCTTTTCAGACAACAGCAAACTACTTGTTGCAAAATACGACACGTTTCTCATAAAACCAACTCATGCAAAACTCAGAAAAGTTATTTTAACATATTGTGAATGATAAACGGATGTCACAATTTTGGGGTTTGTATTTTTTTTTAAAATAAAACTGAGTTTTAATTAGGATTTTCTTTCCAACGCGTAAAACTTTATAAAAGGCCCGTAAAGACAACTTTTACACAAAGTTTTGAGGCAACTTTCAGTTTTTTTATTTATACAATCTTCTGGTATTTCTCAAAACATAAATGTAGCCTGAGCACCATATTTTCCAAATATACTGTCTTTTGCAGAAAAAAGAAAACACTAATGGGGGCTCAACACTTACTTTTCTATAAAAGAAAAAAACTCTTAGTTTCCCTTCGTTTTTCACGGACATTTTTTCTGTGCTTTGCAGATACTCAATCAAACAATTTAAGACTGTCGTTTCTACTGCCAAACACAAACTAGTAAGCTCATCTTCCAAACTTGAGACTTCACTGTAAACAGTCTTGAAACGCAACATCGCCATCAAGAAAAGATCACGTTAAATAATAAATCTAGCACTGGATCTCCAAATTAGTAATCAACTCGTTAGAATACGTATAATAGTATTAATTACTACTTTTTATATTTGGCATTAAATGTAGGTCTAATTTAGAAGACATTGTTTAATCAAAAACAAAATATATAGAAAAGAAAACAAACAAACACAAAGTCATATGGAGTTTTCTACTCCGACATTCACGGCTGCAAGAAGAGCAATAAACTAAGTTTGCAAAGACATTAAATTAACTATTACAAAGTTGAAGTTTAATTCTCAGAAAATTATCTGTTCATTTGTCCCCTCAGCCAAATTAACATAGAAGTGGATGTGCCTAAATATTTAATTTATCTCGATGTATTGTTCATTAATTAAGATGTCACTTTTGTATGTCAAACGCCTTGACTCAGATTTTTTTCTTGTTTTCCAGCTAAAGCTTAGAGGTTTTGCCTGTCAACATGCGTTTTGGGGGTTTCTCTTTATGATTTTTACATTTATATTGTGCCTTTCCAGACAGCTAATTTGAAGGCATATTATTTGTGTATTTCCTCAAATTTAATAATGGTTAAGGTAACTGAAGAGTTATCAAACGAAAACACGGTAATTGATTAACTATTATTTTTTCATGTTTTAATATTTGATTGACTGCTTTTTCTTTTAGTGTCAGCAAATCAAACAGTTATAAAATTGACATTTTAAAATGTGGCTTTTATGAATTAAAACAAGTAGAAAAAAAGGCTTTCCGTTTTAATCATAATAGGTTTTTTTTTTTTTTAAATATCTTTCCAACTACCAGCGTGCAAGTAATTTAATTTTAGGGCCAAAAATGGACTGAATTTGACTGTGCAAACTGGTCTCCTTTAAAGAAAGTTCAGCTGAACATGATGACTGTGGAGAGCTGATTGTCTCTTCCTGTTGTGTCTCAGTGGAGTGGCTCTGTCAAGAGCTCATTTCGAGAAGCAGCCGCCCTCAAATCTCCGCAAGTCCAACTTCTTCCACTTCGTCCTGGCGCTTTACGACAGACATGGCCAACCTGTGGAGGTGGAGAGGACCGCCTTTGTGGATTTTGTTGAGCATGAAAAGGTGTGTTGCACTTTCTGAATTCCCATCTAAAAGGATGCCATTTCATTTAGCAATCTTCATTTCTTTTAACTGAACGCTTGAAACACAAGATGTGAATTAATATTGGGTCAAAAATCTGATTATTAAAAAAATGACTTTAAGTATTAGACAGTTGTTATTTCAACAGTTACCAGGTGTTCAACTTAATCTTCCCCATCCCAGTAAAGCCAAGCATATCAAACAGCTGACGGCTACATGTTTACACAAGCTTTACCCTCAATGAGCTGATGATGTGGGATTGAAAAAGAATATCTAATGACTAATTAGCAGCTTGCCTCATTAGGAGGACATCACTACTTCTTTTTTCAAAAATGCAAATTACGCTTGCGCCTGTTAAGTTATACAGTGAACTCATCAAAGTGTCTTTTCTTCTGTGCCCCCCCCCCCCCCCCCCCCCCCCTCCCTTCCCGTACACCAAACACTGCTGTGGGAAGGAGTTAAATTCCTCAGGTTGGACAAAACTAAAATAAGGATGAAATGAAAGGGTGAAATGCACAGCCAGAGCTAGGGGAGGCTGCCTGGACTGAGCCTCGAGCCCGGTGTTGATGGATGCTTTTGCCTTGTGGTGAGGAGAGTGAGCATCTCCAGAAGTGGCAGCAGCTCTGCCCTGTCAGGAGGACAAGGGGACACTGTCCTGTCAGGAGAGGTTGAATCAGTCTCTGGGCTGTAATTGATGGAGGCGGCAGTGCTAATGTCAGGCCTGAAAGCTGTCACCGCGCTGCTCTTTTTGCCACGCAGGCCAGCGTAGACTCACATGATGGCAGTGGAAGTTCATTTTCTGCATGGTTAACCTGGCATCTGTTTTTGCCTCGTAATTATGCAGCGGTAAAGTGATGGCATGGCAAAATAAATGCTCCTCTGTGTGTATTTGCAAAACTTATGAAGCCAGGCGTCCATCTATCACCTGGAGCGTCTGAGTCTCACTTCTCATATGAGCCTGTTACTTCCCAACTCATCTTCATGCATCTTAATTTTCACACATCTTCTATCCCTCTTTACAACTGTCTCCTTTCCCATTTTCTTTCCCACCTCAGTCTCCTTGTTCTCTCTCCTCCTCTCTTGCACTCATCTCTGTGATGCCAGCCTCCTGGGTTATTGGACCAGAGAGCATTCCTTTGAGACCACTTAGAAAGACCAGCAGAGGTAGAGGAAGAGAAAGAAAGAGGCGGAACAAGAGCCAGAGAAGGTGAAAGAGGAAAGAAGTGAGAGGCTAGTGGAGAGCATGGGGGGATGGAGGGATAGTGGAAAGGAAGTTTTTCTGTCAAGGTCGACTGCTGCTCAGTCTCATATGCAGCAGTGGAACACACTTTGCACGCACGCACACGTGCACATACAACCATCCCTCCCACTTCGATGCAGAAACATCCACTTCACTTGATCTTATGGTTTTAGGAGGTTTGTATCACTGATGATAGTTCAATCCCTACAAAGAGCATCCAACTCAAGGTTAAGAGCTCAGCTTATGCACATGGCATGTCCTACATGAGCTTTGAGCTTAAAGAATCCCTGATCTTGAAGCTTCTCCATGGGAAGGGCAAGCTGTAGGAAAGTGGGGAGGGGGACTCGCTATACTTAACACTGTGGTCTGATGCCCAGATGTATGTTCCTATACCTGGTGTCCTTAACGGCTTGTGCCTGTGCTTGTCTGTGTGTCTGTTCTGCCGTTTTCCAAGGAGCAGACAGGAGAAAAGACCAATAATGGCACTCACTACAAGCTACAGCTCCTCTACAGCAATGGTGAGTGGGCCTCAGCAGGAATTATGTGTTGATTCTTTACCCTCTGAAGGTTTTATCTCAATTTCCTGGACCTACTTGTAGGCCCTGCAGGAGTTGAATCCAGGTTTCCAACAACACACGCCTCTCCTTCCACATGTTCCCTTCTCATTATACCGATCCATTACATTCAGCTCATTTTCTAACTGAGGTTGTAACTATTTTCCAAATCTCTAAGACACTGATGCCCTCATATACAAGAAAATGAGCTACATGCTGCCTCTCCCCAGCTCTTCCACTAACCCCCCATGGTGCCTCCAAGTTAGATCTGGGGATACACAGAGATATTTCACTCCCATGAGCCACTGCGGCTTGCCCCTACTCTGCCATCACAGTCGCACCCACGGGAGAGAAGATAAAAGGCGTGTTCAAGAGCAACCCCCCTCACACACACACGCATTCACGCACACACACACACACAAACACACGTACATACAAGCACAGCAAAAGCTCTTCCTTTACATCCCATCCTTCCCCTAAGTGATATCAAAGGGATCTCAATCGAGACTTTGATGAGAGGAACACATTTTAAAAGCAATATTCTCCAAAGTCTCTGCAAGGAAATCCATGGTCTCCACTCTCATGAAGCGATTTATTTCATGTTGTTTCCTTCTGTAGGCTGATTTACAGTGGCAGTTTAAAAGCATCCAGAGGCTCTGTTGTAAACATGTCTGAGAGAAACAACACAGTTTTTGTTCTACCTGTTAGTTTATCACATGACACCCCTGTCACTCATTTAAACTCAGAACAAAAGTGCAAGTTAACACACAAACAGAACAGCATGACTTAATCGTGAGAATCAAAGCAGGACATGACTAATGATCATCAAACATCAAATAACTCTCAATCCCCTCAGAAACCATCACAGAAAAAAAAAAATATCAGTGGACACCGCAGTCTTTTTCTTCTCAGTTGTCTGGACGGAGTCCAAGAGTTTTTCTGAGAGATTGTCTGGAGACTAAGGAAAAAAAGATTTATGTCATCAATCATGTTGGTTTATTTGATAATACAAACTTGTATAGAGACTGGAAAGAGCAGGTTTGGGGTTGCAGGACTCATGTTAGGATTACTGTGAGGATTTTTCAACAACTTGGGCTTGACAGGTTTTGATCAATGGAGATTATCCGCAAATGCTGATTTATGTTTTCATCAGGATTCTTTCTTATTCTTCTATAATCCAAATGTATATTTACAGTTCATGAAAGATCCTATATGTTCATTTTATAGGCGTTCGTACCGAACAAGATCTATACGCACGACTCATTGACTCTGTCACCAAACAGGTTGGTAAACTCTCCTTAAGCCCTCTTGAAGTTCATTTTCAGCTCAACGAATAGGAGTTCAGTTATTCTGCATGAAACTGAATCTTTCCCACTTCACTTTGTTTCCTCATGTCAGCCCATATCATACGAGGGACAGAACAAAAATCCAGAAATGTGCAGAGTTCTGCTCACACATGAGGTTATGTGCAGGTGAGTGACACACATACTCAAACACGCTCTCGCACATTAACAGAAACGTTCGCCTGCAGAGACCAAATCCAAATATCCATTGCTCTCATTCATTCTGTTGTTTCTCAGTCAGCTTGAATTGTGGTTTTGGGACGACGCTTGGGACTCTACTTTTTTTTTTTTTTTTTTGAAAGTGTGCATGTTGCTGAACTATAAGTCTGGCCTGTCTGTCATCATCCTTGTTACAGTGGTAAACCCTGCTGCTTTCTGCTGTAAAGCAGCATGTCATTGGGCCAGCTCCTGTTTCTTCTTGGACCTCCTCCCTCTTTTTTTTGGCCCGGGGTTTTGCAACCAGACCTCAGCTGACAGCACCAGACACTTTAGATGAACAATCCACCTTCGCTCATCAAAATGTAACTCCTGCAGTTATATTTTAGCCAATATGACATTTGTGAACATGGAAAGACAAGTGTAACAGTTATACCGATGCCAGAGAGCTGCTTTTAAAAGCAAAGCAAGTTTGATTAATTTAGTCAGGTCCTAGAAACCAAAAGGTATTGGTTGTTTTTAGGTGAAGAGAGAAAAAAGGTGAAAAGAGGGTCATGGATGAAGAGAGTGGTCTGGAAGTGGAGCAGTGACCCGGGATTTGAGGGTGGCAGGGGGAAGGATAGGATCCTGGGACATGGAGAGAGGGACTAAGATGGACTGGGCTTTGCCATTGTGAAGCCAGCAGATGCCCGAATGTGACTCACAGCTGGCTAATAACAGAGCCGAAGAGGCAGAGGGCAAGCGTCACAGCTGGGGAGTGAGGCCGTCTGACAGGGGGGCGGAGGGGGGAAGGGCAGGGCCAAGCTGGGACACGAGAGGGTGAAGCGAGGTGTAGGGGTGGCAGATGGTTAGGGGTGGGGGCACTTTTGTTATGCAGCGAAGGGGACTTTGGGGAGGGGGGTGGCTGGCCAGCAGGCTCCTCGGACAGGACTGCTGACGAATGGTAGGTTGTTGTGGGACAGTGTGTGTGTGTGTGTGTGTGTGTGTGTGTGTGTGTGTGTGTGTGTGCAATGAGGCTGCATGGGGGCTGAGTTTGATTTCAGAATCAATGTGACAGATTGCCTGGCTGGCTTTTCACTTTTGAATGGTCTCTCACTGTTTGTAGGGTGTGTTGTTGTACCTTTTTTCTTCCTCTTTTATTCTTTTGTCCATTCTTCCTCTCCCCTCTCATGCCTCCTTTGTGTGTTTCTGGATTTTGGCCGACTGCGGGGCAGAATTGTCTGGCCCTGTGGATGTGGATGGGGCAGACCAGTGATGGCTGGTCCTGTTTTCAGTTTTTTTTTTGTGTCTCTAACACTGACTTTCCCCCCTGTCTTCTGTTTCTTTGACTGCCCACTCAGCCGCTGTTGTGAGAAGAAAAGTTGTGGCAATCGAAACGAGACGCCCTCTGATCCAGTCATCATTGACAGGTAATGTGATGAAGCAATCTTCTGCGCATTTCAGGTGTCCATCACGTCAGACAAACACCTCCGATCACTTATTTTTCAGCATGATCATCCAGACTGATTTTGTCCTGTATGCATCACATATCAACATTAGAATCACGATTAAAGTTTTTGCCACGTCACTTTACACTCCATTAACGAAAGCAGGTTTTGATATAAAACACAGTGTTGGACATTCATATTTTCCTGCCTCTTCACATTTCTGTTTATCTGTTGAATCTATCTTTATCATTATCAATCTGTAGTCCACTGGGATCTGTTTCAATTTGTTCATTCATTTTGAACTTGAAACCTGACATAAGCAAAGACTTCCCTTTATGAAAACCATGTGTATCTTTCATTCCTTCGGGCAGCCTCACATATGTAGTAAATGTTCACCCCGACAGCCAGTTATCAGGCTTAAAAGCAGATGATCCCCCCTGTAATCACCGTGTGCGAGAGCCTTCACGTCTGTGGGTTCCTAGAGGCTTCACACTGTCTGCATGGCATTTACCAGTATGATGAACGCTCACAAGCAAGTCCGTATGTGAAATAGTTTCTATGTGATGTCAGGGACGCAACCTTCATCACCTCTTCCTCCCTCACTCCCACCTTTCTGCTCCTCTTCCTTCTCTCTTTCCTTGCAATTGTCTGTCTCGAAAACACTCACTTCATATACGTCAAGGACCCTTTTCCTTCCCCTCCTCAGTTCAAGCTGGCTGCCTGTTGACAGTGTGTCTCAAAGGATCTCAGCTGAAGATAGTTTTCATATAACGGAAAAATTGGGCTGTTGTCTTTTGAATTTTCCCAGAATACAGTGGAGCAGCTGGTTTCCCCATTTTCTGTGGCACGTTATTCTCACAATAACCCCCTCCGCCCACTTTTAATATTTTCCCCCAGCATGGCTGAACATTGAAATTTGTTTGTTAGTGGCTTTACTTTCTGTTGCTGAATAGAGAGCACACTTCTTGCCTACTTGTGTGTGTTTGTGTGTAAGTGAGTGCGCAATTCAGGCGGGTGCGCAGCTCTTAAGGATTGATTTAAATGAAATCATTGACCTACTGTACTCTCTAATCACACCAGGCATATCCCGTCTTGACAGGGGCTTCTCCCTCTTGACTGGCCTGCGAAATCCTCTCCTGGGGGAGCAGCCTATTAGCAGCCAGTTAATTTCTGATAAGCCAATGGAATTTCACATGGCCCTCATGCCCTCTTATTCCACTTCATGGGCACTTTCTTATTTCACTGTGTGTCTGCTAAAGTAAAATGATTGGCAGGACATGATGTGTGTGCATGACCCCAGTATGTATGTGCTGCTTGTGTGCACACAAACATGTATATTTTCTTGCGTTGGGATTCTTGCATCTTTATTTATGTATGTATATGGATGTTTGTGCAATTGTCTATGTGTCTCTGTGACCCCTACTCTGACCTTTTTCCCCAGTCACCGCTTGGAGCTTAAATTATTCATTTGAGTAGGGGTGAGTGTGTCTGCCGCCGTGCGTGTGTGTGCCTGAGAGTGCAGTTGTGTGTGTACGTGGAGGAGACGGTCTGTTTCTGTGGCTTCAGTAATCAGCCTCCTGCTCCCAGCCCCAACACCTGTTCTCCAATTAACATGCAGCGTGCTGGGGCCCACTCGCTCCTGTCGCCCAGCCACATGCTTTCCACCCCTTTTCCTCCTTTTTTCTTTATTCTCTCACTGTCGGCCCGGTGCTCCCCTCCTCCCAGCTTGTATCTGCACCTCTGCACACCCCTCTTGGTCTTTCATTTGCTCTCACATCTCCTGTGTGCTCACTATTTTCACTCTCTTTTTGCTTAATTCCCTTGTTCCTCTCTTTTGCCTTTACTCTCTCCTTCACGACCCCCCCCCCCCCCCCCCCCCCCAATTCCCTTTAGCCTGTCTAATTTTACCATAATTAGGCGGTGTCATTAGGACACCTACCCAAGCACAAGGGAGTTTGCAATTCCCCAAACGGCCTGAACCCCCACTTTTCTAATCTCCTTTCCATATTGTTTCAGTTTTCTCTCCCCTTTTCTCCTCCTGCTGCTCCTGCAGCAGCTAACCCTCCATCCCCCTTTCTCCCTAATCCTGATTTGAGTGAAAAGAGAAAGAGACGAGATCACAGCTGATCCATAGGGAGGGGGAGAAGGGACAGAGGGTGGCGGACCGAGGGATGAAGAGGGCAAGGGCAACCACTAACAAAGAGATAAGTCAAGTTGCTTATGGAAGAGAATTATCTAATGCCCCACTGCCTGCTGTGTCTAATAGTTTTACATCTGTCTAATCTTAACAGTGGTGAACCGTTATACTCATAGGCCTGATGTTGCCTCTGTGTTTGCAGAAGGCCACTTATCTTTGACTGATGGAGTGACCACTGTAATGATTGGGTTTGATCAATAGAGACACAGAGATAAATCAATGCCTCTGGGCTCATCATAAATGTCACTTTTCAAACTCTGGTGAGCAAACTTTTTACTATTTTACATTTTAAGCGTCTACTTTTGAGGAATATTGGAAAGAAAATCTTGATCTTTTAGACAATATATCGAGTAAATGAGCCTCATGCCCTCATGATGCTTACAGACACTTCAAAATGTTAATTTACTGCCTGAACTTTAACTTTTAAGCAATATCAACGCTCAACAGATGGGTGAAATGAAAACTATTAAACTATTAAACAGCCCTGTTTTTCAAAGTACAATTTTCCATCGTTCTTCGTTGCTCTAATATTAGCCTTGGCAGGTCTGTTAATGGTGGCGTTATTACCATACTGACCTCTGACCTCAGAGGAACTATAGTGGTTCTGGACTAAAGCTGGCCTCACTATTTATGAGTCAACCACGGTTTTACAATGGAGACAAGCAGATGTCAGTATCAGTATTAGAATGTGCGGTTTGCATGGGAGGGATCAGCCCCCAGTGTGAGTGTGCTTTTAAATTTGACTAAGAAGCTGGGATCAATAGTTGGTCATAAGGACTGTGTGGAAGGATCCATCGTAAGGCAAGAGCCTTGTGAAGGGGCCGTCGAGTGATCAATGGCGAGCACTATCTTACTAATTGATCGTGTTTCCAAGAGGGCTTTTTTCTTTCTTTTTTTTTTTTTTTAACAAGCCAGTGCTCAGAGAAAAGAAGAATAATCAATAAGAATTTTCCAATGATGTCAATATAGCGCTTTCCTCCCCCAGACTCAAAATGAGCTCACGCAAACTCTTACATCCTAAAACATAGCATTTTTTAAAATTCTGAAAACAAGCATTTCTGCTCAGAAGAACTAAGCAGCATATTTATATAGTGTTTATGTTTTTATAATTTTGCTGCCTGGGTTGAACATGTTTGCTCTTGCTGTTTAAATAATGATTAGTTTTCCTGAGAAATGACTTGACTTCAGATGCTCGGCTCCAACCGGAATCCATTACTCTTAATCTCCAGTTGTGGTTTGTATTGATCTGTTTGGAGTCTAGCTTCTGGTTATGTGCATGTACCGCAGGTTTGTTTTCAACTAGTGACCACACTGTCTTTTTATTTTTTATTTTTTTTTTTGTCCCTCTTGCAAATCAGGGTTCAGAAGACTGCTTTAGTTTCAGCTCAATTACAAAACTCCCCAGTTCGGTGTATCCGACTGCTTCCATTAATTGTTAACTTCTTACAACAATATGAGTTTGAAGATAAAATTAAAATAGAATAGAAAAGGAAAAACTAAAACCAAAAGAAACAACCTACTGTATGGTAATTTCCAAGCACTCGAGGAGTCTCAGCTCTGCAGTATCAGTAAAACGGTTTCTGATTTTTATCTATCATTTTAAACTATTTGGAAAGTTGCTTGACAAATGTCTGGCTCCTCCGATCTGGAATATCGGTTTAAGATGCTGCTTTGAAGTTCGTCTCTCCATATGTTTGTTCATGTCTGTCATCAATACATTTTATATATATATAAAAAGATGCAGGAGTTTCCCTGCACTTCTAGTAGGTCGAGTACCTGCCCTCACAGTAGGCCACGTTGTTTCTCCTTGTCCTGCAAATAGCGAGGAACTACAGCCTCCTCATTCTTCTCTTTGAGCCAAAAAGAAAATAGAAACCGTGAGTCTTTGGGAAAAGAACATTAAACTATCAGCCAAAGAATAAATGCAGCAACATTTTTTGGATCGTGTCAGGGGTCGAATTCTTCCCTTCTCCCAGATGCATAATCAACTTCTGCCGCCAAGTCGCCCCGTTAGGCCATCATATATGCTTGAGAGTTTTATGTATGACACAATAATGTCATTGAAAGGGACCATTTTCTCACACTCCCATTATAAGTTCCCAATCTTCTGCAGCTGTTTTTTTAAACTCATAACTTCATAAGGATACTGACATGCTCTATGTGTCCTGCCATCACCATTCCTGCCTCCTTTTTGAAGATTAATCAAGAGCTGAAGGTGGAGAGATTAAGTGATTCTGACGCAAACATTTCAGAAAATACAACTCAACTTCAAATTTTACTTTTGAAATGAAAAAAAAAAAGGCCTGACAGACTTCTTGACAACAAATAAATGAATAAATAGAAGAATTCGGTTTTGTTTTTTCAAAATGTTCTTACATGCTTTAAATGAAACGGCAGACAGGTCATGAGGTAAGAGCGCGACCTGGATGGGGAGGGCTTTTGAGAGCGAGGAGGCCAACTTTGAAATGGACCTGTCGTTGGACAGGACACCAGTAAAGTTTGTGAAGACCAGGGGAAATGCGACATAGCAGCTCTTCCATTCACATATATCAAAACCCTTTGATTTATTTCACTTGAGGTGCTGAATTTGGTTGAACACTTTGATGAGCCAAGACTGTGTCACATAAAGAGTTGGTAGAATATCTCATGACAGGCTGAAAGGGCATTCATGCTTTCATATGAACGTAGTAAGAAATGATGAGCATCGCCAATATTAGAGAACAAAAGATCAAATTAAGGAGGAGAAGAACATCACTGTGTAAAGAAATAAACTGAGGTACTTCCGCTTTCAAGTTGAGGGTCAACCACATCATGATGTGGATCAGATCCTTACACGGTCTTGAAATTATAAATAGTAAAACTGCAAAAGCAGTACGTTAAAAACTGTTAATACCTTTACGGCTCCCACAGGTGTTAAGATTGATTTATGGATTTAAGATTTATGTATACATACATAAATGAAGTTTTTGAACCATGTCCTCCAAGCCATGGAGATGTTTTGGCTATACTGGACGATGGCACTGGGTTTTCACAAAGAGTAAACACACGATCTTAGCACTTCTTAACTCCTGTTCCAAAGTACTGCAAAGGAATAGCTGGAAAAGAAAAGTATATGAATGATGTTACATGACTTTAATAGAGCTGTGCAACTTTATGAGGAAGAGCTGGACAAAACTCCTCCACAATGACGTGGGGGACTGATGATACCCTGCAGAAAACCTTTACATCAGTTTATTACTGCTAAATGTAGTTCTAGCGACTCATCAGGCATGATTAGTTTTTTTACTCACCGCCTTTTCCACTTTTGTTTGTTAAATAAATAATGACACAATGCAATGCATCATGCACTATTGTTTGTCTGAGGGTGCAGATGCCAAAATGTAGGAAAAAGTGAATGCCAGATGATTTTTTTTCTTTTGTCCTGATATGCAGAACCCTTCATTTGAAATACGTTTTTTTTTTCTTTTCAACATAATAGTAAGTGTCTTTCCACACAGCCAGGAGTATTTTCTCTGGTTATTATGCCAACTTATAATCCTTGTCATTGTTTCTTTTGTCACTTGTGTGCATTTGAAGAGGTGAGATTCACTCAGTGTAGTGGTAGAATAATATCCTTGTTGTCATGTTAACTTTCAGATCTACTACTAGTATCAGGGAAATTTTTAATTTTCTGTTATTTTCCAAATATGTAGACCAACTCAGTTTTACAGTTGATGTTATATCAACTAATGAATTCAAGGTGTTTTCTTTGTTTTCTTTTTAGCAGTCGCCACCATCCACATGACATCAAGACAAGTGTTACTGCAACAGCCAAAAATTACTTGTCTGTCACACTTGCATACATGCACAGAGACTAAGTCAGAGTCACTGTTCCATTCAGTACACTGTCACAGGTCTCTCCCTGTTGGGAAACTACTGTCCGGTCCCTCCAGACCCCCTGTCAGCAAACACCTCAGGCAGAGGGACCAGGCAGCGTGGCGACAGGGCCCTGAGGCTCTAATGCACACCGCCTTGCACAATGGAGGGGCATGCAGGCTGGACCACTGAGCAGCTGGCACACAAGAGCGAGGATGGCTCCTCCCTTGGGGCAATGCAAGCAGTAGAATGACACAAAGACAGACAGGGAAAGACAACGCAATGTCTGAAATATCAAATTCACTGACAGGTACTGCTTTGAATGGCAAGAGCCTCACTCAGGGTAAGATTGGAGAAAATAAGTTCAGAGACCTTTGGTAAAGCTGCTTTCTACAATGTGGTCTTGTGTGAACCGGGAAGACCCTGAAGTCAGTGCTCACAGGAAGTGTATAATGTGTAGCAGGTTATGGGCTGAGTTTGTGTTTGGTCACCTTTGGTCTTTTTCAGCCAGAGCTTGGTGTTGTGACATGAGCACCGCCACAAGACTTTGGCCCAGTTTGTTTTCATAGCGATCCTACAGAGAGGAGAGCAGGAACCACAAAGCAGCGGAAAAATGTTTTGAGAGGAAATGGGAATGGACTACCGATGGGCTAATGTGGAGGAACAGCAGGGGGACTTTGAGAGTGGGTGGGAAGCAAAAGGGGGGAGATTAGAAGATGAGTTGCTGCTCAATGGCACTTTGAAAGGCCCTGCACTCCCAATGTTGCCAGGGCAAACCCTCCCATTTGTCTGACCACTAATAGGGTTCACCTTTGCTTGAGCTGTGAAGAGATTAAGTAGGGGCACTTGGAGGATTGGGAAGGACAGAATACCGTGATTTAGAGGTACTTCAGCTGAAAAACAATTGAAGGACTGTGCGTGTTCTTGTATGTGTGTGTGACTTTGAATTTAGTTTGCTCTTGATTTATTTGTCATGTACAATTCCTGCATTTGCCCCTTATTTTGTAATAGGCTCTTGCATGAGTGGAATCAGGATCTTGTGTGTATGCATTTGTGTGGGTGTGTGGAGTCAGAGGCCAGTTAGTGGTGGTATTTAGGAACAAGGACTGTTTTCTTTGGCTGGATGCTGCTGCTTAGGGTGGAGCCACAGTGGTGTGTGTATATGCGTCTGTGTGTATGGCAGTGAGTGTGTGTGTGTGTGTGTGTGTGTGTGTGTGTGTGTGTGTGTGTGTGTGTGTGTGTGTGTGTGTGTGTGTGTAGCTGACTTTGGTCAAACTTCTCTGTTAAGGTCTTAAATTTCACTAATGACTTAACAATGCCCCCTGGTGCCGGACCGATCCTGCAGGTCACCTTGTTTTTTCATTGTTTATCTGGGATGTGGACAGACTGTGTTTTTCTCAGGGGTCAGATTTCTCTAAAATCCCCCTTCTTTCACTTTCTGAAAACATTTCCAAACACTAATATTTACATGTCAGCTGAATATCTTAAAATTTGATTAAGCATCCCTGCTGGCTTGTGGTTAGGCAATAGTCACTATTCTTTTTTATGCCTCAACTGGTAATATAAAAAGGCATGGACTGCAGGATGCACTACACTAACATTTGGTAAATGTTCATCCATGCACTTGATCTATCTCTATTTGTAATTTTAAAAAAAAGACATGCAAGGTTTCCCAGCATGACCCATAAATGTAAAGGTTGTCTTGTAATAAATAATGTTGCTTATGTTATGTTTCATGTCTGCAGCTAGAAGTTTGGTAGCTGTGAGGTTTTGTATTTTTAGATCCTGGTTCAGTAACATCAGTATCACTGACACTGGCTATTATTTATCCTTTAATTTATAGTTTTGACATACAAGTTAAAATTTGAATGGAGATGAAGATGGGGAAACTTTCTGCATTTCTATATTCTGAGTCATAGTTAGTTTCAGTTCGGCCGTGCAGCTGTGACGCTGTTACACACGGAAACCAAGTCTGTGTTCACCGCTACTTCTTTTGCTTTTTACTGCCAGCGTTGCAGTGGATATATTACAGAAACAACCTTACATGCAACAGTTTGGTAACAAGAGTATTCTCTAAAATTCTATATGTAGTATTGTCAGTTTGTAGGAAAAGTAAAAGTGGCACAAAAGTTGATTATAAACACGCCACCTTGAGTACTTGGGCTATTCTAACCAGCCATAAAATAGGATTAATTAAGGTAAGATGAGGATTCCTGAGGTTAGTTAGGACGTACTTCTGCTTCAAACGGAGAAAAACTTGTGCTGTTCCCTTCAAAACTGGTGGATAGTCTCACATGTTGTGTTTTCTTTATCAAAGGTTAAATGTGGTTAGAATAGAACAGTAACAGTGATTAAACAGTTGCAATGCCACTTAAATCTTTTTGATGTGTGTGTGAAAGAGTGTGGGTGTGTGTGTGTGTGTGTGTGTGAGTGTGTGTGTGTGTGTGTAATGGTCCTGATGAATCTGTCAGGGTGAGGGCAGGGGGTGATGTGACTGCTGACAGGCTCCCAGCAGGCATGCTGAGAGCCCCAGTAGTGTGTGTGCCCTCTCCTCAGCTCCCCCCAACCACCCGGCTCCCCTTCTCCTCTCACAGTCCTTGGCTCCCACACATTTGCTGTGTATTAGCCACGGACAGTAAATTACAGCGCCCTGGACCTCTGAGTGATTCCATTCCTATCTCTTCACACGTTCCCCCCCTCTCCTCCTTCGGCACCATTATCCAGCTCACCTTCTCCGCGTCTGTCTATCTTCCTTGTTTTCTCTCAGTTTGATCTGTTTTCCTCCCTCTGTCTGTCATATTCGTCCCGGCTCTTCGGCTCCCTCAACCCTGTCAGATTTCTTTCCCCTTGTCTTTCTCTCACTTCTGTTATACTTTTCATCCTCGGTTCTTTTTTTTTATTGTGTCACGCTACACAGCGTTCCCTCCCATATACACATCCCCTCCACTCCCCATTTACTTTCTTACAAGCAGGTCCCTGTTGTCTAGGCTTCACAGGTTTCTCAGCCGCTTTTTCTCGCTCTCATCCTCTTTACCATCCCTCTCTCTCAAACCTTTCCTTCACTCTCCCTCTCTCAACCCCCCCCTCCTCCTCTCTCTTTCTGGAAACAGATGTTGTTTGTCAGATCTTATCATTACTGGCTAATTAAGAAGACATCTCTTCTCCTTCTGTTGTTGCTTCTCTTTCCTCTCTTCTTCCTCTCGGTGGCATCCATCCCGTAGTCATTGTTCTTCTTAGAGAAAGGTTTTGGTCGAGGTTTGATAAACACATGTTATTAGTAAGTCTGATTAGTGGCTGATTGATTGGAAGGGTATTGGAAGGTAACATTGGTTTTGTTTTAATGCAGACGGCTTTTTGGTGTGTTTGAAATATATTTATTTGTTCGGGGTACTACGTGTCTCTATCTGACAGTTATGAGAGTGTATTTTGAATCCTCGTCCCTCAGGACACACTGAGCATGCTGGGAGAGGTCAGGCCACTGATGGGACTTCTATTCCCTGTCCTGGTTGTGAATTCATGTTCTCCAGACTCTGAATATCCATCCATATCCATCTATTTGGCAGAGCGAATGCTGTCCCATGTGGTCAAGCTCTGAATGCAATCTATGCTTTTGGCTGTGCTCTGGAGACTCAAACATTAATTCATTTGAAATTGTTGAAATGCACATTTAGTAGCAGGCGAGCGGTTATGTAGTAAAACCCAGTATGCCCAAGAGAAACCCAAGAGGAAGAGAAACCTCGGCGAAACGTTGGGGTATGCCGCTGGTGCACCTTTCCCATCAGACTGCTTTCCCTCTAAGCTCCATCTTGCCACATTCAGTTTTGTGGTGGCATGCCTGAAGGTTTTACAACAGTACCACGCTCTTAAATCAGCGCTAGTGGTTAAAATGTTTGGCTTTGTCACAGTGCTCAAGTTGAGAGACGGGGTGGGCCTGTCCTGAGGTTGCAGGGGTGAAGCCAGCCTGGGAGGCAGCGCAGAAGAGGCCAAAAGGGACACGGCCAATTCATTTTGCAAATGTAAAAAGAGCTGAGCTGTACGAGCAGCGTGTGTGTGTGTGTGAGGCTATACCTGGAGTTGATTTATTCAGTCAGTGTTTTGCTACTAACCATTACAACATAGGATATTTGAAGGATTAAACAGCTGATCTATTTTAGCAGCTTAAAGGTGTTATTGATTTTTCCCCCCTTATTAGTGATACATCTTGTCCACATATACAAACAGTCTGCCTTAAATAATATACAGTTTAGTTTTATCATGGATTACATGAATGTTGTGTTTTGTCTGAAATCTCCCACACTGCACATGCTTTTTTTTAAATTAAATTTTTTATCTTAGCTGACTTGAGGCACATGTTTTCTGATGTTGTTAAAACTTCTCCAGCTTATACAAGCAGAGCACTGATGTCAGATGAGATCAGGGACGTGTAGTGACCACCTACTCTGAAGAAACTGGTTCCAAGTGCATATAACTTATGGAAATCAAGAAAGCAGACATGTCCAATGTTGATATGGGTGGCTGGATGTACGTTAAAAGACAAGAAAATGAAAAGAGAGAAAATACTGTGTTTTCTGGTGAGAGGCGAGCGAAGCTGATGCCACAAATGTCCCTGTATGTTTTTGGAGGAGGAGGGGAGTGGACTGGTGTGAAAGGTCCTGTGGTGGTATGCGACAGAGGGGGTATCAGTTCGTGGAGGGTTTTCTGTGCCCCATTAGCAATGTCAGGGGTCATGTGCCCCGGGTGTTAACCCTGGTGACCAGTCTAGCTTCCAGTCTGCCAGGGGACCCTGGTCCAAGGGTATTTATTACCTACTGCCAACCCCCAACCCCCCACCCCGCCAACAGACACAAATACACATACACAACCACCAGCTCCATCCCCCCAACACAGCTCTCCTCGTGGAGGAAAACAAATCACCACCAGTCACTCCTCAGCCAGGGTACATGTACTAATTGGATGCATATCCATACAGTGATGCATGACGACCCATCTGTAGATTTGTGCCTTGGCGTGAAAAATTCTTGGGTCAACACTGGTTTATCCAAATCTACATCAATAGCCGAGAGCTGTGACATGTTTGGGCTCATTACATGCATGTTTTATTAAAAATCACCCAGCGCTTACATGCACATAACTTTCAGACATTTGTTTTTGAGGCATCCTTTTGGCTAACGTGTATAATTTTGCATGAATGATTGTGCACACATGGTTGCCTATCTTTGTGTGTTTTTCTGAGAAGTCATGCGTGTGTGTGTGTGTGTGTGTGTGTGTGTGTGTGTGTGTGTGTGTGTGTGTGTGTGTGTGTGTGTGTGTGTGAGAGATGCAGGCATGCATGTGTGGATCTGGGCCTGTTGTATGAGTTAGTGCTCTCAGTGTGCGAGTGTGGCAGAGGAAGGCCCTTAGCATGTCAGTATGTTTTAATGCTTCACATCTGGTTTCCTAATTTTCCTCCCTCCCTGCCTGCCCTCCAGCTCCCCTCCACCACGATGTCAGGACACTGTTTTGTTTTTTCAGGGTGGTGGTGGGGGGGCTGATGCAGGGGATGTCTGATGAGTGATGGCCCTGCATACAGGACGTCAACATTTCTCCCTCTCTTCCTTTGTCTCTGTCTCTTCTCTTCTGCATCTTTCTCTGGTGTGTGATCTCTTTCTATTTCCTAAACTTTGAATCTATGAAGTATTAAACAGCTGATCAGGAGCTACACGTATTGAGGAGATGAAGATGAGTGCTCTGGTCTTCTCCACTCTCTTTTTTTTTTTTGCCAGTCACCATCTCCTCCTCCTTCTCATTCTTTCCTTTAAAATTTCCCTCCTATATTTTCACATTAAAGCACCAATTTGTCATCTCTAGTGCGTCAAATCAAATTTGGAAGCCCGAAGCCAACTGTGGAAAAAGAGATTCCTAGCTGTGCTGCTAACTTACTTTAACACTATATAAAACCTCTCGCATCACATGCTTCAAGAGCCGCTGCTACCAGTAAACCTGTATTTACAATGACCACGGAGGGTGATGTGTTTTATGACTATGTGAAAAGGCAGTTTATGTCAACAGTGATTAGTGCTGATGAATGTCTATGAAAGATTTTGTTAAGTCCTGTGCTGCTAAGGTGTGCTCTTGCATGATTAAGGCCATATGTAAAGCGGAGCAAGTAACACTTATGTGTAGCAGATGTCCCAATCGACTGAGAAATGTGAAACTAAGCGTTCACTCTAAAGAATGGAAGTCTGTAAAAGCTGCCAATATTTCATTGTTTTTGGTGTCAAGGCGAGTGGCCTGGTTATTGAACTAGTTTTAGTTAAGCAGCGTGGACTGGGACGCCCCGTTCATGCTGCCAGGTCTGTGTTTGGTCTTGGGAACTGACACAAATGCAGACAAAAGGGATTGGATGCTTTAACAGAGACACAGATGTGAAGACAGAAAAGAAAAGAGAGGAAAAAAAAGAAAGAAAACACTCCCTGTGGTGCCACAGTGTAAAATGATCCCGAGGTTTAAGGCTTGGCCTGTGTTTTGTTTGTATTTCCTGCTTTAAGTGTGTCTGTGGACAGAAGATGTTGCAAAGGATAAAGCTTGGTTTACATTGCTGACCTAATGCAGCACGCTGGGAAACTTAGTTACTTTAATTTGCGCTCATTATGAAACAGGAAAATTCATGTTGCGATTGCTCTTGTAGTTGTTTGAATGTTCTGGTTAGAAATAAAAAATGACAACACAGAGAGTAAAAGTTCATTCATACTTCCCGTTAGTTTTATTTGCACTGGACGAGTCATTTCACACTGTTTTAAAACAAGAGACTAAGCTTCATTATATAACATTAAGCAAAAACCCTACACATAAAACAGTAAAACATTAAATATGAACACACTTAGACTAAAAGTGTCCTTTTAAAATAGCTTTTTCTTGCAATTTCTCCATGACATGAGGATCAACTCCTGCTTTGCATTTTCTCCTCATCTTTTCCCCGTGGTTGGGGAGGTGTGTGGGTGTGTTACTTTACCAAAACAAAAACAAACAACAGCAATATTAAACTTTTGCAACCACAATAGAGTAGGGGATAAAAAACAGAGGGTCCTCGACTTCTTATTAATTATGCAAGATTAGTCTAATTATAATTCAGCAAATGAATGTGTGGCAGAAGGTGCGAGGCGACGGGGCTGGGAGATTTGCATGTTAAGTGGGCAGGGGGAAGCGGCTAATACATGCTAATATATGCGTCAATGTCTCGCTTTAATTTCAGCATTTGCAGCTGTGTGGGTCCAAACTGGTGGGGGGGTGGGGGTGGGGTGGGGGGGCTGTTGAAAAGTTGACTCAATGGGTTTTGGGAGGGAAAGGGGAGGAGGGTGCAAAGGTGGGTGTGTCAGTGTATTGGAGTGTGTGCATTCATGAGTTTGAATGCGTGTGTGTGTGTGTGTGTGTGTGTGTGTGTGTGTGTGTGTGTGTGTGTGTGTGTGTGAGGCATCTGGAGTTGCGCAAACAAGATGAGAAGAAGTCAGCAACAAGGTCAAGAACCCTAAAAACATCCAGAAAGCCTAGGATGGATGCAGACAGAGTTGTAACTTTTGGTTCCTCTGGCATCATTTTATTGGAAATATTTCATGTCGGCCAGTCGAACGAGCGACAAATGCTGGTTAGACTGTGCAAAGAGGAAGTTGGTATTACCAAGCCGCAGCTGAGCAATAGGCAATAAAACTAGTTCCTCTGCAGTTATGAATGATGCTTCTCTATGTGGCTGCTGATTTAAAATGACCCATGATGTAAGAATCCCTGCTCAGGATATAATGTTCATACTATATGACTCTCAAAGGAGGCAGTAAAATGAAACAGAACCCTTTGGATTACAGTCCACTTTCAGAGCCAAGAAACTAACTTAACATAACCTTTCTTGTGTGATGTATTGCATACATGATGACTTTTAACCTTGATAAACTTCTATCAAGATATTCACAAAGTCAGACATCAATTAGGAAAGAAATTAAAGAGCAGGAGAGTGGTGCAGTTGTGCCCTTTGACATGTTTCCACCCGAAACTGCAGTTTTGTGCAGCTTTGAGGTTGGATGTCGGGGTTCTCACTGATAAATTGTAGCCGCCCTTTTGCCAAAAACAATATTGATTGTCCCCTGATCAAATAACTCAAACCAAGAAATATTGGACACACTGTTGGAACTGAGAACTAATTTCGAGCCAGCTCGTTTTCACAAGGGAGGAAGCTGGATGAAGTGATGGAAGAATGGTGAGTAAAATTTGAACGAACGATGGAGAGATTAGTATTTGATAGGAGGATTCATGACTGTGGGGCCAGCTAGAAGTTCTTCTCTGAAGAACTGCTCTCCATTAAGATGACTTATAATTCCAGGGAGCACAGGACGGGTGGGAATAGAGCCATCCATGTGGCCAAACTGCTACCTTCTTCTGCAACATCTAAACTCTTTGTTTAGTTGGAACTATAAATTCACATTTTCAGAAGTCTTTTCTCAAATGAAAAGAAAATCTGTAATTTCTTGACTTCTTGTGACCTTTATTTGATAGAACCAAGTGCAAAGCAAAGAATCATATTTTAAATTTTTTGCCAAAAATGCACACATAAGAACAAAAAGTTTATATTCAAATCTACAAGAAGCATCGCCCTGGAAGATTATATAATCATCAAAACTAACCATGAAAGGAGCTTCCTCCTGATCTTTCTAAGCAATGATGGATCAGGACTTATCACTTTGTGAAAAACTTTACCAAAAAAGGTTACAAAAAAGGTATTCCTCAGTGTAAAATTCTGGTTGTTATTAATATTTACAGCATAATGTAAAAAAAAAAAAAAAAAAAAATCAAGCACCTTGGTGAAATATAATGTGTAAAAGCCAGCGCTGCAGCAGTGAAGACCTCAGGCAGCAGTACACAAACATACTGCATGTATTTATACCATCAAACGACCTTGTAAATTACCTTTGACAACTTCTGTCACTCAAAACAATCTGCCCTGGCCAACAGAGGTTTACCCTGAAACTGTAGTGTACAAAAGAGGAGGCTATATGTCAACTGTTTGTATCGCAGACAGACACACAGACAGTGAAAATGTGTTTTTCTTTGGAAATAAGCAAATCTCAGATTTAAAATTCTTCCTAGTCCTATTGCAAAACAGAGAAATAACATTTTATATTATAAATACTGAAGCATCTTTGCGTGAGCAGCATTTTAGGGCTGCAGCTCCTGCTGCTGGAGCTGGTTTGAACTTATTTAAATACAACTTCATCAGCAGAGACGCTGAAGAGAGTAATCTGAAGAGCTGTGTGGTCATCTATGTATGCAAGATAGAGCATTAAATCAAAGTTCAAATATGGAAAAATGTTGTCAGTTATTTGGATTATCCTTAGATATTTTGTCAAGATATTGAATGAGTTGTTAAATTAAGTTACATTACTATGTATTGCGAATTTCATTATGATATTATGTAATTAAAATATAACACACAGCACACATAAGTTTAAAAAATAAAGTACTGGTGAAAAATCAAAGCAGTAAACCTTTTATGTACAATAGTGCATATCAGATACACTCTGTTACTGTGTTTCTGCAAAATCACCACTGAGCACCATAAGAATATTAAGAAGAATATTAAGTATTTATTTATTTATTCTTCTGTGCTTCTCCTCAAAAGACCTAACTTAGTCTTAGTCAACGTAGCCTCCCTGGCATATATGTCATCGTTGATATAGGCGGAGAGCTGTAGCATCACCGCGATACTCCGTTACAACCCGTGGAAGACCTTTCAGCCGATGAAGCATTTATTTGAAAAGTACTCACAGAAGTAATCAATTGCAATGAAGTCCTTTGTACTTTGTTTAGTATTTTTCAACATTGTCACAAGTAATTTGCATCTTTTGGCATTCATCAATAAGACAGTTGTGAACAGGACTTCGGTCAGACTGATTAACAGATGAGTTTTTCTAAACCAGACAGGATCGAGATGTGCTGTCTGTGAGATGAAGTGGACTGCCGATCAAAGGGTTGAATATTTGGCGTGAACTCATCACAGCACCGGATCATTTACGGCATCACGTTTATTTTCATATTTTAAGTCAAATCTTTGGCTTAATTTCTCATCACCCAGTACATTTGATTAGAGATTCTCAGCCTCATGTGCACCTGCTGCCTCCAGAAACCCTCTTCCCTATCAACTTTCCATGCTTTCTTCCACCTTCTCGCTGTATTTCAGTGCAGGAATGTGCTCTTCGTCTCTTTCCTATTGCTGTCTTTGCCTCTCAGCATGGGGACTTTGGGATTGCGGCAGAGCTGCGTTGCCATGGCAGCTGGCTGTGTTGCCGAAATATGTACACCTGGGATTTGGAGTCTCTCTCCATAGTCTCCCTTTCTCCTTTTTATTCCACCTTCTCAGGCTTTATCTGGTCTAGCAGAGGCTATCAGCAGCCTTCTTTCTTCCTGCTTCTTTATAGTCTGCCTCACTCCGACATAAGCTCACATACGTAATGAGACACATACGCTTAAATACAACATTCATGTCCACACAAGCACCTGCATGTGACCCAAGAGCTACCTTTGTCCTCCTACCTCCTCATTTCGTTTTCTCTGTGGTTGCCTCTACATCGTTTCCCTCTCCATTCCCAGGTGGGGCTTCAAATACGGCATTGCGGGATACCACGTTCCCCCGAGTCCACTGGCATACATTTCTGTCTCTGGTTTACTTTGAAACCCAGTAGTGCTTTCCGCTGGACTGTGCTTCAAAATCTCATTACATGATTTAAAGTATAACATTGACTTTAATACTAAAATAAACATCTGGGATTGACGCCAGAGAGACACAAAGACACACGCACACAAGAAGGTTTTGTTTAACATAATTGTTGTCTTCTTTGACTATTTTTTAGTTTCTCATCTTCAAATATGTGTCTTTTTGTATTCTTTTTCAGATTTTTCCTGAAGTTTTTCCTGAAATGTAACCAGAATTGTCTGAAGACAGCAGGGAACCCGAGGGATATGAGGAGATTTCAGGTATGAAAAGATTGCGTGTGTGTACGTGTGTGTAAGCAGAGCATGAAGAAGACAATAATTTAGGACTGTAGAAAAAAGATATCACAATAGAGAAGACACGGCATGTCTTTTTTTAGTTAGCGTGAGGTTTTTTTTAAGTCCTATTTAATCTTACTTCCAGTCTCACACGACAAAGTTCTGCAAAACTTTTCCAAGAGAAGACATACAAGCAAGGAGTTAAAGGTGAAAGTTAGAAATCAATAAGCAGTCAGAGAGATGGAAAGACAAACGAAAAGAGTTAGATATGTGGGAGAGATGGTCGTGGGGGTGCCGGGGTGCAGGAAATAGGTTGAGGTGTTTCAGGAAGTTGTCAAGAATTGAGTGATTGGCTCCAGATGGAAGAGGTCATGCTCCGTGACCCAGGAAGTGGTCACAAGGGACACTCCTGCCTTACTTCCTCTACCGTCTTTCAGCACTAGCGGCCTCTCTCTGGCATTTTCTTTCTCCCAGCAAACCCTAGACTCTCATCTCTGGGTTAAAAGGTGATCAGATCTGGACAGGAGTCCTCTTCTTGATCGATAATTTACTGTTATTTTTCCTTAGGCTCCCTTCCGTTTCATCTCCATCTCCTATGAACTGTGAGGTTTTTCTTCCCTGTGTTTCTTATACACCTCTAAAAGCACATCTCAAAGACTCTTTGTATATGAAAATACGCTTCCTGAAGGTTGAATTTTATTATTGTTAACTTGGACCATGACTGCGCCTTTAGGTAAAAAAATCTTACTCATAAAAAACCCCCAAAAAAACCTGATTAACGAAAGTATAGTGAGCTGAATTCAGTTTTTGGATACATAACATTGCTGAGTCTATACCTGAACAGCTGAATCAACTCTAGATTATAATACTTCCCTTATAGGCTTAGATGGTTGGCACTAAAAGCAATCACTACAATAACCTACCACTCTGGACCAGGATAAATCTAGACTGAAAAGAATAAATTAGCTTTTTCCGTTGCTCCAGAGTTCAATCGTCAGGGTCCCTGGCAGACTGAAGTTTTTTGTTTTCAATTATCCTCAGAGGTTTTCTTTAAGGGCACTTATATTCTCACTGTAAATACAAATAAACAAACACATTATCCTTTTCAGAAACAATCCCTAAACATCCCAACTGAGAAATAAATTACAAGTATGATCCGAAAGTAGCATTTGCGGGAAGGAACACATTAATAGTGCCGCAAGAAAATCAAATCAGGACCGCTGAAATGCTTCTGCTCCTTTAATGGCCAGCTGAAATAGGTGATTGGGTCCATATGTTGGGTGCCATCGCGGTATTACAAGGAGACAACAATGAGCCTACAGCACACTGCATGAATCAAAAAGTTAGGCAGGAGGAAGAAGACGGCCATATGGAGACCCGATGGAGGAGTGGAGGGATGTATGAGCTGTGTCATCCCAGAATGCAGACATCCCAGCGAAGTCACATTCACTACTGAAAAATATTGCTTAGAAAACAAATCTCCTGTATCAGAAATATGTCTCCTGCTCCCTGAAAATAATTGTTGCTCAGGGATTTCACTCTTGAAGGCTGATATTTTGACACATGGCATGCTGTCCAAGTGCTGCATGTATTCTCATGTGTCTTCCTCTCGGCGCTTGTCCTTTTATTCAGGTGGTCCTGTCCAGCACTGTGAGCGTAGACGGCCACGTCCTAGCTGTGTCTGACAACATGTTTGTCCACAACAACTCAAAACACGGCCGGAGAGCTCGCAGACTGGAGCCAGGCGAGTCTGTGGAGAACACTATGGAATACGGTACGAAAACGATGCTACAAAGCAACAGCTCATTTACCTGTTTTATTAATTACTCCATCACTCAGGCTAAATATATCCAGAGAGAGCACTTAAGTCCATTAATAGAAACCAAGAGGGCTATATCAAACATAACATGTGCTGATTCTGATGCATTAATTAAATACTAGTTGTCTTATGTGACTTACAAATGCATTTAAAAAAAGTCAGCAAATCTCATAAACCAAGAAACACACACTTACCTGCAGTATTGTAAGTGCTTATCAGAAATACAAGTCTCACATGACCAGTTTTAACTTACCTTAGTATTTATTTTTTCCTTTTGTTTGTTTTTGGGGTTTTAGTTTTTGCATTTTTCTACATTATCTTCATATTTTGTTTCGATAAGATGTAAATGCAGGAGTATTACTTCATTGCTGCTTTCTGACAGTAGTGGATCTGATTACTTTTTCCATAAGTGTGTCAGTATATTTGTCCTGTGTTTCATTTCACTTTTACTAGTATTATGTTAATACCTTCACGTCATGACTTTTGTTTTTTCCCTAACAGTTCTTTTTTTTATCATGTTTCCATGGATAACATCAACATGATGAACAAAGTTAACGCATGTTGCCACAAAATAAATTCAAGTTTGGATTTTGACTTTTCTATGAAACTTTTTCGGTCTACGCACCTATAAAGAGTATCTTTAAGACACTCCTCCTCAGTTCCCCCTGCAAGCATATAAAGTAAATGGTGCCTTGCTCTCCTCTGCAGCGACTCCATGCATCAAAGCCATCAGTCCCAGCGAGGGCTGGACCACCGGCGGGGCCATGGTCATAGTCATTGGGGAGAACTTCTTCGATGGGCTGCAGGTGGTGTTTGGAAGCATGTTAGTGTGGAGTGAGGTAGGACTTGTCTTCAGAACATCTCACTAATGATGGTACATGTTGTGAAATGAAATACACCGCATATGGCTTGTCTCATTATTTGGATGATTTATGGGCACTCTTAACAAATTAATCTTTCCATTGCATTGTGTTAGCCTAAATATTTACAAGGCAAAGGGAGGATGGTTTGTGACACAATTTCTGTACTTTCTCCTCAGCTGATCACTCCACACGCTATCCGCGTGCAGACGCCTCCTCGCCACATCCCTGGGGTCGTAGAGGTCACATTGTCTTACAAATCAAAGCAATTCTGTAAAGGCGCACCCGGACGCTTTATCTACACAGGTAGTAAGAGGCATCACTGAGCTCCTTATGTCCATTTTACGCAAAGTCCAATATATTTAAGATTGAAGGTTTAGCTGAATTCTGACTAAACTTTGGCGTATTAAATGTATTTGTGTTCAGCTCTTAATGAACCAACTATAGACTACGGCTTTCAGCGTCTTCAGAAGGTAATCCCTCGACATCCTGGTGACCCAGAGAAACTAGCCAAGGTGAGACAGGCCCTCATGAAAGATGTTGTCTTAATTTTTTATGCAGCTCCTAATTTTATTTTTGTGTTATTTAGATGTTCATTAAATGACTTATTGTCTTTATAGGAGATTCTCTTGAAAAGAGCAGCAGATCTTGTGGAAGCTCTATATGGAAATCCACATAGTAATCAGGTAAACAGAAGCATGTTCCTCACAAATAGACATATTTATAATCAAAAACAGCATTTATATATATAGAAATGAAGCTGTAAGAAAACCTGCAGCAGGGATTTTTTTTTATATTAAGGCATTTGTTTTCCTATAGTCTTACTTTTGTATCACATTCTTTCCAGGTTTTGTTTTTTAAAAATTTCCAGTGAGTGTTTCAAGAAACACATGACACTGTGAAGCCGTGCTGTCAGGGACAAACCTGACTTGATGAAACGACATGCAGACGCTGCTCTGCACTTTCAGTGCGTGGCAGCCAGCTGACTGCTTGGCAGCTGATTCTCTGTCCTCTGATGAAATAAGAACATCTGAGTCCACCCGAATGACTCAGAAAATTGTCAGCAGAACTGTATATATAACTTGTACTCAATGAGCTAATTGGGTGTAGCTTCGACACTCTCCGTTTTAGAGATTAATTAGCACATTCCTGTTTGCTGGCAGTAACTGCAGCTGTAACTTCTTATCACCCTATAAAATCTGCATTACAGGATTTTTCCGTATCTGTGCGACTGACCCACTGCTGACCATTTTATTGGATTTCCTGTAGGACATGCTGCTGAAACGTGCAGCCGACATCGCCGAAGCACTCTACAGTGTTCCCCGTCCTCACAGTCAGCTACAGGCGCTGCCCAGCTCACCAGCACATGGCAGCGTAATGGGCCTGGGCTCCTATCCCTCCCAGTTAGGCGTTAGCATCGGAGAACCAGGGCAGAGCAGCCAAGGTGAGTAAATTGAACCGTCAGGTGTCCCTCCTGCCATAAGATGAAGCACAGAACTGAACGTATATTCTCCCTGCAGGTTATATTCGAAATTCCAGCAGTTTGTCTCCAAGGGGTTATCCATCAGCATCCACTCCCCAGCAATCAAGCTATGGCGGGAGTGGGGGAATGACCGGAGGCTACGGGACAGTTCCCATGACTAGTCTAGGAGTCCCTGGCTCTCCTGGCTTCAACAGTGCCTCTCCCACAAGCTCTCCTTACAGTAAGACATGTCGTGCCCCCTGGATAAGTCACAATGATGATTCCGTTTGTCTTATTTTCAGGCTTAATGGTGACTGTTGCCCTTTGTTCCACAGTAATGCCCTCCAGCCCCACCATACCAGGAAGCTCCAGCTCCTCATCGTCTCTATTGCCTTTCTCCTCCTTCCCCTCTGCTGCTAAACAGAAGAGTGCTTTTGCTCCCGTCCTCAGGCCCCAAGGCTCTCCCTCCCCTGCCTGCCCCGCTTCAGGGGGGAACAGCTTCAGAGGTAGTCATCCAACTCACTATCTGACCCCGCTGTCTGAACTCACGAATGCAGTCTAACCCCTTATACTAACAAACTCGAAAGCTGTGACTGATCAAGACAGAAAACACTTGCTGGATGTACAATAACAAAAAAACCTGACTGATTAGAATCATAGCTTTTGTATATGTTTTTCTCTCCAGCGATGACGGGCCTGGTTGTTCCCCCGATGTAGCAAAGCACTCTGCCCCAGACCACTGCTTCACTTAGCCCCTCTTTTGGCACTGAGGGGGCAGGGAGAAAGGAAAATTGATCACTAGCGACCATGTATAACGTTCCTCCCTGATCCCACCCACCATCTCTTAGCCCCCTTTTCATCCAGTTGGATGAAGAGACCGGGGGAATGAATATATCCAAAGACCAGCCACCTTCTCCAGATGCAGAGAACTCCAGACAGACTCCTTAGTAAACAGCACCCGACTGGACTATAAACCACTGTATGCGCATGTCTATTGAAGCACCTGAAAGAATGCAGAGGAGAGCTCCTTCTAATTTCACCTCAAGCTTCAAAAGGATCCGTATTGGTCTACCTTCTCATGCAGTATTCAGTTCTTGTGACTCCTTCGCAAACCGTGGTCAGACTTACAGGATCTGCTGTGAGAGCGCTGAGTGCCGACAGACGACAGGCGACAGCTCTAGTGAGGAGGGTGCTATTTTGTCTGTCATGGACACCTTAAATGGCATGTGTGTACACTGTCTGTGAACTAGCAAGAGGTTTTTTTGTAGTAGAATTTTTTGAAGACAATTTACATTCCAGAAAAATAGTCCCTTTATTTTTTTGTTCCGATCTCTGTGGTTTTACAAAGGAGAAATCTTTGTCCCATGGGTTATTACTAAAGCAAGTCATATATTGATTTATTTAAGAACAAGCAATTTAACTTATTATAGTTAGTTTAGAAAATAATATAAATGTGTTTTATAAAATGATCCTTTTTCCACCTGTTATTGAAATAAAGTTATCTCAGCCGTTGTCCGTTACTTTGATAAACATTAATGGGGAATGGACTTTCTTAGTGAAAAAAAAAAGTTTTTGTTTTGTTTTGTTTTTAATAAAACATTTTCATTTCCAGTTTCTGGCATAACAAAATATATATTTTATGTCCACAATTAAATAAGGGTATTGGCCCCTGTGTAAAGGAAAATGTTAGTTAGCCTTATCCTTTTTAGTTTCAAGTTAAATGCATGCTTTGTACACCAATGCCCTGCCTTTCTCATCCCACTTTGCAAATTTGAAGTTGTATGACTAGTTATAGATTTAGCAGTTTCATTTTGAATATCAAATCCCAGTAAAATAACTAAAGTTACTATGCAGTACAGTTAATACAAGCACAACAGCTTAAATGAGAAGAACCATGCTCATTGTGTAAACATTAAACTCCTGTTGTTACTGCCATTATTGTTTTATAATAATAATAATTATTATTATCATGTACTCATCACAACATGAACTGCATTCTCAGGACGTTGAAACAAAGAACACAAAGAGTAGGTGACATGTGCAAATTTGTTTTTTAAAGTTTGGTTACTCCTATTTATTTAAAAAATATTAGCAATTTATTATTATGTTTTTGAAGCCATCTTTCTTTAAAATTATACAAAAATGGTGCAAATGTGATTTGTAAATTTGAAGGTGTAATTATATTTTGTGCTCCAAATAAAAAGAAACGAGGGGGAAAAAAAGCACCATCGGTGTGAGTTGTTTGAGTTATTACACTGAGTTTGTGTGCAACAACAGATTTCCACGGCGTTTCACACCTACTGCATTATGTGATGTTGTCCTGCAACATCTTCCTGAAAGGTAGTTGCACGTCTGGAGGTTTTGCTGGATCTATTTTTGACTGTGCCCATCACCTGTGAGCTTGTGCAGCTTGTTACACTGTTTTGTATACATAGCCGATGAGCCGCAGCATCTTAATTGTGATGCGAGCGTTAAAGACTGAGTAGAGCATGTCAAGATAAACAACACCCCCCTCCCATCTCTCTTCTCTCCAATAAGCCTGCTTCTCTCTGAGGACCAAGCCTCTAGGGGCCCAGGAGAGAACCACATGAGTCTCTCTGAAACACGGCCTCTTCCTCTCTGCTTCTTTCTCTCTATTATAACTCGCACACACACACACACACACACACTCTCACACAGACTCACCACTGCCTTGTTTCTCAAGTCTTTGTTGGTACTGCTTCATCCCTTCTTTCTTTCTCTCCTCTCCATTGCTCCGTTGCAGTGGCCCTTCTCTGTTAATGTAATTAGCACTGCTAAAGAAGGGCAGTTAATTACCCACTCTATTTTGATCGGGTAATTAATGTTATGCCAGGAAACAGCAACTGTTTCATTAACATAGCCCCTCAAAGCAGTTGAGGGGGTTGGGAAGCATCCAGTGGATGCATGTCTGCTTGTGCCATATGAGTTTATGCGCTACACGAGCGAACAAACTGCATTTCAGCAGCGACAGTGAGAGACACAGACTTCAAACAGCTGACGGCTTCAGCCTGACCTCCACGGGAAGTCCCTGTTTCATTCTGTGTCACTGTTGAGTAGCACTTGGCACCTGCCGCTTTCTCCTCATCTCTCCCTCTCTCCTTTGATATGCTGTTAATTTGACAAGTTAAAGTCAGCTTTGTTGCCAGCACCTCAGCATTCATCTTGCTGAGTGCTCCTTCTGCCCAGTGGTGCAGGAGCCATATGCTCCTCTTCCACATGATTGTTTTGTTGTTGCTGCTGTTCTTGTGAGCGCAGCGGTACCATTTACCGTTTTCTGATCACAGTTTTATAAAGACAGGATGAGATGCCACCTGCCACCAAGTCATTCCATATCACACATCTACATCAGAGCATCCAGCTGCTGGGTGTATGAGAGCACAACCATGTCATCTTTCATTATAGATGCTGCTTAAATATGATGAGTTTCTTGTTTAACTTAAAGTACTGTGCTTCTCACAATAGAGGGTGCACAAAATAACCCTTCTCTTCTTCCCTCTCAAGGGATGCGTTTGTGTTTATATACCCAATTAGCCCTCTGGCCACAGCATGGTCATGCATTAGGCTGACATTAGCCCAGAATATGTGATGCCTGTGTGCATGTGTGCAAAATACACTGCACCCTTTTCTCGTTTGAGGGATAATTTCAGGGGTGTGCATGCCTTATTAGGCATACAGAGGCAAAGCTTTGCAGGGGTGGCCCACTGTTTTGTCAATGAGATTGGTAGATTGGCTTCCACACACTCAGCCAGTGTCCTTTGCCTTTGGACCGTCAGTAAAACCAGCATTGTTGCCCATTAGACCGATAGACCCTGATTTTTTTTCTTCTCTAAAATTAATCCCCCACCCCTTCTCTGCCATTCCCTTGGGTGTCAGTAGAGTGGGGTGGCAGATGGGACAGACACAGAGCTGCCCCATGAGACCACCCCCCAACCAATAACACACAAATATACACACACTTGCATTCACAGATAAATGCACACACATGCACTTAGACCTATATGTGCACAATTACATAAGCCACATGCACACACACTCACCACAGCAACAATACACACCTCATCCGTCTGCTGTTTTCATCCAGATAACAGAGAGTTTTCTGTGTACTGCGCATCAGTCTGTATCTGTATTTGTTTGAGTGTGAAGGAGTTAAAACGGCATAAAACCGCTCCATGGACTGAGACTGAGAGGTGCAACTAGAAATAAACACCTTGAAGAGAAATGACATTAAAAGATGCAATTTTAACCAGTGCCTGTTTTGATTAGTTTCTTATTTTTGAATTAATTGACAGTTAAAGATAAACATATTTTTATACTCTGTTTCCTAATTATTCATAGTTTGGACTGTAAAAAAGTTTACATCAACTTATTTTCAGCAGTAGTCTTAGTTACCTAAAGTCCTGCTAAAAATGTTAAACTTTCTGAGTCAAACCTGTTTTCTGTTGTTTTTTTTGTTGTTGTTTTTTTTTAAAATAAACGGTTATATCACTGTAGCGCTCCAACACATCAGGTGATTAGATTAGAAAAAACTGTATATGAATTAATTTCAGTATGAAGTTTCGCTTTTTTAAAAATACAGTACAGTAGCATAGATCTGTTTCTCGGCAGGAAACTTTTTATGTCAAGACCTTTCTCCTTTTTCTGGGTACAATATTGACGATTAGTTTGATTAAAAGAAAGGGAGTGTAATTTGGGCCAAACGTGCTTATTGGCTTGTTTGTGCGCGAGGCTGTGTGAGGTGAGAAGGCCTCGCGCTGGTGATTAATTACAGCCAGGCCGCGTGACAGAGGTGGGAGCTCTCCCAGTCCTGTCTGCAGTCCACATGAAGGGAAATCCAGCCTGGCTAATTGACCCGGCTTCTGTAAGGCTATCCATCAACCAGCGCCGAGGCAGCCCCGTAAGAAACACATTATTCAGAGGTAAGTTAGTTAACCAACTAACGCGCTCCGTTCATTACTGGTGGGTGTGGAAACTGGGAGCAGCGCCTCGCCAAATGCTCAAAACGCGAGCGTTTTGATGCGTGACAGACCTAAAGAAAGTTTTATTTTGTGTTACATTGTTGCTCTGATGGATATTCTCACGATTGCCTCTGGCCCCGAATCACTCCTGCAAAGTATAGTTGCTTATTTTATCTTTTGTAGTTGCTCTAACTGAAGCTTATGATGAACTGGTTTCACTACACTCTTTAATGTCTGTTAAGTACTTTTTTTTTCAACAAACCAATTCTGAACATTTCTTTCTTCACAATAATATGGTTTTATCTTAGAATTTATTAAAATGCTTCCAAAACAATAAACGACTAAAATATTAAAAATAAATAAATTGAAGAAGCCTAATTTCGTAGCATTTAGATCATCTAGCAGAGCAGTGTTGCTCCCAGAAAAGGATGAAGGGCCCGGTGGTTTCTCTTCTTCACACCTAATCAGGGCCCCCACATGTGCTTTCACTTGGCTTTCAGGATGCAACAGCCCCCCAACCCCCGATATCTCACAAGAGAGGAGGAGAAGACACATGCAGACATATATTAAAGTCAGTAGGGATCTTCCAAAGAAAGCAGGAGAAATCATTTGTCAGTCCCAGAAGAAGACTTTTCAGACTGGAGTCTTTCCCCAAATATCCACTCTTCTCTCTCCCTCCAAACGCTGGAGAGACAGAGAGTAATTGCCAGTCACATCTAGTTGTTACAGGTGACCCTCTGCCATTGATGAAGTTATAATTCAGTGTGTGTGTTTTTGTTCTGACAGAGAGACAGGATGGAGCTTATGCAAGTCAGATTTTTCTTGTTGGTGCTCTAAATGCACCTTTTGACTTGGCATTTTTAAATCCTTGACGTATAATAGCAACTTTTTAAAAAGTTTTTTTTAAATTTAAGATTTTGCAGTATTCATTAGTGCTGTTAAGACACACTTTTCATGCATCGGTGCTCCAATGAGAATGAAACAGCCCCACAGTGCCATCTACCTGTGAAAAAGCACTGTTTCCGTTCTGTTTCGCACCGAATGAAGCAACAAATGTATTAAGTCTCTCTTGATTTATAGGACTTTACCCTTTGTGATTTGTTTCACATGTTTATATTTGTATGTGTATTTTAGATTCTGTTAGAAGTGTAGTTGTAACCTGCCAGCAGCAGCAATACTAACAACAACCACAAATAACTATTTTCAGTGTTGCTGCATACCAGGCTGCATAAATTTGCAAAAGGATATCTAATCAAATAAATCCATTCATTAAGGGAGCTGCTGGTATTTCTGCTTTTGCATTAATTACATAGTCATTACCATATCAATTAGAGAAATCAGAGATCATGTAATTAAGGTTTAACCAAAAGCACCTGCTGCCTCAGAGCTGTGGTGTGGTGTGTCTCTGTGTGTGTGTTTGTGTGTGTGTGTGTGTGTGTGTGTACTTCAGTCCTAATCCAATTTCTGGCCTTTGACAGCACACCCCCTCATCAATCCTGAGCTGTCGGAATTCAGCTTCTTTTTTTTTGTTTGTTTTGTTTTTGTTTATAGGCGTGGGTGGCGGCGACAGTTGTGTTGTTTGGAGGGGGCGTTGCATGAAATGTTGTCATGGAGATCAAATTGATTGGCAGGGATGCCTGATTAGAAAGGAAGAATAGGAGACAGGTGGGAGGAGGCGGGCTGTACATCTAAACGAACAGATCGGGACAAAGTGAGGACCAGCTTGGTGTCACAAAGCGAGTTGCTGTCTTCTTTGGCTCTGGTTACGCCCTGTAAAAGATAACCAGTAATTACATTAACGTTCCACATGGGCTGTTTCTGAGTCCTGAGGTTTTTTTTTGGTTTGAAACAATTTAAAAAAATGCGTCAATGTTTAACTTTGACTTACCTAGTGATCCAGTCCAGAAGGATGTTTCTAGTATTTACTACATAGACAGATGGACTCTACAAACCTCAGAGACAAGTGTTTGCTGCTTTGGTATGTTGGTTTGCCACCTGTGAGGAAAAGATGGATAGAAATAAGGTGAGGGCGGAATAATCTTTTTAAAGGAAGGGGTTTGAGGGGGCTACATTTGAGGAATTTCTAGAAGAAAAATACACACACGATTAAATGGATACAAGGAGGAGATGAGGGATGACGAGAGAGAGAACTGAGAGGAAGCGAATTGGACCCATGGGGACGGGATTCAAATGCTGGGGTGACACCAGCCTCCGGCCTCCTCCTCTACACTTCCTGTCCCATTTCCTTTCTTCTCTTAATTTTTTTTCTCTATTGCCCCTCTCCTTTTTGCTGACAGCTTAGCTTTTTGTCCTCAGTGGGCCATCTCTGGGGGTGCTCATTCACCTCATTTATTCTAAGAAGTGTGCTAACGATAATGACGGTAGTGGTTTTAGCGTGTTCAAAATGTTCATATTTCTGTGTTAGAAATAGGCATTTTCACATCGAAACTGACCACTTCCCAAAGCATACCTTCAGTGTCAGTGGCCATACTATATACATTTCAAACTGATTTAAAAAATCTTTCTGTGGGTTAGTTTAGTGTTGCTGACCAGCATCAAATATGATTAAAACAAATACTTAATTATGGATATATTGGTGAAGTCCTGTTTTTCATTTTAAACACAATACAGAAGGAAATAATTACTAGTTACATGAAAATATTATGTATTGATGTTCCCATGGAGTGTAGCCTCTCTCCCACTGTGTGCAACACCTTTCCTGCTCCTGAGCATGTGTATTTGTGCACCTAAAGTGAGGAAAGGTGTCGCTTTTACTTGTCTGAATAACTCACCTTTTATTGATTAAAAAGACTCCCATAAAAACAGAAATATGAGGTTAGTTCATACAATTGTTTTCTTTTTTTTCTTGGATTCTAAGTTGGTTTTCATTTTCAGTTTTGACCCAGACTGTTTTGAAGTTAGTAGCAGAAGAAAATAGCAGAAGGAGGGGTGGAGAGACAGATGTTTTTGCTGGAAGATTTGCTGGGAAGGGAGGAAGGCAAGACAATTTATGTATAGACAAACACTGACAAACATTCACAGGGTAATAAGATGATGATGACCTCAGTGCTGAATCACTGCTCCACAGCTTCCCCAACAGCTTAGCCTTAACTACACCTCACCACCACTGGAATATCTTTAAAGCTACAATGGAAACACTTTTTTCACACCTACAGGTCATAACAATAATCCCAAAAAGTCTCATTTTCTTATTTTTCTCTTGTTATTGCTCCTCTATAAGCCCTCGGCCCAAAGAATACTGCATTTACTGCCTATACACACCCACCCACAAAACAGAATAGCGCACACTGGCCTAAACAAGATCACCTGGTGCCTGAATGCAAAAAGAACCAGACGTCCATAGGTTAGTTTGTGCCAGACCATAACAACAGAAACATATTACTTCTAATAGTTCTTGGTTAATTTTTGGATGTTGTGATGGATGTTTGAACAGTTACATTTGTTGCACAGCAAGATGTGTATTTTTTGTGATTTTTTTTTTTTTTTTTTGTGATTAAGTCTACTTATAATAGTTTTGGTTTTGGTTATGCGGCGTTGACAGGACAGAACAGCTGATCTGTAAATATCTTGTTTTAACTGGATGTCAGATAATATATGTATTATTTCTGACATTCTCTTATTAGACTTATGGAAGAAAAAAGAATTCACAATTTGATGTAATGTCTGTGAGCTGTCCAGTGCTGAATTTTTTTTTTTTTTACCATTCCTAAAGCTGCCCTGTCTCGGTGCATGTAGAGGTATTATTGCCTCACATAATTTATCATTAGTGGCGTAAGTCATCCTAAAATTTTAAATCCACTGATCCTCCATTAAAACTTTGGACAGTGACCTTTTAGAAACATATTACCTCTTGTGACTTGTCTCTAAATTAAATTAATTGAATAAATATTATCTGACCCTGATTAAGCCGTAACACTGACAGTTGTGTTCATCTTGTTCTTTGACTAGAGGGGCTCTGATACTAGGAGTGCAACGATTAGTCGACTTTGTTGACAAAAATTGATAATGAAAATATTAGAGAATGACTATTCTGATAGTTGATTAGTCATTGACTATCAAAACGATTAGTTGAATAATCAAATTATGAATCTCATAATTTATTAAATGGCTCTTATTTAGCTCTCAGCTTTTAAATTGTGCCTGAGGTTGTTTTAAATGAGGTGCTAATTAAAAATAAAAGACAAGAAAGATGGACACTTCATTTAATAATGCATATTTTAATGAACTGTCCTGCCAGTCACTGTGGTGTTGCCTATTGTTTACCTGGTGATGTATTGTATTGCGCATCTCCAACTCTCAGCAGAGATAGGAAGAAGAGGAGGGAGATGCCTCACTCTGTTGAAGAACATGCTTGGTGACAATAGTGGCTTAACACTATTGCACATATGCAGTTCTCAGCAGCAATAAGAAGGAATGATGCCTCATGCTGTTGAAATGTTCTTTTTGCTGACAATAGTTTTCCTTTATTACAGATTTTTGTCTACAATGTTAGATTAGCTTTTGTGTTGGCCACTAGTACAGCGAGAAATCTTGGGAGTTATTTTTTGACCAGGATTTGTTGTTTAAACAACATATTAATTAGGTTTGTAAAACAGCCTTTTTTCACCTCTGTAATATCGTTGAGATTAGGACCATACTCTCCCAGTGATGCTGAAAAACAAATCCAGCCCTCCAATGGCTGCCTGTAAAGATTTAAACTACAATATAAATTTCTGTTACTTGCATACAAAAATCTAAACGGCTAAAGTTCTATGTTATCTACAAGACCTGATAGCAGCTTATGTTCTTGAGGGAGCGCCCTGTTCTCTGTTTTGGTTTAAATGTTTTTCTCCTGCAGGGGGGTTCTTTTTTTTACCATTTGTTTCTTTAATAGTTGCACGGGGGTCACGTTCTGGGTCTCTGAAAAGCGCCTGAGGACAATGTAACTTAATAGACCCTATATAAATAAAATTAAACTGAATTTAATTACTTAATATGTATTACTTACCTTGTGTGATTGTTGCTGTAGTTATTACTGTCATTTTCGTGTGGGCTTGCTCAGGTTAAATGTTTTTGTAAAGAATTTAAGATGTGTCAGCATCGCCTCAGTTGCTATGGTGATTGATTTGCCTGTATGGGATACACAAAACTCATTTGTATGCAAGACAAGTTTTGATGGTGACATTATTTGCATCCAGTGTGTCCACCAACCTTAGCGGGGTGTGCGTCAAAGGTCCAAATGTCTATCCTTGGACTGTCTGGCTGTATCTCTTTTAGCTTACATGAATATGATCAGTATCTGTTTCACACAGTTTGGTGGACGCAGCTTCTCAGATCTTTTTCAGACCTGGTAAATTGTACTACTGCTCCAAATGTTCAATTAAGCAGTGAAGTCCAACAGTTTCAGCCACCAACAGGAGCTGGTCACCCAAGACAATTAATTCTATGTTTTTGCCATTATTTCTGTCTCTCTGGCTTTCTTTGAGGAAATTCTCTCGCTTCTGAAAACAAGTTTGCTTCTGTGGTTCATCTGTCTTCCCATATGGCTTAATGAACTCCTCTTGCTCTTTGTAAGGCTACTTAAAAGTTTAACAAAGTTGCTCGTAATATATTTAGCAGCATTTGTGCCGCCTCTGGAAACTGCAGCCTTGCATAATGAGTGTGCTGCAGTTTTGCTGGTAAGTTTGACCTCATTGTCCTATTGTATGAACACATTTCTACCAGGCTTTAGCTGCTGGACTGATGGCACCATAACCGGGTCTGGAGAACTATACAGAGTTTATAGTGGGTGTTAGGATCATAATCAAAGAAAGCTATAATCGCATTAGGAAAAATTGAGTTTACTGCTGCTCATAGTTACATTATTCCAAACATGTGATCATAATAATGTCCGGATGGACTCTAGATGTGGCAGATGTAAAATTATTAAGGGTGAAAACAGGTGCAATACAAAAAGGAAATTTTTACAAGTCAGGAACAAAACACAATAGTCAGTAGTATTATAATTCCAAGGAACTTCTTTGGTTAGATTACAATGAATTTAGAAGAGAAGGTGGAGGTGCTGAGAAGTACATCCTCCTTTCAAGAGTGTGCATAGCCTAATGAAAGCTGCCAAACATTTAAGCTGTAGATTAGAAGGCTTTAAAAGAGTAGTTTTAATTTTAGCTTCTTGTATTACCGCAAGTGTGGATGCAAGGTACAGGGACATGCAATTAATCAAACCATGCTTTTAAACATTCTAAAACAACTCATATTACCTCATATACCTTACCTGTAATATGTAACTGTAAAAAACAACAACCAAAAAACACTTTTTTGAGGGGGTTTATTTGGGTGTCTCGATTAATAAAAAAAATAAAAACAACAACAAACAAAAAAGAAATCGCAGTTCTTTCACTCTGACTGCCTCGATCTGAAAATATGTCATTCCATGAATAGTTCAGATTTTTAGAGTACCGTATCAGTTCGGAGTAACATAAATTATGCAGTCACCACACATACACTTATACATTTTACTTGCTACCCTGTGTTTTTAACCTTGTGAAGCACTTGGTGAGTCTCTCTCTGTAAAAGGTGCTATAAAAAGATAGTCTATTCACTTACTTACTCACACTGTATGCCACAAGATGGAATTATTATTATTATAATTGTTGTTGTTGTCTTGTTTTGCAACTAATAGGAAATTTTAATTGACAGTTATTGTACATTAACATTTAAAAAAATGAATGATCTAACAAGCTTTTACAGTATTAATGTTTTTATTACCTAGCTACAAAACCAGATTTTTAATTGCTGATATAATTATTTATTCATTTATTTTTATTTTATGTTTTTAAACAAGTTGCAGTTTGGAACGTCAGATTGCTTATTCGTCATTGAATGCACCATAATAAATAATTGCATTTCTGTCATTACAATTATGAATTTACAAATACCAGTTAAACACAACATCAGCCCATTGAAGCAATAGTTATTTAGCTTTAAAAGTGTAAACAAAACTACAAGACCTGATAGCAGCTTATGTTCTTGATAGAGCCCTCTGCTCTCTTAAGTGCAAGTTTACTTTGATTTCCTAGAATATCCAAATGTCGGCAGGAGGATCCACCTTTATGATCCAGGTCCTGTTCAAGGTTTCTTCCCTCTTAAAGGTGAGTTTTTCATGCATCCTTTGGCATTTAATCTACTAACTGAAGGTTGAGATATCGTTTTTAGTTTTTTTGTCCTTTGTCCTTTTGTTCTGGGTCTCTGGAAAGCGCCTAGAGACAACTTGTGTTGTAATAGACGCTATATAAATAACATTGAATTGAAAAAATTGAACTGGGTGAACTTTGGGTGAACTTTTGGTGATACCTGCTCCTGGCGAGAATGGAAACTGCCATGAATGTTTTCCATCTTTCAGAGCAATGGAGTCCAAAAGAAAATGGCTTTATATCCCATCCAGGTTGATGTGCAGCAGCAATTGCTTCTGTAAGGTTATTGCTGATGTGATTCCTCTTCAGCATTGTGTTAACACACATCTGAATGTTGCAAACCAGCAACTTCTTAAAGCCTCTGCTGTTATAGGAGTGGTCACGTTTACTGATTATCAGGTATTGAGTTCTTTTGATTTAGTCATGGATTTCTAAGCACGCGGTGCTGATTAAACTAATAATTTTCTTCTTTTCTGACTGACTATATTATAACTTCTTCTTAGTAGATACGCTTGATTAAATAAAATAATAAGATATACAAAGGTACCAGAAATGTATAATAATGATCTATAGTACACTACATTTTAGATTATTCTCTTTTGCTTGGTAAGAAAAGCCTAAACCAGCTTCTCTACCTCAGATATACACAAAAGGTCATGGATTATCAGACAGCATCACTCAGAATCTGGTATCAGTTAATTGCTTTATTCATAGTTCATGTTTACTATAACACCACTAGATGGCAGAAGTTTACTTTATAAATATCCCTAATTTCGACTCTTGAGTACCTACCTTACACACTGCAGTCTTTATCTTCACAGTTTAGTCACTACTTAGATGCTAAAAGTCAGTTCATCAACCCCTTTTTTTCCTAATCTAATTATTGTTTGGGTGAGATGTTAAACATTCACTGATGCTTGTACACGAGACATTGTGAAAAAATAAAACAGTGCCTCGGCTGTCCTGATTTAAGACTTGCTTGCTTTTATTGAAATGCATTTCTTATCATGCAGCTGCCACTCAGCTTTTGCTCAACCGCAGCCACAGAATTCACGCCTAAGTCTGATCTGCTGTCAGGGTTTTCTCTAACATTTTCACATAACAGAGGATTTCACTCAAGGCTATTTTTATACTCCAATCAAGAGATTTTCCATGTGCAATAAAACCATAGAGGCCATTATGTGCTTCTTACAATCATCAAACAACCATCTCATAAAGCAAAGCTCTGCGTTTTTGTCACTATGTTCCACTTTGATAGAGCTACAATGCGTTTAAAGCAGTGCTTGTCAGTCAGCCTAAGCCCACTGTCTTCACAGCTGTTGTGATGGTGATACTCATTACTGGGATCCTCTGTTCACACCAGTGAGCTGGTGATGCAGTGTCCCCAACTCTTATGGCATATTACTCTTATCTCTGATCTACATACTTGCCCAGAATGCACAGCCAAGTTAGATAAGCCCTTCAGATAACGTGGCAAGGTGCCCGAGCGACAGCACAGTGTTGTCAAGAAGCCTGCCCTTGGTTTGTTACCTGCCATATGGCTTTCCCAATCAGTGCTATCTCTGCTGGTGGAGATCCAGTAGAGAGGCAGAGAGGCAGAGAAAGAGAGAGAGAGTGTCCATCTCTATAAGAGGGAAAGAGAGAGGTCTCATATTTACCAACACTGTCTTCCCCTCATGCTCCAAAAACCAAATGTCAGGACAGCAGAATATTCACCAGCAGTCACACTGAGTGAAGTTGAACAAAATCATCTGAACAGAAGTGCCAGGTGAATTTGTAGCTTGTAATTCAAAAACTGAAGTTTTGTGTTGCATTAAAATGCTGCCATGCCATACCTGGCATCCTTTATTCCAGAGAGAACAGAGTTTTATCAAATATCTTAAAACCTTTATAAGTCATTTTTATGTTTAATGGGTCCATTAGTGTGGTTTTATTTTTTGGTGAAAAACGTCATAAAACAAACAAGGTTTTAAATCTCAAGACTTTCAAGAGTTTCCAGGTTTATAAAAAAGAAATACAGTCAACACTGGTAACATAGACAGATGTTCATGTTCCCCTTCATCGTGTGCATTCAGACCTGTGATAGTGTGGATGTGGTGCTCTCCAAACAGACCTGCGCTGAGTTGTGCAGTCCTGTGGCATTGCTCTGAGCCGGCTGCATGCTGCAGTGCAGTGTTGAGCTCTGCTGGGTGTCAAATCTTCCCACTAAATTGACATCCACAGGGGGCGCGTTGATCCGCGGTGTTATCGGTATTATGGATTCCTCTGGGCTTAGCCATGCTTGTTGTTTGTACCTCAACTATTGCATTATTTCTGTTCTTTAACATTTCATTAAATGTTGTTATTTTAACTGTTAATTATTCTGGCATTTTTTAGTAAAATAAAACCACCTAAATTAGGTTTATTATCAATTTATTACCATCTTTCTCTTTTGGACATGTTTTTTTTTTTTTTTTTTTTGCTCCTCTTGGTTGCAGTACCACCCTTTCATCAGTGGAGGGTGCTGTCTGGCTTCGGCTCTGTGTCCTTGCTTTTTTTGTTGTTTTTTTTTTTTGTTTTCAATAACCAACCATAATTTCACAGTTATAAAGAAAAGTAATGCTCTTCTTTTAATTGCATTTAATAAGAAACATGTATATGTATTTTGGGAACATATTATGAAAGCACAAATACAGCAAAGGCTTTAGTTCATCTCCTTGTCTTATTTTGGCTCATGGTGACTAATGCTGAAGCCAAAATAACTCTGCTATAAGCCTCAGTTGATGGTGCAGAGGATGGCACGAGTTTGCAGAATACTGTATCTCACTGTAGGCTGTGGACCTCTGCCAACAAACACACTGGAGACTCCCCGTATTAGAAACGTTGAGGTGGATTCAACATGAGGAGCTTGGTGAAAAGCTGTAGCACACTTTGCTGTGCCTGTGCACGTGCTGCTGGTGCTGATGAGTTAATATTACCGATGCAAGAAATACATTAGCTTGCATGTCATTATGACGATCTCTGATCTAATGAAGTGTTTGTTTGCCTGACAAATATTTTATAGACCTGTGCTTCCTTGTGACTTGTCCGGAATGAGGAGAATGGCTGAATTAGAACAGGAAATGAGAATTTTGTCCCAAGAGTTTAACTTGTGGTGTAAATTAGCTTTAAATTGACCCTGATTTTCAAGATAGATTGCTCACTTGTGGATATTTTTTGACTTACTTTAAATGCTTTTTTTATGATTCACCTGCCTCCAGTTAATCATTTCTGTTAAAGCTGTGGGATGGGATCTTAGACTATGCAAGGTGGACTTGAACAGTTACATGACAGATTACCTGTAAAGTTATGTACAGTATGCTTTTGTTTTTTGAATACACAGTGGTGAGTTAGTCTACTTGTGTGTGTGTGTGTGTGTGTGTGTGTGTGTACGGCTCTGTCGTGTCCCATCCACTGTTTTTAGAAGAGCAGCAGAGCGGTTAATGTGCTGGCGGGTGCTGGCCGTCACACTGAAGAGAGCTCGGCCAGTAGCTGTGTTTCCTTCTCCCTCCAGGTCCACACAACCTGTCCCTTTACGTCCCAGTTAAGACCACCCCAGGGTATCAGAACTTATTGTCTGGCTGCACTTAGAAACACCAAAATAAGCTTGCATGCAGTTTGCACAGTCAATTCCAGTGGTTTTTCACATTTCCACCATATTCCTACAAAAAAGTGTTTTGATAATAATTTAAGTACATTAAATTGCATAGTAAGAAAATAATCTCAAATCTCTTAATCAGTGTAGCATGCAAAACTAAACTTCTGCATTGCCTGTTTTGAAATGATCCCTTGTAGCTATCAGTCATATCACAAGTCTGATTGACCAGTTGCAAATCTTGCATTCTGGTCGGAGTATGCCACTGTTAGGAGCCTGTCGATCTCAGTGACAATGTTTAAACAACTTAAAGACTCATCAAAAACTCTTGCCAATGAATCAGTGAGCCATTGCTGTTGACTGCTGACAAAGGCTCAGTAGTCGCATTTACATGTTTGAGCAAAAGAAAATTGAATCTCTGAAAGTTTGATAAAGGTAGCGCTGCAGGGTATTGGTGTTTCCATTGATCGCTGTTTTTCTAATAAGTGTAATTCTCATTACTCTCCGTATCTTGTCCTGCGAGACTTCTTTTCAAATCAATGATAAAGAAAATGTAAACATTGAAGAAAATGTACTTAAACATCTGTAGTGTTTGGCAAATTATTCTGATTGCCACGGCCACTGTTAGGAAAAATAGCCAGATGATGAAGGCAGTAGATGATCATTCAAATGATTATTCAGAGGCAAAGCCCTTATGTAATGTATAATGATTCAGTAGTGTTACAGCACAACTATATTGTATTAAAGAGGCCAAAAACAGCTCGAAACTAGATTTTAATTACATTAGATTGACTGGCTATGTCACATTCAGCACTCCCACAGACATGGAAATTTGCAAAAAGCATTTCCATTACGCGCTTGTGAAAAAGTGGATGATCGAATTGTCTGAAAAACCACCTCCTGGAAGAGACTGGAAGAGACAAAAGATTTATTCAATATTTGGGAGTTTTTTTTTTCAAATTAGTGCTGTTTCCATTACAAGACTTCCTTTTTGATATCTGGTTTTGTGCAAATCTAGAGGTAATTGAAACGCGCCTAGTGTCGATTCTCATTTGAGCAAATGAAACTTTGGGTAAAGTCTCTATAAGCTAGGGAAACCTGTGAAGTAATTCTATTTTTTCTCCTTTTGTCTGCATATATATTAATGGTTAATACCAAGTTTGGCAAAACCTAAAAGACACACACACACACACATTATATATATATATACTGTAAGCCTTCAATGAGACACAATCTTATCATAACACAAGTAGGCAGCTACTGTTTCATTGCAAAATATTTTTATTCACCTTGAACGCTGTGCACAGACAGTCCCTGCTGTCCTATGTGCTCATTTATTCTTTTGCTCTTGTTCTTTGTCTTTTCTTTTTTCCATTTGTGTTCTGACCAATTGATCCGCAAACAGCTTTCACCCCTCAGTTAATGGTTATGCTTCATGGTCTGTGCATGTTTTGCTGGCCAAAATGTGATTTAGAGAAAAGTTTGGGGACCAAGTTGTTGTCAGATTGTGTATTTTATGATCTCATCACTCATCAGTCATGTTGTGTGAACAGCACAACAACTCTAAGACCGCTAAGTAAAAGACTCCTAATTATAGTTTGAAGATCACAGTAATCTGCCATTGCTGAAACTTTGATTTTAGTCAACTAATTACACTGGCCTGGACATATTAGTTGGTAAACCTAGAAAACTGACATGTTAAACTAAATTGTGTTCTGCATTCAGCATTGCAGATGTCTTCAACTGTGCAATCAGTCAGTCTGGCTATTTAAAGGGTGAAAAGTAATCACTCTGCTGTTTGGTGTTATGGTGTTCACAAATTATCTGAAGAGATAATTATAGACACCCATGTTAAAGGTTGTCTATAGAAGGCTATAAGACTTTCTCCAAGCGGGTTGATGTTGATGTGACTACAGTTGCAAATTTCATTGAAACGTTTAAGGTCCATGGAATTGTAACCACACTTGATGGCTGCAAGAGGAAATCTGACGACAAACTGAACAGAAGCAGAACGTAATGATAACTAAAGAGCCAAAAACAACTTCCAAAGAAATTTAAAGTGAACCCCAAGTCAAGGTGCTGTGTCTTGCACAGGGTGTCTTGAATCTTTGCAGGGTACAATGAATTCTCAAGGTGATCAAGGCATTCTTGAGCAAAATGCACTCCCCGGTGTCAGAAAACTTTGTGTCAGTTCCAGAGTCCTCCAGCAGGACAGTGACTTAAAACTCCAAGAATGACTCAGCACAAAACACGGGTGGCCTTCTATCAGCCCTGATCTAAATCCTATTAAATATCTGTAGAAAGAGATGAAACATTCAGTCTGAAAAAGACACCCTTCACACCTGAGACCGCTGGAGCACTTTGCATATGAGGAGTGGAACATACACCTGTCTACAGGTGAAGAAGTCTTATTGTGAGTGTCTGAACTTGTTTATAGTGACTGTTTCAAAAGGTTTCAATATTCAATTTTCAGTAAATCATTAAGTTATTTCAGTGACTGCTGTGGGTTTTTCTTTCTTTAATGGAAGGGTACGGTACAAATTTGTCCATGTCTGTGCTGTTTAATCTAACCTTTATACCTTATACTCAGAAAAACTGAAACTTTTTTTTTTCTTGATTCTTGTTTGTTTTTCCAGTATTGACAAGAATGGAAATGCTGGTCAAGTGATTTAGTTTTGAGTCTTTTTTTTTTTCTCCATTCAAAACATGTTCAATTTGAACAGGACAGAAATATTGTAAATTACTTGCTCCAAATTACACTTTCCATTTTGCAACTCTTCTTCAGAGAATCAGTGAGGTAGAGGATACAGGATGGCTGTGTGATGCCCTTTTCCCTACTGTGTTTGTGTATTTTCACCCCCCAAAAACCTCTTTTAAGTAGCTTTGATGTTTGTATTTACATCCTTAGCAAAACTGCCCCTCCACTATTTCAACAGTACAATATTGGAAGAAATAAAAGTTAGGCAAGCAAAGATCTTATTATGGCTGTAGACAATATTGGAAACTTATAATATTGAAACCCCATGTGTAATATAAATAATGAAAAAACTGCTTTTACTACAATAAAATCATGATCAGTTATGATCCAGAGGCTAATAAAATATTTTCATCAGTTAGGTGAGGAGCCCTCACTGTCCTACAGTGGCCTCTCTCCAATCCTTGACTTTGATACAAGTGACTGAAAGGACACAAAGAGCGCTTTGCACACCACGATAAATGAAGGGAAAGAGCAGAGTAAGAGAAATGTGGTCGAAAAAGAAGTCAGGACCACCTACAGTGTGGGTCAGCATGTTCTTCAACATTTTTTGTTGTAGATGTTTTTGTTTTTTGGGGGCGGGACTAATCATGTAGGCAGATAATATTGTGTTTTTATAATTTTACCCCAATTTGATGGTCTAGCGTCGTGATCTATTTAAATTCCCCCTTAATACCGCAATACCCTCACATCCCAATTTTCAAGAATCCAGTTTGCAGATGCAGTTTTTTGGAATAGCAAAAATTTAAGAGTGATATTAATATGTTCAGCTGAAATGATTAAGAGGCTGGATTGCTATGCCAAGTTAGTTCATTTGTAGTATTGAATGTGTTGCTAGGCTGCATTTTAGACTTAATAACGTAATAATGGTTTTAATTCTTTTTCATTATCTGTATAGACTATTTACTGCTTGGGGTTGATGTTGGCAGTAAAGGAGAATAACATAAACACCATATACTGAAGTATTTCTTTTTGTTGTAAGCAATACATGCAATACTCATCAATGATGTCCCATATTGCATGTTTACCTAATATCATGCAGCCCCATTTCTGATTACCGTGCAGGTAGTTCCTGCCGGTAATTTATTTTGACACATTCCCCAGGGCTTCAGTAGTGTGATGAATGGACAGAGCTGTCAGCCCATCAGTATTTGTGTTGGTTTGTGTCATAGCAAGGCCACCTGAGCAAGTGATTTGTACGGCAGCATTGCAGACAGAAGGCAGTATCTCCACTCTTTTTCATTAGCATGCCGCAGTATAGAGAGGGCTGCTATCTGATCAGGAAAAGCTGTGACAGTAGAGCAGGGGAAAAGTAGTTCTGGACATGAGGCTGATAAGGAATAAGATTTAGAAGTAATAGCTTAAACACCCGCCCACCCCCCACCCAATAATCTTAAGTCTGCCACTTTAAAATAAAGATGAATCCTATGACTTTTCCAATTTTATTGCTAAAAAACGCATATCAATTAGTCATTTCAATTGTTGAATTGTGTTTATATAAATAAACTTGCCTTGCCTTACTATAATAGGAAATGAAATTAGGGATTGAGATATTTGACAGTAACTAATAATATTTTGTCTGCCAGCACACATTTTCTTTTCTGGTCCCTTCAAATGACTAATGGACGACAGTAAAGTACACTGTAATTCACCTGCTGTCTGTCTTTGTGTGTGTGTGAATATGTGTGTTCATGGAGCTGAGGCACAACTGCTGGGATGTGTGTGGAGGACACGAGTGTGTGTTTCAATAGGATCAGTGTGACTGTGAACTGAACATGTGATGTATAGTGAGCCAGGCAAAGAAAGATGTTAAAGGATCTTTTTGGCTGCATCAGCAGTTTCAGCAGGAGGAAGAATGAGGGAGGAGAGGGGAGGGACGTGGAAAGACCAAGAGAGAAGCATAGAACACCAGTAAACAGGTGCCGACTCCATTAGCACTTCTTTTCCTATGCACTTGTTTTTCTGTAGATTGCAAAAAGGCAACAGACAGTCCACCTTTACTATTGTGTGTGTGTGTGTGTGTGTGTGTGTGTGTGTGTGTGTGTGTGTATATATATATATATATATATATATATATATATATATATATATATATATATATATATATATATATATACAAATGAATTAATAATATTCTGTTTCTATTATTGTGTATAAAACTATAACAAGTGATTGGAGGAGAAAGAACAGGGTCCTGCAGAAGTCAGTGAAGCAAGGCGTTTGATTATAGTTTACAACAGACAGCCAGGGAGTGAAATGAGTTATTGCTCTCAGCCTCAGTCCATACACAAGCACACTGCACCAACATCTTTGCATGGGTACCAATCCTGTCTGCTGCAGACAGTAGCGAGGGAGGAGGGAGGATAGTGAGGATAGCAAGAGGGGGAGAGTAAATGAGTAGCAGCTTTTTCCCCCCTCACGCATGTTTTAGTTTTTTTTTTTTTTTTTGTTGTTGTTGTTTTATTTCTTCTGCTATCCTGGTGCGTGTGAGAGTGATGGTGTCATTGGCTGTGGCGATGACGGAGTCCCTTTGTACCCCAGTGATTCTACACAGATGGACACACAGCAGGTTTATGAGAAACGGACAAATTAAATACAGGAAAAGGAAACAAAATCAATGCAGTGTGAGGAGGGAGAGCTGACTTTGATTTAAAGCTGCTCAAGCTATTTCTCAAGTGTCAGTTCATCCTTTTGCAATCTTTATTGATGGGAAGGGTAGTGGAATGGTTGAAGCAGTTTTACGGCATGATAAATCCTCACTCATACACTCTATCATACACTATCATAAAATATAAGAAAATGAAAACAAAAATGTATGACATAGCTGTTTGTTCACTGTTATTATTTACCCTTTTGTCTTCAGCTCAGGCAAGGTGTGAGAACAGAGAGAAAAGCAGAGGAAAAGATTGAACGAGGGAAGTGAGAGAGGGGCAGAGTGTAGCATCGAAGCAAGAGGGAGGGAGAGAGTGAAAGAGAGCTGCGCTGCAGTAGCATCCCACAGCAGACGGCTGAGGACCGCCGGTGTGTGTGACTGCACTGCTGAAGAGGAGGAGGAGGAGAAGGCAGAGGGTGAGCACGCTCAGAGACTCTGCAGGTCCACAGAGGAACACACAGCAGCAGCAGCGGCGCTAGTGTTCGCCTGCACCAGGTAGAAGTCCCAGTACCGTCTCCCCGCAGACCACCGTTGGAAGATCTGGACACACCAACAACACCGAGACTCCCACCACCAACGCTATGGCACAAGCAGCCAAACATCTCCGCAAGAACAAGGATTTAGAAGCCCAGGCAGAGCAGGAGCGCAAAGAGAAGGAGGAGGAGAGGGTCAAAAAGAGGAGTCGCTCACGGGATAAAAAACGCAAGGTACTGGGACCACTGACAGGTGGGGGGGCAGCCAGGGGTGGGGTGATGAGAATGGGGTGGGGAGGGAGGGGTGGCAGGAAGGTTTAGACGACCCCCCTTCTTTCTCTGTCATGCTATGTCAGGGGTGCCATGGCACACATGGAAACCTAGTAATGAGCACATTTCCACTGTGTGTTCACAGCCTCCTTGGCACACATGTATGTCATGTGCATACAGGTACAGGGAAACGGTACTACACACTGCATGCGTTCCTATTCCTCTGGACTGCTCTCTTCCTGCTTTATTGACTGTCCTGTCTGAGTCCTCTGATAAGGCAGTGGAGTACTCTGTCTCTCACTGTGTCTCTGTCCCCTCTGTCTCGTTCCCTCTCTCTTTTCTTTGTTTTTACATTGCAGTATGCACTAATCTTCCATGAGGGCAGCAAGCTTGCTTGCAAAAGACCATCTTATCTTGATTTGCCTCTGTAAAGGCATTGCAATGACTTCAAAGAAATGAACTGGGGAGGTTTGTTGTAAACAATAAATCTCTCCTCTGTCAGTCACAGGCTGCAGGGATGCTTCATTCATTCTACCTGATTCTTCTAACTGCTTGTCGCATTTCACTCAAACTCATTAATGAAAATGAGTCATCCGCAGATTGGTGGCAAATTGGTCTTCGATAACTGAGTCCAGCCGTCCTGTGAGGCAGCTCTGTGCCAGGCTGGCTGTAAACCAATCTGATGCTGATGCAGTAGAGACAGTGTTATGGACAGAAGCACAGTACAGCTTCCTCTTCCCCAGAAAGGGGAGGCAGAGCTGACAGGTCAGCACGCGGAGGTTATTAGGTGTATTTGAGTAAAATAAAGGAAAGAAAAGAAGAAACATGAGAATAAGAGGTGCTCCGACTCAGATACACCTGGCTGGATTTTTGGCAGTAGGGGTGTGCTTGCCAGCTCTCTCTGTTTAGATGTTTTCATCACAGACACATGCCATCACTCAGTATGATGATTGACATGAGCCATTGATTGCCAAGTTAGAGTCTCATCATATTCTTTACCTCTAATCTGTTTCAGAGACAGACCTTTTTGGCCTTTAAATTCGCTTGTTAAAAATATTAGAGGGTGATTGCGAGAGCAGCTGTGTACGTGTGCATTATGCATGTGCGTGAGTGCAGCCTGTGTGAGTCTGAGAATGAGGTTCAAGAAGGGAAGAGCCTGCAGCTCTGACAGTATGAATGAGGCAGGGATGAGAGTTGGGAGGGTGCTAATGTAGTCCAACTTTGACTGAAAGTGTATGATTTCAGAGGATCCCATATCGCTTACGTAACAATGCAGCTTAAGTCTTTCAAGTACGCTTCCTGAGCCCCCCCCCCTCCACCTCCCTACCTACCTTTTCTTCCTTTTTTAACACCAGCTTACAGGCAGCCCTGGCTTCTGGAGCAGATCTTAATACTGGAGGGATTCTACCTTTTTTATCTCCTCATCGTTTCCTCACTGATGTATGCGGTGCTCTATGTGCTGAAATTTCTGCAAAAACATAATTTGGATGATTAACTATGTCCATGTTGCTCAACTATCAGCAAAGTGATTTTTGTTTCCATTTTAACACCCTGTTTTTTATTTTTCTTATTTCTTTTGGAACGTGTCTTTAATATCAATATGCACTTAAGCAGTGTGTTAATCCTCAATATCACAGACCTGGCAAAGTCAACAATTTCTCTGTGACTGGAGCACATTTTAATGTCAGAAGATTTCCAAATACTCAGAAATATTTCTTTATTTGTTTCCAGCAAACCAGATATTTGCAAAGCTTCAGTTACCTTCAGATTCATGCTGAATTAGAGATGTCTTTCAAGTCATTGCGTGAAAAATTACTCAGCTTTTTTTCTTTATTGCTCATTACATCTCTTGCACAATGAAATGGTTCCACATATAGTGGTAATTCCTTGTATTTTAAATCCTTGTAATAGGGAGTTTATGGTCACAAAGGCGTGACAGTTCCTTCTACGTAATACTAGCAGGTCCTTTTAAATGAAAAACCTCTATTTATTGATATATATTGTAATGTATCTTTTAAATACACCTTGGTATGCTCATTTGATTTATTCTCATTTGTCTGTGGCTAAAATATCTTTTACATGACTATCCTGTCCCGTTGAGGACATAAATCTGTGTGCACTGATGAATGCCCAGAGTCATACAATTTGTCATCAAAGGGTGAAAGTGCAATTTTAATTGGCTTCATGGTGTTGTGGCAAGTACAGTACAGGTCAGATGCTGAGCAGTGGATAATGTTGTCCTCAAATTACTTTTATTGATGAGATTGCTCCTCTTGAAAAATGAGCATTGTCAGGACGTGAACAACACCCTATTGTTCCAGTCAGCACCTATTTCACCTCATTCTGCATGTGCGTTTGTGTCTAGATCTGAAGACAATTTGATATGTAAAGAATTACCTGGTGGCTGTGGCCACGAAGTACGAAGTTTGGCTTTGCTGTGTTGTTTCATATCAACATGACGGATTAAAAAAACAAAAACAAAAAAGGCAAGGCAAAATGTGTCAAGTGAAAGGTTTTAATTTGTGCTTTTTATTTGATAAAGTTTAAACATGATTACAAAGTCAAAGGAGACATTTATTTGACTGTTTTTCCACATTTAAAGTTATTTTGGTTTGAAAATTCATTGTATCATTCAAGATGTATGTTTGGAGCAGTATTTCGGTTGGTAGCAGCATGACTGATATGGTAACAGTATGGATTCGCCAGGAACATCTCATTCATTTTGTTTTTCAGGCACTGAGTAATTTTTAGTAATTTTTGTAAAATGTATTTAATGAAAAGAAAAAACAAAAAAAATCAACCTTAATTTTATATTTTCTTCTGCCAAAGATGTGGTTTTGTCATGGAAGAGAAAATAAAACTACAAATAATGTTTAATAACATCAATAATATTTTTGTTGCTGGAACTAGGGATTTTTTTGTATCTTTTACATTTTTTGCTTTAAAATGCTGGTTATTCATATTCTTGGACAAATCATTAAAATATCTACAAAAACGTACCAATGCAATCTACATTCAGACTCACAATTGAAATCTAAAGGCTTTTTCTTTCGAAAAGAAAACATCGCAAAATGCTGAAATGAAACTGTTACCATCTTAAATTCCAATTTTAACTGATGGATTCAGTTCCTACTCTACCGATCGGTTTATTTTCATTTGCATTGACTGTTTTGTCAATAAAATATCAACTGATAAAATATATTTAAACATTTTCTTTGGCCCAAATTAATGGGCTACATTCTGGCTTTTCCAAATCAACTGCCTAGTTTCCAAAGGGATTTGATTTACTGTAATGCAAAACAACAAGAGAGTCCAGTCTCTTATTTGAGAGGCTGTAACCATCCAACGCTCTTTTCAAATTTCATGGATTAGTGGAAATCGTGTTACTAAAAGGTCAGCATTACTGTATGCACACTTTTGGGTGATAGTGAAGTGCAAAGAAGCACGGTGACAGTCAAGGACTGACCCATCAGTGGTGCTGCTTCTCTGCTGGTGAGCACCACAGACTGGGCTGCTATCCGTCTATATATTGATTGTCACTTTGTTTGACTGTTAATGATTGACAGCTCATCAGGCACTTTTAGGAGTAAAAATCACCTACACAAACTTCCTTGACAAGCAATATTGGTGCAAGATCTTGCAGCTGGTGTGCTCTCAGTGCAATGTTAGAAGTACAGTCTTAGAGCTCTGTCCTTAAGCTCCATCTTCACATAAACCAGAAGAGGCAGCAGCAGATCAGCATTCCAGTCTTGTTGCTGTCTGGCCTGCAAAATCTCGTACCCTCCATGCCTCAACTGCAAACAGTGTTATCACTAAGGTTCATGTGTTAATATGTAAGACAGATTGTTATTGTAGTGTGTAAGTGCTAATGCCGTGTTTTTGTGTGTAAGACTGTGTGTTTGCATGTTCACATTTGGTGCAGTGAATTAGAGACTCTGCTGCAGTGGCTAAGCTCATCACAACCTGTACTGGGACTTCTCTGCTGATCTGCCCTGCTCACTTTTAACTGGGATTGTTATGATCACAGGTATTTTTCTTATTATTATTTCGCTGACCACATGCAATTTTTGTTGCATATATTTCTAAAGGGAGTATTTTGAAGTAGGCATTTTGTTGCTTGAAATTCTAGCCTGGAGCCTGATTAGAGGTGAAGGGTAAAAATAGTCAAGGCTCCTGATATGGTCTAAACATACGTTAACAAATATGTTAACAAATTATTTGTAGAGGTGTTCTGACATTCCAGCAGAGGATGGGGACGTTGGTTCAGAGAGAGCAATGATCTGGGCTACCACTGCTGATGCGGCGGTGAAGAGCTCTGTCCATACGTTGGTTGGTTGTAGTTGTGTCAAACCCAGAATCTGGCGGGCAACTTGACAGTGTTTTCCCTACCAATCACTTGTCTCAAAATCAAAGTGGAAAAACACGGACTCAGTTGAATAGAACCATCAGGCTGAAAAAAGTTTTACGGTTCATCATGAAACTTTTGAAATAATTATGTCTTTCAGCCTCACTTTTAAAGCAAATCTGAGCCTTAAATGTGGAAAAATGTTGATCTGCTCCGGACCCGGTTCCAGTTTGTAAAAGCAGCTAATGCACTCCGAATGATGACTTGGTGTCAGTGATCTCTTCATGATTTGCTCCTCCGGGTCACAGTGTATCATTCACTAATTCAGGTGACCGTCACCGCACACAGAGATGCTCCTTAATGACAGATAACTATGTGGAGATGAAGCGCTGCTTTATTGTCCTTGGTATCCGGAGTTATGCAACAAAAGTTTATTGTTGATAATACTGCAACTGTGTACATGTATAAGAAAAGACATGATAAGAACAATTTACAACAAAAAAAGTTTGTTCAGTCTCTATACTGATTCAAGTCTACGTTCCCCTGCAATTTTGAGTTCATTTATTAAGACATTTAAAAAAATGAAGTTCTCTCATTTATTTTCCATTTACTTGTAATAATGTCATAATAGTAAAGGAAACACAAGCAAATTTCCATTTTGTTTGGCCATTTTCTTAATCATTCTCCCTTATGCAAAAAAGGTAGGCTATCTTTGAAAGCACAGGGTCTGCTTCTCACTTACTGGTTGATCATCAGGATGCAGAGATCCTGTTTCATGAAACGTTGCCAGAAACCACAAGTAGAAAATGGCTCTTCCTGTCGTGGGGCTTCGATACTACTGAAGGGCTTATTCAACGGACTGTGACAACTTGTATTCTCTCAGTTACGAATTGACACTTTATTTCAAGTTATTTGAAATACATTTTTTAATAGCGTTAGAAGAAAAATCTATAGTATAGAACAGACAATGTTAGGACCATGGTTCTGACAAGAAAGTGATGACAAAATTATTATCCCCTACTTCTGCTCCTTAACGCAGCGTTGTGAAAGAAGCCTCTCCTCAAAAGATAGCCATCCACCTTTATTTATTTTATGTTTGTATTTATGATAAAGCAAAAATGCATATAAAAATGTACAGGGTATACACAATAAATATCCATCCATTATCTGTACCCGCTTAATCCGTTTCCGGGTCACGGGGGTCTGTCGGAGCCTATCCCGACGCATATCAGGCAAAAGGCAGGGGTACACCCCGGACAGGTCGCCAGTCTATCCAGGGCCACATACAAACAACCAATCACACTCACATTCACACCTAGGGAGAATTTAGAAAGATCAATTAACCTACTCTGCATGTTTTTGGACTGTGGGAGGAAGCCGGAGTACCCGGAGGGAACCCACGCAAGCACGGGGAGAACATGCAAACTCCACACAGAAAGACCCACCGGGCCGGGAAATGAACCGGGAACCTTCTTGCTGTGAGGCAACAGTGCTAACCACTAAGCCACCGTGCTGCCACACAATAAATATACTTGGAGAAATAAATAGGTGGAGGAAATGTAAAAAAGACTAATACAGGAATAAAATAAAACCATAATTGGGGGGAAAAAAAGTCAAAGACCTAATTAAAAATTAAATAAAATTAAATAAAAATAAAACAAAAAAGAAACTAAATAAAAGGGATAAAGACATGAAAAGGTAGAAATGATAGAAAAACCTGCTTCCTTCTATTCAGGGTCACTGCTGAGAGCTGGACCCATTTTCAGTTACAATTAAAACAAACTCAATAAGATGGTTTAATTCTTCAACAAATACACAACAATGTAATAATTAATAAACAGCAAAATTGCTGGTGAGGAAATTTAGTTAACATTTGGCAGAATCAGGCTAGCTGGTTTCCTTCTTCCTAACTTTATCACCAGTGAAAATTTACTTTGCATTATAGATGAGCAGGATGCTGTGACATCACAGACTCAGAGTAAAGTAGTATCATTCAGCCTCTCCACCTCATTTCATATCTTGCTGCGTTTGCTGCACCTTGGAAGTGGGTAGTGCAAAGCTGTAGTTCTGATTTCTAAAGAGACGCACTCTGGAAGACGGGGTGGAGTTGAGCTGACGTCCTAATTCCATCCCCTAAAACAAGTGCTATGAACACAGGTGTAAAAACATAGTAAAATGAACCTTTCGTACCCTATCTTTGGAATTTGGATCAAAACATGAGACAGGCATTTTAATAAAACCCCAGGAAACAGTTTGAACTATATAAAAGGACATAATATATCCCCTTTAAAGGCCGAGTTATTGTGTGCTGATGCTTTTCTGTTCAGTTCACCATCGCTCAGAGTGTGCATCTGGGTTGTGATAAGATCTGAACAGTACTGTAGTTTTTTTGTTTTTTTTTTTTTTTTTTTTTTTTACTGTAAGCCCCACGAGTCTGACCATTCCCATCTCACTTATCAACTAGACGTTTGCTGTCAAAAAACTGTAAACTTGCAGATTTGTCAATGAAAACCAAGTTCAGCCAACCAGCAGTTTATTCATTTCACTTCTCTTTACTCAAATGTCGCTAATGTCTGTGTGTGTGTGTGTGTGTGTGTGTGTGTGTGTGTGTGTGTGTTAGTTAATAAATCCCGTATCGTGTGTGTCAGTGTTTGTGTGTAAGTGGCTGCGGCCCAGGTGGCCCTGTGGAACCCCTCAGACAGATGACTCAGCAGGCCAAGCTGAAGCACTCACTCTTGCTGATGGGAAGGAGTTTCATTGGGTTCAGCTCGCGGCTGTACTGTAAGTGCTCTGTAAGTGCTGTTGCAAGGTGGCAAGGAACTGCAGCCTACTCCGTCGGAATTAAACCTGGAACATAGATTACCACATGCAAGTCCAGTTAAATGGCACTTTATTTTTGTGTAATTGTTTTTTTTTTTTTTTTTTTTTTAGTTGCCTCAGGATTCTTATTGAAGTACACCCTTCAAAAGATCCTTTCTGTTCTTTGTTGATTTTTAAAAAAAAAGGCAAAGCAAAAGAACATCCAGCATCGTGCAGCCTCTCACTGCAGACTTGAGGCTTCCCCAGAACTCTGAAGCCCAGGGGTGTTTTTAAACTGTTTATCAAGGTGTCGGTTTCAGAGTCTTCTTCTTTTTTTTCTTTAAAGGTTGAAACCAGCCACCTACAGCTGCTTTATTATGTTTTGATAAAGAAAGGCATGATAGAGGATTTTGATAATCCTTGAAAGCCTGGGGATAGAGATTGTTTATTGCTGTGCTTCCAGTCTGGTGATTTTTAAACAAGATGAACAAAGATGCAGGACTTTCAGAAAAACCGTTGTCTCCAACAGAGGTTTGTGTTCAAGAATTAAGATTAGGGGCATCTTTGTGTGTGTTCTCCCGCAGCACGTGAACTGATGTGTCATACTGAGAGGGGCTTCCTTAGATTTCCCTCCCTCCCTCCCTCCCTCCCTCCCTCCCTCCCTCCCTCCCTCCCTCCCTCCCTCCCTCCCTCCCTCCCTTCATCTTCTCTTTATCTGTCTCCTTGGCCGATTGCGCTAATCTCTTCTCCCAATTGTTATTCTGATAGTGCAGCTGTTACATAACTGCCTGAATCAAAAATTGAGAGTTTAGGCTTATTGAAATGGATTGTCCTCATACCCAAATAAAATGTAGGGTGAGGGAAGTAGAAAGAAAGATGTCTTATATTTTGAAAGGAATTTTATGTCACTCTGGCAGAGTATGATGTGGAGCATCGAGCAAAGCTGTTGGTGCTCCTTGCCCAGCATAAGCTCTTTCCCTTTAAGCTCCTTCAGGCTGATGAGCAAAGAGAGACATGAGGTGAGATTCTGAGCTTGGTGCAGTTCGATGTCCAGGTACCCTAAGTCCTGCCTTGAAATTCTCAGACTCACGGAGTGACGCAAACAATAGCCGGAGCCTGTGCAGTATGTTGTACCGTATTGATCTGCGCTGCTTTAAAATGTTGAAAAAATATTTGTCTGTCTTGCGCACTCAGCTTTAAACAATATAACATGTGGGTGCCACAAACTGATTCATCTCTATTCACGTTTCATTGAACTTAAAAGGCTAGACGGCGAGACCCGGTTCTGACATGCATGTTCACAAGAGGACAAATACTGCAGATTTTCCCCTCGTGTAGCCTTGAGCTTCCCATTATTAGCACCTGCAGTTAGCATTTAGTTCAAACCACTGTTGCAAGTTTGTGTGTCCAAGGCAAGCATGCCCGTGTAGGACTAATTTGTGCATGTGTGGGAAGCAGCTTATGTGTTGGTGAGTGTGTGCAAGTGTTTGGTGTGAAGATGAATGCTCAGTCTGCAGGAATGCAGCCCAGAGGTAGAGCCACAGAGACGGGGAGAGTGGGTGACCCCATGGTGACTGCAGCCTTTTCACACGTATTGGATAAATTATGTCATATTAACCTGACTGATATGGTGATTCCTTTTTTTGCTGTATATGAGAGGGGAAAGAAATAATTCAATTCAAGACCCCAGCAGTACAGTGGGTGATTACGGCAGCATGGCTGCTGGCTGTAATTCTCTGTTTCATTTCTCTGGACAGTTTGATTTATTTTAATGCTAAGAGCAGCAGCAAAAGATTGAATTCAACTCCGTTTTGTCCAAAGTGGAGTCCAAAAATGCAGTGTGTATGTAGTGTTGCAGAAGCGTAGACTAAGAGTCTGTTTGGAGGTGCAGATCAGATGATGATGGTGTAAGATCAAGCCATGATGGATTCCTTCGAGTTTCATTGTTGTTCCCTTATGACAAATCTTAGCAGTGTAGATTTCTTGAGTCATCTAATCCTCGCATCAGCTGCCATCACAGCATTGTGGCATCACAGACCTGTTATTAAAAGCTTAGCCATTTGTAAACCCCTTGATCTGATTCCCCTGGAGGAAAAAAAGGTGGTGTCACTTTGATCTGATGCTCTTTACTTCTCATCCGACCCAGCATGCATGGTGGTGTTCTCCTCTCAAACGGAGTTGCAAGTCACACACATAATAGTAAGTAGGACAAAACATGAAAGAGCACACAGCAATTCGTATTCATACATTCGCTTAATGAACATCTGCAACAGGAGCAAGTGGAAACAGTTACTGTACTACAGAAGAAAAATCATGTTAGATCTTGGTCATGTTTGATACTGATAAAGCTTTTACTTTAAAATAACCGTCGCACGACTTAAATGACTTGACCATAAGAATGAATACCCCAACAACAACTTAGCATGAAGCATGAAACTCCATATGAAACCCTTCAGATGATCTTCAAGAATGAATGCCTCTTGCCTCCTATTCAAACTGCATCCTGTTGGCAGTCGGTATGGGGAGGTCCACATTATGGAAATGGAGCTAGTTGAGTTAATTCAGAATTATTAGTTCACTCGCTGTATTTAGGCTGCGGTCGTAAACCTCCTGAAGTGACTTCCTTTGTTAGTCTGAGAGGAATCTTTTCTTTGGTCACCATCAGCTTTACTCATAACTGCTCACTGCTAAGTCTCTGTGTTATTCAGAGTGACAGAGGCTCCAATAACTGTCCATGGTTAACTTGGTTATGGATCATTATTTAGTGGTTGTGTCTGTTTGCTTGTTGGCCAGTTCACCTGCTCATTGAATAGAGACACGTGGATTGTATTGTGGCGCCGGATTTACAAGATAGTTGGAGGGATTGTGGTGTTACCCGGCGACTAATTAGCTGACCCAAGACCAAGTTTTCCCAAGCAGAAGCAGAGCTCATTCCCTGTTTCCCTCCCGCCTTGGTGGAGTTTTCGTACTTCAGTATAGACAACGCCGTCTCTCCCTCTGCTGCAGTTACTTGTGGCACATTGCAACACCGCAAGATCATGGATTCCTGACACCTCCCTCTTTTCTCTCTGAGTTTGCGCTTAACACTGTGGATCCATATTTAGAGAGATTAAGTGAGCAACAGTGAGAGGAAGGAGCATGAAGCATCAATCACTTTTAGTGTTTCAGCAGCTGAATGTTTTTAATAGGCTGAAAAAAAGAAATGTGGTGAAGGTAGATGTGGGGGAAAACTGCATTTCACCACACACATTTAGAAAACCTCTCATCAAGTATTCAGACTGTCGTCTGTTTTCTTTGTATTTATTTCTTTTTTAGTGGTGCCCTATCCATTAACTGATTGAAGAAGAGGGGGTAGTCCTTGCGGACTGTAGTGGTACTATCTCAGGATGAAGGGATGCTGTGTGTATGCAGCAGCTTTACAAGGTCAACCACACCTCATACCCAATCGCATGTAAGCACACATGTATATAGACTTGGCACACACACGTTGACTGTCAGCCAGTCCTTAGTCAGCACGGTGCTGGCTGTTCTGTGAGAAAGTTGGATGTCGCCACCAAGTGTCCATGCAGAGGAGTTTCTAGTCATGTTCAATAAGCTGACATCATCTCTGTTACTCTCAATTCTCCTCTCGCGATTTAAACTCGGTTTTCTGAACTTGTATGCAACCTCTCTCAGCTGCAACACAAATCTTTTTTTTTCTCTTAATACACAATGATCTTTAAAAAAAAAAAAGCATTCCAAGGTAAATTTTTAGACATAAATTGCAAGCTCTGAAGGACAAAACAAACAGCTTACATTTTAATAAAAGCATTGCATTTCTTTGATCTTTGCGTCCTTCATCCTCCTGCAACTGGAGCTGTGTGTGTGTGTGTGTGTGTGTGTGTGTGTGTGTGTGTGTGTGTGTGTGTGTGTGTGTGTGTGTGTGTGTGTGTGTGTGTGTGTGTGTGTGTGTGTGTGTGTACTGACCCTGCCAAACACCAACAGCTGGCCCAATGACAGCTCTAGTTATCTCTGTCAGAAATGCAGAAACATTATCCTTTAAAAGTAGTGTACATGCCAACATTGGATGACATGACACAAACATCAAAATTTCATTTTGTGTGCAACCAGAGACTGGACTCAAAATGTATCTCTACAGTGCAGGATCAGGGTCATGCCACCACTGCTGAGCACGGTGTCCTCTGGATTCTTGTCTTTACAGCTTCCTTTAGTCAGAAGGACACAAAGAGACTGACGAAGAGACAGATCGGAAAAGATTCACTGTTATTGATGGCTGAAGACAGACTGTGTTTACATTGCATTTGACTGCCTTCATTTCTGTTATGCTCCTTTTTCCTTCCTCGTGCAGTGTTCTTGCTTTTTTTTCTTCTTTTCACCTTTTCCTCCATGGCCTCTGTGCAGCGTCTAAGTGAAGTAGAATATATTGTTGAGCTTGAGGCAGTGCAGGACAGTTACTATGCTGGTAATGGAGGCAATGTTTGTCAGAGCATAGAGCACAGTGACTTTGGCCTCAGCACCCCTGGGTACAGAGCTTTAATTGCCCACACAGTGGTGGAACGCTTCTGCTTCTCACGCAAATGTGTGTGTGTGTGTGTGTGTGTGTGCGTGCGCACGCGTGTGTGTGTGCGCACGCGTGCGTGCGTGCGTGCGTGCGTGTGTGTGTGTGTGTGTGTGTGTGTGTGTGGCAGTATACTGACCATATTAGATCTTCTGTGGTGTTCTAAGTTACAAAAACAACTCCTGTATCAATATGAACTCAGTCCCCAACAGAATTATGTGATGGCTATGAATCAGATAACGAAGTCTCCAAATGTTTAACGAATACATTTGGGATGTGCACTTTTTCTCTCAGTTATATAATACCTTAATGAAACTGACATGGGAACAAAAGAGAGCTTGTGTCTATATTTCTTTTGCACTGATCTGATGTTTTGTTTAGTCTTTTTGTGTGTGAATGCTCTGTAAGAGTCAACACACAGGTACACCGTCTGGTGTTACAGTAGTACTACACATCCATGTCATCTGTTGTTGTGTATAAAATCAGATCTATGGTCATGTAATGAGTGTAGTTCTGTGTAAAGTTGCAATAAATTGCACATCAGCTGATAGAAAATGGATCTGCCATTATTTTAATGAGAAATTATCAAAATGAAAAAACAAATGGCAAAACCAGTTTTTTTATATAGGAGTGTTTTTGTGATGTGTAGCAGTCTGTACAGTGGTACACTGTTTAGTATAGTGTGTGTATTTATATAGTTATTTATTCATTTGTAGTCTGTATAGTTCAAAACAGTTGGTTGAACAAATCAAGACATTTGGAGTCATGGCTAAGCTTTATGTATGATGAGTATGATCTGCACTGAACTTTTCCAGTAACGCGTTAATAAAAGAGGAACAAGTTAAAAATAAAAAATATCTAAACCTGAATCTTATTAATGTTGCAGTGTTAAATTCTCTGCTTGAGTTTCTTTGTGTCTCTAAAACACTATTAGTCTGTCTTTAACAGAAACGTACCGAGCTGCGGTTCTTTTTTTGAGTTAAAAACAATCCAGACTGCACCACCCAGGCCGTTCTCTTGTTTTCTGTGTCTTGTGTTTGTTCTTGGGCAGTTTTTTTTTGCCCCACATCCTCTGCCATCACTCCATTCTTGTTTTTTCTTTTACATTCTCACTTACTGCTGATCCTGTGAAACTGAATCTGCTTTAATATTAACTCGTGCTTTTTTTAAACCCCATTACCTCTTCATGTGATCTCTTCTGCTTGCTTTCTTCATATTTGCCTTTAACCCTTTCATGCTTAGTAGTCACTGCGGTACGCACCCATTGAGGAGCTTTTTACTTGTAATGACACGAGTTTGGATCATTTAGTTGCACGTTAGCAATCTCGGTGCTCATCGGGGACTTATTCCACATCTAATTAATGTGTTGTAATAAACAAAACTGGGAAGTAGAAAGAAGAAGAACATTTCCCTAGAAGTAACAACTGTATTTTTAAAGTTATTGCACTTTAAAAAAAATCTTGTTTGATAATTCATGTTGACCATATTTGCAGGATTTATTTAAAATCTGCTCCTTTTAGTTGTAAATATAACATATTGCAAAGCATGTAATTGTTACTTGTATATGCAGTCCAGCTGTACACTTTGGTGATCATTTTCCATTTTCATTCTGTTTCCACTTATTATCTAGATCACCAAAATGAATTTGATTAAGTTTCAGAGTTTAGTGTTGTAGGTTCTGTGTTTCCATTTTTTGTAAATTATTTATTTTGGTGTTTCACAGGCTTGTCTTCACACTGTTGGAGCACCCTTGAACTCGAGCCCTGATGTTGTATAATGTGCTCAGAATATGTCGATATTGAGCAGAGGTGTATGCGTGAGCGTGAAAATCTGGCAAGTGTGTGCTGCAGGCAACTCTGTGAGTGAAAACCTTTCCATGAGGATTTAACAGTTTTACCCAACACTTTGTGTGGTAAAGTGACAAACCTAATATTATACTTAGTTGTATTATGATTACATCTAGATTTGAAACAAAGGCACTGAGACACTTTGTGAAAACACAATGTGCTGTGAGGATATAAGTAAGTATGCACGTGTGTTTTAGCTACATCTAACCTGTCTCGGACATCTGTCGTCTGGATTAATATATTTTATTCCTTAAAAATGGATTGATATCTTCACTTGACGCTTGAGCGGTCTGGGACAGTCTTGACTCCCTCTGCTGGTCAGAATCAGGTGAGATCCCATTTACATTTGACATCACAGTGACTTAATGAGGATCTGAGCAGTTTCACAGAACAGCATGTTGCAGTTAGCGAGGTTGTCTGCCTCGGAGGTTCATCATTTTTTAAGATCATGCAAAAGGCAGAGCGAGAGAGAGCGAGAGAGAGGACGGGAGGTATGAAGGATTTGGCACTTTCCTTCATAAAGTCATATTATGTGCAACGCCTGGAGGACTCCATCTTTGTTTGATGCACACAGAGTCACACATTGCCCCAGATACCAGCCGAGCTTGCAGTACACACACAAGCTGTGTTCACACCCGCCTCTCCCTCTGATCCAGTGCAGCATTTCAAGGCTGTTCTGCAACGCTGTTACGCAGAGTCATCAATTATTCATTAAGGAATTCTGCACTTGTTCAGTCATCGTGGGCTTAATCGACAGAAAGATAGAGTGGGTGAAGAAGTTAAACATTCATACCGTTTTCCAAAATTTTTAATGAATCCTAATGTAACAGTTATTCTTAACATAAAGTTATTAGGGGTAGTTGGATAATCCCTCTGTATATTCTAGTGGATGTCATACAGACAACATCTAACGGCCAGTAGAGAACTGCCATCTCCCTGCACCTGCCTTGAAAACTCAACACATTGCTCTATTTTTTTTTATGTATACACAACTGGGATGGTCCCTATAAATAAACCCCAGCACAATATATTATGTAGCATTCGGTGGTTAGGGCTTTATTTAGTAAGTAATTAGATATTTGACGACAACTAGGGAATTGGAGGCTCATTTGCTCAACACACTCAAGAAAAAATATGTTTTTGTGGAGGACCACGTAACAGCTGAAAGAGTTATATAGTCTCAAGAAAGCCCCTGTGCTAAGGATTGGTGCCCTGGCAGACCCTGTTCAGAGCTCATGAATATGGACAAGGTTGATTGTGAGGGGAATGACATGCAGAGAAAGAGACTGATGGGGAGATTTGGACATATTTTTATGGTGCCATTGAGAGTCACACAAACATGCAGGTATATGGAATAGGAGCAGGGAGACGCAAACAAATACTGACTGCTTGAGTGTTTGTGGCAGTGTACCTGCTTGGATGGGCATTTATAATTGCTGTCTGGTAGGACAGTTTTTAGTGCAGTGTAGCAGTGTGTGCGCTTACTGCCAGAGTGGAGATGCAGATTAGTGGAGGCAGGTCTGGCACTGTGTGGTCCACAGCACTGCAGGGCCATGAATGATTTAATGGTAGGAGAGGTGAACTCCATCCTGAAGCTCTCAAGATGTGTATGGACATTTATGACACTGAAAGGTGATTCATTTTCATGACCGAGTCGATCATTGAATCAATGGTCAGAATAAATTGGACCAAAACCAATACGGTACAGACTGTGCATGTTAACTTTGTGATTGTGTATCATGTATCCCTGAACTCATTTGGTGCATGGGATTTGCATAGGACATTATAGCCGTTATAGTCCTATTGCACTATGGCCATGGAGCATTTACACATGGATTCATGTGAAAGGTTACATATCTAGTTTAATAGGATTTTAACCTCTCTAATTTCACCACTCATTGATTTCTCTTCTGTATTCACCGTAAAAATGTTGCGCTTTGCTGGAGTATCTGATGACTCCAAACCGTGCACAGTCATGTGAGCTGTGGCGCTTCTCTCTCTAGCTCCCACACCTGAAAGCACAAGCCTAAACTCTCCTAACTCCTATCTATGTTCGAAAATTTAATTAATTATCTACTTGGTCTAGCAACTGGGGCTCTGCATGAATAGGATTTGCACGTGTGTGCCACAATAGACTTCGTCTTGTCCTAGTCCATGTTGTGATCTTTCATTACAGGTTGTTAAAGTGAGCTATAGGTTTTCTTGATTCTGCTTGCATGGAACTTCCGCACAAATGTATTTTTCATAACTCACTTTAGTTAGATGTACTAACTGTATATGCACGGTCACTCATGGTGCAGTACAATCTCCACGTACAGCTGTGGCTGTTTTGACACAAACAGCCGCACTTTTAGATGTGCTTTTTACACTGCAGATGGGACTGTAAGAGATGATCTCATCTGACCAGTGTAATGTTGAGAAGATAATTGGACATGTGGAGACTGACGTGCCATTGAGCTGCACATGTTGTCTCAGTTAACGTTAACATATTCAACTTTTGATTTTAAATGATCAGATAAATAAATGATCATCATTAGTAGCCTCTGACATTATGTATGCAGAGCTGTGCTCATTAAAACGCTTCAAAATAAGTCCATCCATCAAGAAGCCAGCCAGCAAGCCATATTGTTCAGGGTTGTACAAAATAATCAGTTTCATAAATATTAAAACTAGTTTGTATGGTATTATATTTTTCCCTATTGTAATAGTAATATAAACCTGACCTACCTGCATGATGTTCTTGTATTGCACCGCTGCTATTTGATTATCTGATTGAAGAACTGCAAGAATAAGCAGACAAATTGAGTGAATTAGACATCTAAATCTAAAGTGCCACAAATATTACAGTCCATACAATATCTGTTTTGGTTTTCTGACCTTTTTTTGTTGGATTTCTTCTTTTTTTTTTTCAAGAAAAGTTCTGAATGTCACGAGAATTTGACATAAACTGGGTTTAGACACATCAATGTATGGTTCAGTTTTATGGTCGTAAAGAAAGGTGGGGATGCACCGATTGCAATTCTCTTGGACGATTTTGATCACCAATTTTTCAGTGAGTGCAACCTGCCTGATTTTTCAGAAGATTTATCCTGTTTTTTGTACTGAAAGCTCCACAATTTTTGGTTCATGGTTTTTTTATTTATTATTATATATTAGTCTCTATATATTTTTTTTAATTTGTTATTGTAAAAATGTATTACGGAAGTAGTATTTATATGGTTATGTGCTACTACGTATAACTTGTTTTCTATTATATAGAAACAGTAGGCTATAAACTTTGACTTCATAACATAAGCTTGCAATTAATAACTCTGGGCAGAGTGAGCTGTAGTTTCTTTTCAGGGTTGCTGAACTTTTTCTGAGGCACATCCAGCTGTGTGGTTTTAGCAGTATACACTAATCAGTAACTGAAAGTTTTCCAAAGACAAGAATGGATATTGTTCAAAACTCTTGCATAACACTGCAAGTGTGTTTTTAATCCACTTCCAATGTTAACTACTGTATATTATCAAGTAATACCACATCAGGTGACTTTATTAAATGTTTTTGCTTTATATAAATTCACTTCTATTAAATTCCATATTAAAATGTGCAAGTTTGCATCAGAAATAAACATATTTAAACCCTGATTTAAAAAAAAACAAACAGTTTTGGTCTTCATTACTAGATTTCACAACCAATAAGAATTTAATATCCCTTCAGATGAATTAATATAATGCAATAAATGTATTTATATTATGGGAAAATCCCTTTTGTTTGATAGTCTGCTTTGCCATTATCACTTCCTCATCAGTCATCCTCATGCTATGAAGCAATGCAATCAGCAGTTTAAACTCACCGGTACTCACCGGCAATCAGCATTTTGTACTCTCTGGACACCTGGCATTGTCTAAATGCTACTGTCATCTCTGATTTCACCACCAAAATGGTATGTGAAATGAAATATCCGCTGTAAACATTCACCAGCGGCTCTTCCATTGTGGCTGGGCTGATGGAGCTGGTGGCCACGGCGAACATTGATTGACATAAGGTGGGCGCGCTCGAGTTGGCTTCCAACTCGAGTTGGTTCGAGTTGTTCTCAGTTGTTTGATTTCACATCCATGAAAACTCTGAGGGGGTGTGAATTTTTTTGTAACATGCCAGGAGAGTTTATATCAAGTAATAAAATTATTTCTAAATAAAACATTATTTCTAATATGATTGACTGACAGTTCATGGCTCAGCCAATAGCTAGGCATTATCACTTTCTCATTCGCAATTGTCATGTAACCGCGCTTAGCGAAGCAACCAGCTGTTTGTTTAACCCAGCAAGACGTTTAGGTGGGTTAATACAAATGGCCTTTTTAATATTGCTGTCAACTCAACATGTTAAACAGTAGACGGCAGCTCTGCGGGGTTCGGCTAAAGGAGCTGGGAGCAAAGTCAACTTTGATATGCAGGGGGCATGTTTCTGTGACCATCTCACACTCAAGTGCTCTTCAGACAAAAACCGAATCACCTGTCCAACAGTATTCAAGTCAGTAAAAATGTCCATGTTACCATGCTGCTCCTACTTTGTGTGTATGCAACACTTTTAGGTTTAATGTGTTGTCTCCATTATGTGGCGCATTCGCAAAATGGACCAGAATGTAATGGGTAAAACAGGGAGGGTGACCTGCCCGTCACCAGTCAGGCCGGTCAAGTGGAAAATCAGCAGTCTCAGTCTCAGTCTCAGTATTAAAGAGAATTGTCTCTATCCAACAAAACTATCCAACAACTTAGATTATAAACATTATAAACATGAAAAATATATTCAAGAGATTAACATTATAGGTTTAATTGTAGATTCACTTTACCTATGTGTTCATCAATGTTTAAAAACAAATGTGAAAATGAATCAAGTCTAACCTGGTAGATGAATAGCTGGTCTGAATCCCTCATTTGCTGCACCTAATGTGAATGGGTTAAATGTGTTGTTCTGTTGGTGATATAGTACTTTACTCTTGAGAACAAACCATCTACGTTACAGAAGGTTGACAAAACACAAGTGACACCCCTGCAGTGGTTGGAGAGTACCACGGTGAGAACACATGCCAGGCAGAAGGATGACAGAGATTAATAACTCAAAACATGACAGAGCAGGAATTTGATCATAACAGAAGACATGAACACAAAGACAAATGGACAGGGAACAGGGCGTGTTGTTTGCAAGTGCTTGTGTGTTTTTGTGTGGAACATATGGCTATTCATTCCTCTATCAAGCACCATCTATTCTGAGGGTGAAACTATTTTAAGGCATTGCTTTTGGATACTGGTTGCTGCTGATGATACCATTTTTTAGGCAGTTGCACAGATTCAGCAGTCTTGGAGCAGTGTTTGTCCTCTTGCCCCTTCTGGAAAGAAAAGTGTAGCAAATTCTATACAATAGGATGCCCATCACTTTTTTTGTTTCTACTCATAAAAAGATGCAAGTTCATATCAATTATCACAATATCTGTGATTTTGGTTGCACTGAAAGTACTGGATTAGTTGGTGTATTTAAAGCTAGTAGCCAAATCAAATGACATATTCCTGCTTTGATTATCACACAAAAGGCTGCTTTCATTGTACCGTGACTTACCGCGAGCAGCTAATGCTTCTTTAGAGAATGCTCTGTCCTTTTTTCTTGTTTTAAATTAATGAACAGATTGTTGATGGGCTATTTCATCCTACTTTGATCTCAGATGTTTGTGCTCTGTAGCCCATCTCTTAGTGAAGATAATTTATTCTGTTTTCCAAAGTATTTTCCCACCGAGTGGGTCCTCCAGTACAAACATGTTACTTCAGCGGGGCCAACAGTGTATCACCTTTTCACTTAATGGTTTTTTTTCTCCCTCTTGACCCCTTTAATCATGCACAGCTTCACTTACAATGTTCGCTCTCATCACATCCAAACCCTAGTGCTCCCCCTCTTGTCTCTTTTATTCTTCTTTTCTCTATTTCTTTCCAGCTTTCTAGTTTTCAAGACACTCACATTTTTTCTTTTACTCTTTTCTGCTTTTCTCTCTATTTAGTCCTTGAACCTCAGACTTTCCAATGTGTACTCGTTCATATGTTCTCAGCTTTGATGACCTCCTTAAACCGCTCTTGTGGTTTAAAAATCTCAACTTGAGTGCTCCCTTCTTGCTTTGCTGAGGGTTAGGGACTTTTCTGTGGTTGGTATGCGAAAGGGGACTGATGCTTTGTGTGAACAGAAATTTGTTTTTCTCAGGCCACAGGTGTACAGCAGTAAGGACTGGGTCTTATCTTGTTTGAATATGATGAAAGGGAACTTAATTTATATGTATAGTGACAGGGGGAGGTTGGGAGTTTGTCTGTTTAGGGGCAGGAACTGTGATCTTCCATTTCAAATGTATTCATATAGCATCTATTACAACACAAGTTCACACTAGGTGCTTTCCAGAGACCCAGAAAATGACCCCCGAACAATTATTACATAAAAAACAGCAAGTAAAAACTCCCCTAGTGGGAGAAAAACCTTAAGCCAAAGGGGCAAGGAAAAACTCCCCTTTATAAGAGAAGAAACCTTGAGCAGGACCTGACTCATAAGGGGGGACCCTCCTGCCGAAAGTCAGGCGCGTAGAGTAGGAAAAAGAAAGAGATCAAAAAGAGAGAATGAATATCAGAGAGAGGAGAGACACAGACAAAACAAGATACATAAGTATAACTATTGGTCAGCAGCGGAAACATGAATTCTATGTACATATGACTGATACATGGTTAGTTGGTGATCTACAGAGACGACTATATAAACAGGTGTAGACAGCAGACACTGAGGTGGTCAGAGGATGGGACTGCAGGTCAGGATGTCCGCAGGTATCCAACAGAGACATCTACACAGACAGGTGGAGGTAAACACTGAGGTGGTCAGAGGGTGGGACTGCAGGTCAGCATGCAGCTACTGAGGTTCTGGTCTGCAAAAGAAGGGAAAGAGAAACAGAGGAGGTGAGGGGCACCAGTCAGTGGATCATGTTGGGGTCTCACACACTAAAGTTTAAACTAACTACATGCTTTATTAAACAAAAACATTCTAAGTTTGGTTTTAAAGGTGGAGGTGGTGTCAGCCTCCTGAACCCAAACTGGAAGTTGGTTCCATAGTGATGGTTCCTGATAACAGAAAGCCATCCTCCAAATCTACATTTGGATACCTGCACTCTGAGAATGGAGAACTCTGTTAGGAACATATGGTTCTATCAGGTCTTGCAAATATGGTGCTAGGCCATTTTGGTATACACAAGTAATAATGTGTTGAACTGGATTCTAAGTTTTACAGGGAGCCAATGGAGGGAAGCTAAAACTGGAGAAACGTGGTCTCTCTTGTTGATTCCTCTCAGCATTCGCGCTGCTGGATTTTGGATCGGCTGGAGAATATTCAGAGAATTACTTGGACATCCTGCTAATAATACATTACAATAATCTAGTCTAGAAGATACGAACGGATGAATTAATTTTTCAGCATCACTCTGGGAGACGATGGTCCTCATCTTTGCGATATTATGGAGATGAAAGAACACTGTCTTACACACCTGATTAATATCCTGCTTAAATGACAAATCCTGATTGAAAATAACACCAATGTTTTACACAGTTTTACTGGAGGCCATCGCAACATCATCTAATCTCTTCCCAAAATGTCTGGGACCAAAAAAAATAACCCCTGTTTTATCAGAATTTAGAATAAAAAGTTAGTGGACGTTCAAGCCTTAATGTCCTTAAGACATGACTGAATCTTTGCTGACGGTTCTGTTTCATCTGCCTTTATAGACAAATACAGGTGTTATCAACATAGCAATGAAAATTGATGCCATAGTTCTGAATAATACTCCCCAAAAGCTGCATGTATAAACTGAACAAGACTGGCCCTAGCATTGAAGCCTGCGGGACACCATAGCAGACCCTGAAGAAACCTCATGAACATGAACACACTGAAATCTATCAGATGGATATGATTTAAACCAACCTAGAGCTGTCCCTTTAATCCCAACAACATACTCTAGCTTGTGCAGTAAAACGCTGTGATCTACAGTATCAAAAGCAGAACCAGTATGGACACTAATCCAATATCTGAGTCCATAAGAAGGTCATTCGTGACTCGAACCAGTGCTGTATCTGTGCTGGGATGCATTCTGAACCCTGACTGAAAAACTTCAAATAGATCATTTCTATACAAATGGTCACATAACTGGCTTGCAGCTACTTTTTCCAGAATTTTAGATAGAAATGGAAGGTTGGAAATAGGTCTATAATTAGCTAACACGTCTTGGTCAAGAAAAATTTTTTTTTTTTTTTTTAAGTAAAGGTTTAATTACTGCAACTTTTAAAACCTATGGCACATATCCTAAGTTTAGGGATAAGTTGATCTGGTCCAGTATTGTTGTACCAATAAGAGTAGTCAAGTTAAGATGGGGTCTAACAGACACGTGGATGATTTAGCTCTATTGACAACTGAGGTCAGCTCAAGGAGGTCTACAGCAACGAAACAGTCTAGAGTCAGTTCAGAGCCTATGGGAGTTGCTGAAGCTGAAGAAATTCCCATAGCTGCTGCCGGGTGGACCTGGTTTATTTCCTCTCTAATCCTGACAATTTTACTGCTAAAGAAGCTCATAAAGTATTCACTACTGAGAGCTGCAGGAGTGCATGGCTTAACAGAGTTGTGGCTCTGTCAGCCTGGCTACAGTGCTGAACAGAATTTTTTTTTATAGGGCTATTTTTATTATTCTATATCAATGATGAATAATAAGCTGTTCTAGCTTTGCAAATGCCTTTTTTTTTAAAAATATACTATTAAAACATCTTTCCATGTATGATTAAAAGTCATCAGACCTACAAGAGTACCACTTTCTTTCCATTTTATGCACTTTTTGTTTCATCATACGAATATGCACTTCAGGGAGTTGAGCTCCTATGGTTAGAGACCCTCTTTCTCAATGGAGCAACTGCATCTAAAGCTGCGTGCAGTGTTACTGACAAGGAACTCAACATCCGCAGAGGTAGAACCTAGGTCACAGCCCATCTTCATACAGATTAATAGGTTCAGCCTTTGAGAAAATGCTTTTGAAAGTTTTCTTTAAGACATTTAAGGCTTTTTTTTATTGAATTTGACTTTTGTTTTTAATAAATACCAAACCTCTAAAGTTTTAAAGACTGTTAAAAAACTAAGCAACAGTGACATTGAGATTCACACAAAGATGCAAGTAAATGGAAAAGGAGCAAATGCTTTTGAAAGTTTTCTTTAAGGCACTAAGCTTTTTTTTTATTGAATTTGACTTTTGTTTTTTAATAAATACCAAACCTCTAAAGTTTTAAAGACTGTTAAAAAAACTAAGCAACAGTGACATTGAGCTTCACACAAATATGCAAGTAAATGAAAAAAGGAGCAGAGACGATGACAAAGAGACAAGGAGTACAAAGAGAACATATCAAGGGATCGTATTCGTAAGCCTCTTCATGACTGCATAAGTTTTTGTAATTATTCAATGTTAGGTGTGTTGACTTAGTTTTGGAGCCCTAGCACACCAAGCCATTACTATGTCATTTACTATGTAATTTGACTCACAATAGAACATATCAAATGTTGAAAGTGAAGCATTTCATGAAAAATACATGTTCCCAAAAGAGCAACGAATGCTGGACAGTGGTATTACCTGGAGGAACAGCTCACAAGGTTAATTGTCAACAGGTTGAGTGAGACTGAGTATCTCACAAGTGCAGATGGCCAGAGGTCCATCACTCTGTGAAAAAATGTCCCTATAAATTGTGAGTACCTTGAACTTGACATCATCTAATGTACATAGTATTGTCAAAGGTTCTGCAGGATCTGGAGAAATTTCTGTTCCATTGCAAAATGGCAAAGTAGAAAACTGTCCTGTGGTCAGAGGAATCAAAATTTGAAATTCTTTTTGGAAGCCATAGACACTGCAGACCATGAGAAAGGAGATCAGTTTCTAATTAGTGCTCAGTTCAAGCCTGCATCTCGCTGGTATGAGGGTGCATTAGTCCCCATGGAGAGTCACATCTGGAGAGGAAACAAATGTTTTATGCATGTTTTTATTTATTTATTTGTTTATTAATTCATCCATCACTATTATTATTTCATAGACTTTTTTAAACAAACATTAATATCTGTTTGTCAGTGTTTATCGACAGTTCAGGCAGCCTCAAATGTTCTGTGGTCTGTCTTGCCTTCTTGGGCCATTGGGACCACTTCAGTAAATCAAATGTCCCCTGAGGAAAAATAAAGATCTGAACTAAACAGAAACTGACCAGCTTAAACTCCCATCCAGTGTCTTTTACGGGCCATCTTTCAGAAAGACTGCTAAACCAATACTGTATCATTAGAAAAGCCTGGCTTCATAGTAGAAAATTGCAATTGCTGAACTGGCTGGCCTGCAGTCCAGGCCCATCACCGCCTGAATACATTTGGTGTATCGTGAATCAACAAATGCAAAAAAGAAGATTCAAAACTGTTGAGCAGAGCTAACACTTCTCATAGAACTCCAGCAACGCATCTTGACAATATGTCCCAGTAATTTTTCAATATTTGCTATGCTTTCTATGCTCTTTTGTCAGGAAAATATGAAAATCTGAGGTTTGCAAATCACTGCATTCTGTCTTTTACATTTTACACTATGTAGTAAGCTTTGTGGAAGTGGGTTAGTGGATTCTGCGTGATTTCTTACTTACTTCCTGTGCAGCCGGGCGCCACTCTGGAGCATTCTCGGTGGTGAGAATGTACTTCCCACGGACACTCTCCTGCTCTTTAGCTTGAAATTGGCTGGACTTCATTCTCCAAATACTGTCCGGACCATAGAACAAGTAACAAAAAATGGTTTAATTTCTAAACCCTTTTTTTGCATTTTGTTTTCAAGTAATGTCAAGTCTATTTTTAGTTGCACAACCTTTTATTCCCATATAAATTAAAATTGGGTTAGTGTCAGGTTTAAGCTGGAAAAAAAGTTTATTAAAGCAGAAATCAATAAGGAACAAATTTTATTCGATTTAGGTAATGTTTCAGGGAATATTATTTAACAATATCAAGCTCTAGCTCTCTAGTTGGGAATAGTTACATGTGTAAAAGGTTTTCCTTGTCTCAATCTTTACCTCTTCATTTATCTTTTTGCTGTGTGGCAGGAGGTATTGATAATAGTTGATGTCGTTACATCTACTGTATCGGTGACTGGGCTCTGCTGAAAGAAAGGGTGTCCTCTGAGATGCAGACACCTGCCCTTCTTCATCTTTTTTATTCTGAATTTTGATGAGTGTCACTTGTGAGTGCATCCCATTAAAAAAGTCAGAGAGGCATAAAGAGAGTGGCGAAGATGAGGGGAAGGGGCATAGAAATCCACGATGAAAATATATGAGAGAGTAGAGAAAGGACAACAGCTGAAAAGAGGGTATGGTGACATCACTGTTGGGGTTGATGGGGAGACGATGAAAGCTCCATGAAAGCAGCTTGACTGTCCACAATCTGAATGAGCTCCGCACTGCTGATAAGGACAATGAAAGGAATAATGATGACAGTGGGGGTGCCTTGGGGTTGCTATTTATAGATGCGGTCATCACTGTGAGTGTGAGCACGGGAGCGTTTCTTTACATGGAGCTTTCTTTATATGTTCAGGTCACTTGTTCAGGTGTATGTAGGGATGCAGTAATACAAAGGTGAATGTGAAGGTGTGTGCATGTGTTGCCTAAGTCCTTTCCTAGTGTGTGCACATGGGTGTAGGCTTAAGCCACGTGCCGTTCGTGCTGACTACAGATTCTGGAGAGAGCTGCAGAGGGGAGCTCAACGTGTCCTCCTCATGAACACGCAGAAAATAGCTTTTCAACAGCTCTGCATGCGTGCGCACTGGTGATAAAGAGGTTTCTGTGCTGTGTGTGTGTGTTTTTGTGAATACCCAGATAGATAAAAGTCCAATTTATTTATCTATCTTGATAGTGTGTCTGATTTGATGGCCTTTGATGGCGCATACCCAGTGATGCGAGAGACGTGCAAATGCGACAAAGTGTTTAGGCTTTTGCTCCAAACTGGACTGAAAAACCACCTCCATGAAATCACCAACATATTTTTTTTTTTTAACAATCTACAGTTTGTTTGTTTTTTCAAATTCTAGCTGTTTCCATTACAGGTTTTTCTTTGCGATATTTAGATTTTGCCCAGTATAGTGGTAATGTAAACAGGACTAATGATATAATCAAGCTGTTGCAGCAGCAAGTCCTTTAGTGAAGGATTGTGGCATTGGTGCATCAGTTTCATCTTAGATGTTTCCACTGAACGTTTGTTAAAATAAGAGTTGAAAAATGAGGCTGGTGTTTGCAGTAAACTCACTATCACCATGATTCTGCACATCAGTCCCCTGAGCAGCCACTCACTCCTGCAACTGTGGTACTCATCTTACTTGCTTCGTCCTCAAGCCACTGCAATGTTGTGTTGCGCTTTTACATAACTAATCGATGGATTGCCAATCACTGTGTGCAAAAAAACCTTGTAAGAATCGTTTTATGAGATTGTTAACTTGCCCTTTGAGTCAGCTGAGCATAAATCCAATTCTTTGTCTTTGGTGACATGTTTAAACTTTGACCTTCCTGAAATTAATTAAATTCTCCATATACTTAGCTGCAAAGGTTTTGCTGAGACAGAGGATGTGAGACTGGATGTGTGTATATTGACACCTGTCTCTACTCTTCCCTTGGGATAGCAGGAAGCTGCTTGGGAGGGGGAAGCAACTGCAGTTAGCAGACTTGCGAGAAAAACCTGCAGCTGCCCAGAAGGTGTATTTTCTATTCGCACGTAGACTGTGTGTGTGTCTGTGTGTGTGTGTGTGTGTGTGTGTGTGTGTGTGTGTGTGTGTGTGTGTGTGTGTGTGCGCGCGCGTGCGTGCGTGCGTGCGTGCGTGCGTGCGTGTGGTCAGTCAGGGTGTGGTTAAGCCTTAAATACTGCCTGTTAATCTTGTACCCTCATCAGCATATGTTTTTACTCCTTGCAAGTAAATCTCCAGAAATCTGTCTACTTATTCAATAGAGATTTTTCTAACAGTTGCCATCACAGGCAATATTATTATTATTACAGGCAATAGCAAGTTAAAACTGCCTAATGTACAAACAGATCAGTTCAACATGAAAAGCACATTTGACAATTTAATTTGATCCAAACTGATATTGATCGTCTAACTCTTCATTTATTGTTACTTGCATTATCACAGTGTCTAACATGGTTGAGCTCTTGAGCAGTAATTGTCCTCTTTTTTTGTACCATTTTGATCTTTGGATTTCTTTATGACACCATCCTGTCTGATTGAACGGATTAAATGTGGGGTGTCTTTTCGAGTAATGACTAAGATGTTAATGCAGTCCACGGTACTCACTGGCATCCTCCTCCGCTCACGCTGAACTGGTTTAAAGCTTGATGAAGCATCACGTGCTATTGTGTAAACATTTTATAAGGTAATCAAATCCACTGTCACAGATTTGCTGTATACATAATCTCATACTCTCAAGAATCTGTACCGTCAGCAGTTGCTGTACTGAAACCAGGCAGCATTTGAATCATGAGAGGACAGACTCAGCACTAAGAAGGAGGCAAAGGAGGAGGAGAACGCCTTATATTTATTTATTTATTATCTTAGGTCTTTATACAAATATTTATATTAGTCTCTTTTGCTCTTTCAAACAGTGCAACTCTTTAATGACTGTTTAATGACGTTATGCTCTGTAGAAGACAAACGTACAAATCACTTCTTGCTGCTCTCTTGTGTCCCATTCACTTTTTTGTGTGTATTTTTGTTGTCTTCCTTCTAATGTAGGCCTGCCTCTTACAGCATCTACTACATCTGCTTAACAGTCAATGTTAACAGATATTTAATTATACAGTGAACAAATCGAATAGACAAATTGTATAGGAGTTAAAGATAACATTTATCAAATGTGAAACTGTCACATTGAAGCAAGCTCCACTCGTTCTTACTGCGTCATGACTGAAGGTTCTACTTTACATCAAGAAAATAAATCCTATTTTTCTGTGGGATTTGACTGGCTTTGCGCTTGTTTCTTAACCTCACATCTTACCAGTTGTTGTAATTGTCCGGTCTGGAAATATTACCTTTTAGTCTTCAGTTTCCCATGGGTGAATCTAATCAAGGCTGCCTGCAATAAACCTGTCTTGAGAGCAATACTGGAGCCATCTATGGATTGTTATTAGATAACCAAATGATGGCTCCACAGTGTTTCCTGGCGCTGTAACAGTTTGAGGACGGCTAAAAACTCTGAGTGAAGCTTCACTTCAGTTACATTTAAGTTGTTAACGAAATGTGTCTGCACATGAGAATACAGATGTTGGCGAGTACCGCAGGAGCTCCATGAAATCTGACTGTTTCCCTCAAGTAAGGGTCGAGGCTTCAAAATACAAACAAACTCACTAATGGCAGTGGCAACGCTTCTTGGTATTTCTTCATTTTCCTGATGGATGTGCACGGCTGCATTGGTGCAGCACTCTTTATAATTTAATTCATAATTTACGGAACTCAAAACACAAATCTTATTTTAGAACAACTGTGTTTATACCGTATGTGTGTAAGTTACACTTTAAAGAAACACTGACTTTTCGCAGCAAAAGGGCTTAATGAGCGTTACATGTAGCAGTGATAGAGGGGTTATCCATCTTTCAGTCCCAGGGGGGAGTGGCAGAATGGGATTGTACAGCTCTGATGGATGACCACCAGAACCTCCTGCTTTATTCTGCCAACTACAGAGCACAAAGCTGAACACAATTACAGTACGTGCACATATGAACAAACACACACAGGTAAGTTTTTAAAATACAACCTATTAGCCTATTATTTTGCCCTGGGAATCTGTTTATTGTATTACCAAGTTTGTGTATGCATCTAAAAACGGGGCACATGACAAATAAGTCGTGTGATTATTCCAAAACAAGATTAGAAATACTATATATCATACAGCATATATAAAAATATCATATATTCTTGAATTGTGCTATATAAATAAACTTGCCTTGCCTTGGTAATAGGCCAAAATGTATTATATTTCTATGATAAAAATGTATTAGTGTACAACCCATATTTCTATGATAAAAATGTAGTTTAAAGCAGCTTTAAAGTTGTTGGTTTTTTTGCTTCAAGAACATAATTCGTTTAAGTTTTCTTCTTTTTCAAAGGCATCAACAATTTAATTGATGTTAGAGTTTCATAAAACCTTAAGATCTGTTATATGTATATTCATTCAAATTATTGTGAGACTAAAACAAAACACAGACATTTTAAAAACAGAGGATGAGCTCAGACAAAAAGAAAACATTTGTTTATGTTGGTGCTCATTTTTTAGAATTAAAGCAGCACAAAGGAACTTTTGCAATTTTGTCTTGGCAGGTCCCCCTATAGCAGAGCTGGGCGTTTTCTGGTCCCTGAGGGCCGCAGTCCTGCGCGTTTTAGATGTTTGCCTTCGTCAGCACAGCTGATTCAAATGAGGGGATCATCATTAGCTTGTCATCAAGGTCTGCACAAGTCTGCTAATGACACAGTCATTTTATGGCTGTGTAAAACGTGCAGGACAATGGCCCTCGAGGACCGAAAGTGCAGACCCCTGCCCTATAAGTATGGAAGTTAAGTTAAGTTACCAAGATTTGCTCAGTCGCCTTTGGCCGCTCTCTTGAATTCTCTTTAACGTTACTTTCTGTAGTCTTTTTGTCACTTATGCAGTGATATCCACTATAGCTCTGTGAGCCAGATTTATCATTGTTAATGTGTGACAAAACACCAAAAAGTAAACATGTATCTCAGCTGCTTTTTGCTGAATGCAGGGAGGGGAGATCACAGGACCTACATAATACTTCCTAAAAGTAAGCACATATTCCTGCAAATGAAAGTGAAGCTGATATTTTAACATGATAATAAAACCTTTGTACTGCTTTAATGGCCTATGTGGAGTGACAACACAACCCTGATTATCATTAAACTGTAAGACGTTCTATCCAGTGTTTTGATGGCTGCACGTCGGTTAAGGGCATAACTCCATTGTCTACACTGTTGAACGGCGTACAGCTGCCATTTCTGTTGATTTAGTAGCATGGCTCTTTGGCTACACGTATTAAAGGATGTAACATTGACAGGGGAGGCTTTGCTTGAGTAATATGTGGTGGATCTGTAGATTTGTTGACATGAGCCGGGGTAATCCACCGGCTGCTCCCCTATGTCTGTGCATGGTTCTGGGCTGGTCCCATACAAAAGATCAGACCTGAAAAGCACCATAATGAGGCACAGGCTGGAAGAAAAGGCATGTCTCTTTCCATTTCTCTGAGCGAAAAGAAAAGAGCAACATAAAAGAATAAAGGACAAGAAAGAAAGATGAAAATAAGCCTCTCAAATCCAGGTTTTTGGCTGTGCTGTCTCTTTGAGTTTATCTTTTTGCCATGCATGTGTTTTATTATGGTAATGCAGTGCTGGATAAAAATAGTCTGGGATGGAATAGCAACGGTTTTTAATGGAAATAGGAGGGAAATGGGAGGGAGGGGCACTGGGTGCTCTATGTCAGTGATAAAGCACATACAGACAAGGAAAACTGGCTTTTACATCATGCTGTCTATTACTGTCTTTTTTTCTTTTTACTCTGTAAAAAACCCCAAATCAGAAAAAGTCAAAGTGTAAATAAGAAATAAATATAAATGCAGTGATTCTTAAAATTAGTTGGACTTTTGAGTTTCATAAAATATGATGCCAGTATTTTTTATATTTTGGCTCCCCAGCAGTCCAGTACCGTCTTCCTCAGTCATGTCCTTGTAATGTCTTTGTACAATTTTTGGTGGAAAATGTGGGGTCTTGATGGCAGCATGTGTTGCAAACAAAAAGAAAATTCAAACAAATGACAATGCACATTTCTGCATTTATGGTGCCACAAGTTACCAGATTCACCGTCATACCTACCGTCACACAGCATGCCTTTGGGACTTGGTGGTAATAACGATCTGGATGGTCCTCTTGATCTTTGGTCTGGAGCACATGGTGGCCAATTTGTTCAAAAGAAAAAAAGAAAAAGACCTGGAATACTGATTTGTCTGACCACAATACACATCACTGTGTGTCAACACACCATTCCTGACTAAAATGTTTCCCAAGGTAATCCCTCTACACTGGTAATCATGAATAACAGTTCTTGTAGCAGCGTCGTCTGAGATCACCGGTGTGGAGCTGAGGCGTGCACCCCTGCCCTTTATGCACTGGAATTCATCCAGATTCATACCAGACGTATATGCCCTGAAGATCCAGACGTCATTTCCTTTAGAAGAATTGTAAAAATCACTTTAAAAAAATAGCTGGTAATGAAAGAAATGAACTTTACTGAAAACATATCAATGTTTGCATTATGTGTATTGGCATCAGCCGGGAATCAGAAGGTTGCTTTATTAAATCAAACTCCTACTGTCAAAGTGAACAATCACCTGATAAGAATTCTCAGATGTAGACAGGAAAAGGGACACACAAAGGTAAAGATCTTCACTGTGGAGATCTTCAAAGCAGTTTGTCTGTCAGTCTGACCTTTGGCCTCCACAGATGCAGCGATGGGAGAGTAGGAGACCAAAGGAAGTGGACAAGATGGAGCACTTCTTTGTTGACTGCAGTTTGATTCAGGACTGTGATAAACTGTTGGCTCCATCAAACATAGCCAAACCCATATACTGAAAAGTAATTTAAGGTCAAATGCAGAATTAATCACAATCTAAGAGACTTTAAAGTAAAGAAAAAGAGTTAATACTATTAATATTAAACTTAATAAGTTGCTTTGGCAAATGTGATTGGAAACATGTTAACACATTCAAAAACACATCTAAAGGTGCTCCAGGAACATTTCTGCCCCCTCTGGGCTGGAAGTCATTTCAGTAAGGAACAGAATAAAAGGAAAAAAACTGTCCTCTGGACTGAAAATGTGTTTCTGGAAATCATCTCTAATCCTCTAATATAGATAAGAGAAACTATCCAGCTTGTCATCAGCTGAAATCCTATAACAAATATAAGTGAGAAAACACTTCTCTTTCACACTTACAGTGTTTGATCTCCTCAGATCCTTAACATTTTTCTATAAAGGTGATGTAACTCAAAGGTGAACCTTTTTAAATTAAAAAGGCATTTAAATCTCTGCGACGGACTGGTGACCTGTCCAGGGTGGACCCCTGCCTTTCGCCTACTGTGCGTCGGGATAGGCTCTGACAGACCCCCGTGACCCGGCAACGGATTAAGCGGGTATAGATAATGGATGGATGGATGGCATTTAAATCTCTGAAATTTTTGGTATCCTGTGTTTGTACTCTTTTCTCTTAAATATGGTGCCTGAATGATTAGGACGTCATTCCATCCCATTTTGTTTTTTTTATATAATCCAGCATATTTTGGTTTACTTTTTTGTTGTTGTTTGTTTTAGGTTTGTTGTAATGTAGACTGGCACAGAAGATATACCTGCCCACAACAATGTCACCCTACAGTGACTCTTTACACTGACTGTAATACTGCCTGAAAGACATGTGGTACACCACATTATAATTTACTGTTGGGTATCAATAAAGCATCATTGGATATCAGCAGGGGTCAGTTTATCCACATAAATATTAACATATAGACCATGTACTGCCAAGAGGAAAGCTAGTGTATTTGTTGCTAGGGCAGATTATTGTGGACTTCTTGTTTCTAAGAAAACAAAGAGTGAAAGTAAAAAGAAAATTATTTTTTACATAAATGTGCATTAGAGACAGAATGTGACCTCGGGTGGTGAGATAGACAAAGTGAGAGCTCACGATGAGAAAAGAAAGCAGAGTTGATGGGTAGAGGTGACTGCACGATCATTTCCTTCCATCCCACCTGGGGGTTCCACCTGTGCCCCCTCAGGAAACCACCTCTCTGCAGCTGATAGAGCTCAGGTTGGTTGTTGCTGGGCATAGCAGCTGAAAAAGATGCATCAATATTAATCAGGCTGTTCAGGAACTATTTGTTCTCTTTTTGTGCACTTTTTACTCTTTCTCACTTCGGAAATCTCATTCTCTATCCTTTTTCTCTTTCACACCTGTTCACACATAAAATCCTTTCACTGATTCAAATGGCTTAATTTGAGTTGTGAGACCATAATTCATTGAAAATATGTAGAGTTGTTTGATGTTACTGGACAATGGGTGGAGAATACGTTTTAGGTCGGACATGTACATAACATGATGTGTAAAAAAAAAAAAAAAAAGCATGGAAATGTATGAAAAAGCAGGTAACATTAGTATGAAAACTCTCAATTTCTACTCCTGTAAATAACTTAAATTAAAACTCATTCTGTAACTTAATCGCCACTGTTTTTCAGTTTACATACACCATATAAACATTTTTACGCATGTACTATAAACTGAGTGCTATGACAAATATCTCATTTTTACTCACTCTTCTAGTTTTTGACATTAGGGCATAAGTTCAACATAGTCCTTTTGAAATAAGTATTGAGACCAGATACTTCTGGCATTCTGAGATGCTCAGAATCTTTATCTGCCTTTATCTGAATCTATTATCAGCCTCTCTACTGAAGATGCTTTCATGGTAGAACTCCATTGGACTTTTTTTTTTCCTCCTCAAAACTTGAATAATTTAGTAGGGTCCATTTAGATTAGATACTGTGTCAGCTTTTCACAGGGAACCAATGGGCAAGTTTGACATATGACATTAAGAACTTGATGTTTATCTTGCACTTGAGGGTAATGGACAGGAAGGTGCATAGTCAAGAGAGAAAGTGACGCACTGCAGAAAAAAAACACACCCTAGACTGATTAAGAGTTGTTTTAATGTAGGTTCTTGGTTCTTAATGTTAAAGTAATTTCTATATGGAAGCAGAGTTTGCCTTGATCTTTAAAAGACAGTGTGAATTCATATGACGGTGCAGAACCGTTGAAGAGTGCATAATCAAATTAAAATTCTCTGTAGATGCACTAATGTCAACAAATGTGTTAGTACCCTTACAGCTCATTAAAATAAAGCTACATTCTTCCTGAAAAGTGGTTACATTAAAAGCAATTGTCTCATGCATACTTGCATGCCTTTAACATATAAACTAATAAGCAATAGACATGATTTATTGTTCATTTTACAGGATATTATAAGATTTGTTGGTACCCATTAAAATGATTCTTGCTTAATAGTTATATATTTTAAAGGGATTGTTCAAACTAATATAAGTACTGCTCTTAAACCCGTTTGACATCTTTAGAAACATCTGGTAAATACAGCGCAGAAAGGGAGCCCTTTTAATCTGACACAGCTGGGGCAGTTTGGACACGAAGAGTGGACCAAAGTACCTGTTAGCAGGTGCAGAGGTCTCATTGAGAGCTACAGGCTTCTCTTACTGGCAGTGACTGCTGATAATGGTAGCAGAACAAAATATTAAGTTATGAATGCTATTTTTGTTTGTGCAATTTGCTTTTGGTCTGTCAAAATATTCAGTTGATTCAAAAATCAGAAGCAGTCTGATTTGCATGATGGGAGATTTTTTTTCATTTACGTATGTTTTATTATAGAGTGTATGAGTGAGAATATCTGTTACTTCATTTTATATATATATATATATATATATATATATATATATATATATATATATATATATATATATATATATATACCCTTTCCATATTTTCCAAGTAGTTGAGGATTTGCAGTTGTAAATCATTTTTTCTTAGAACTGATTTAATGATGTTAAAAACTTTCAAGTGGTTATTTAATTTTGTGATTTAGTTTTCTTTTTTTCAGTATGATACAATTTTTGTACACAAATCATGGCAGTCAGGCAGCATTTGAAAATATTGGGTTCACAAGGTTCATGTCTCCATTATTACAACAGATAAAATTAGTAAAATACAGTATGTGATAAATCCCTGTAAATTCAAAAACTCTCCCTATCTGCCAGATGGTGGCACTATAACGAGCGCATCCAACGTCTGTCGTCTGGTTTTTTTTTTGGGGTGGGGGGTTGTTGTTGTTTTTACATGTAAATCATTTTTGCAGTTTTAGTTTCATATTCTTCATCTTGGGTCTTTCTGTGACTTAGAGTTGTCTCTCCTTTGACTCCACTCCTTACTTTCAGGCTCAGTGCCGTCTGCAGCCACTGTGCAGGATAAGCGGATAAGCTTGGCAATGAGGCTATATGTCGTTATTCTTACATGACTCATACTGATTGAATACCAAATTGCAAGAGGCTGTTAGTTACTTGTTGAGAGACTTATTGTGTTCGTCTTTTATCCTTCTCATCTAAAGTGTAACGGTTTAAGTTCCCTCTGAGTGTCTGCTCACTGTCCTGAGGCTTTCTGAAGCTGCACAGCAAATGGTCTGTTACACTTATCAGCACCTTTCTCCCCCTCTGGCTCAGTCTGTCTCCCCCTTCCTCCCCATAGTCTTCATCCTCCATCCCTTCGCCCCCCTGTCTTCTTACCATCACCAGCCGTCTACTACTTAATCCAATTATTCTTTTAATCTGACACGCTATGAAACTCATCCCAAACTCTATGGTTGACACCCCTATGCATCACATCCACACGTTTGCACACACACATTATCATAAACAAACCCCTCCTCCGCCCTAGCTGTGGCGACTCTGAACAGCATCACTCTGAATATGCTCCAGAGATTAATGACATACACAACGTGAAAACTTGTGAAAGTTTAAAAAGTTAAAAAGCCATAAACTGTAATGCTTTCTGCTCATACATTTTAGTCGCTGCCTGCTGCTTGTATTTTGTCTGTATTCTGGTGTCCTAACAGAAGCGTTGGCCTTTGCTGCCACAGTCTGATTCACTGTGCCCTTGAGGTCTATCTCAGTGTGTCGTTGTCTGCTTCCTGCTGCGTATTAACCAGTATCTGTCTTCACAGACCTACAGGCTGATGTGGAAGGCTCTGTATCATCTCTGGGTGCATGTGTGCTTGTCATATCTTTGTATTCAGGGGTCAAATGTAGAAAAATTAGGAAAAGTTTAGAAAGGTTTTCGTGCAACTGTAATGGCATTTTTTTTCTTCATTTTGGTTAATTTTGGTTGGCTTGGGTTCACAAGTAAAAAACTTAATGAAACTAGTTTCTGGTATAAAGTTATTAACAATAACTCAGGGTTAGGATTTTGGTTTAACTCTGACATAGGAAGTTGTGTTAAATCTACATTAAGGTAAAATGTCTATGGTAGAACTGCAAATCAGTAGGGTTCTACGAGGAGCCAGTAAAACTGGTTGTCGCAGGTTCTAACAAGTATAAAAATACATAAACATTTCTGTGCCGGTGGTATACTTATGTGGTTGTGCAGTAACCTCACTTTCCCTCATCATGGCTTGTAATTTCTTCTCTTCACAGCTTAAGTGCTAAATGGTCAACAGTATGACCACTTGGTTCACTGGATCTTACAAACATGATATGTTCTGTAAAACTGCTTGCGTGTAGTAATCAGTGAATGCGCCGTAGCAGCGGTGACAGGATAATTAATCCCTGGATTCTGTGGCTTCACCCTTTTGCAAATCTTGACAAGTATTTCTGCTGCAAAGAGGTGGCAAGTGTCACAAAAGGAGCTGCGTTCAGTTGTTTTTGGTGCTGACACGACAACAGCCGAGAGTAACAGATGGAGCTTGTTGAGTGTGTGCTCGCATGTGTGTTTCAGGGTGACCGAGACTGGAGCTGGTGGCAGTATGTGCTTGATCTGAATCTCAGCTGAGGGAGCCTGAGCAGACTTTGCTGTTTGTCTGTCTGTCTCGGGGAAGAAGTGGGAGATGGAAAATGTCAAGAAGGGAGAGTTCCTGCATGTACTGCATGCATAGTGCATGCAGGGAGTCTGAATGCAAACCCTGAGCAATGTGTTTAAATGCACACCTGTACAATCATGTCTCAAGTACATTTCTATTTGTGGTTCCAGTATTATTGCAAATACTTACGACCCATTGACTACAGAAATAATATAACTGGATGTTTTGGAAATGTTATTGGTTCAGTTTAACCTCCCAAGACCTGGTGCCATTTTTTTCTATTGTGGCTTTGGGCCCCCGTTAAGACATTAAACGTTATGACACAGACAACAAAACAAGTGATGTCCACACATGTGTATGCCAGCTCTAAGGTTTAGGAGGTTAATAGCTGAAATATTGTAAAAGATACATTTTCGGCCCCAGACCAAAGACAAAGCTTTGTGTTCCGCTGCGAAACCTTCACTTCCAAACATGTGTGGTACAGTTCGCGGGAATGTGGTGGGAGTATAGGCTGTGTCGAAAAAATTGAGGAAATCCGCCTGTGACATCAACCTCAGGTTTTCTGAAGGACATTTTTGAACCCCCCATTTTGTCACACTGCATGGCAGCATGTTGCAGGCTTGGAAGCCAGCTGGAACATGCCCACCCTACGTTCAGCTCCTACAAATTGGCTATATTAGCTTGGCTGGCTTAGCGTGTGCTGACGTATGTTAAATAGTTCTACTGTACATTCATTCTGATCAAATCTGCCCACACATCCCCATTTCAGATGTTGCTACTGTATTAAAACAGCATCATAAACAAGGCGTGCCAGAGCTAGAACAAGTAGTAATGGACCTCCGCCGGGACCTGCCATCACTTGGCCTGCTACTCACAGGCCGGTAAATGTGCTTAACCCACAGGCCCACGAGTGGCCGCAAGTGACTACAGGTTCCAGTGGATCCGTGCTAGTTCCCATTTCAGCTCTGGCAGCACTTGTTTGGATGTTTGTAAGTGATCCTGTTAGTCAACTTGGAAGGGTCCTGAAATTATTGGAGCGGAAAGTCATTTGACCAGGGAACCCAGCTGTTGCAAGGCAAGTTTATTTGTATAGCACATTTCATGTGCAAGACCATTTAAAGTGCTTTACATTAAAAACATTAAAAAGTAAAGGAGTTTAAATGCAGAATAAAGAAGTAAAAAGAGACTGACATTAGTTAAAAAAGAACAAAACAGATGAGATGCAAGAAATGTAAGTTACAGTACATTTTTGGAGATTACTGAAATGCAGCAGTAAATTAAAAGGTTTTAATCTCAATTTAAAGCAGCTGAGAGTTTCAGCAGCCCTGATGAATTCTGGGAGTTTCTTCCACATAAAAGCTGAACGCTGCCTCACCTGTTTGGTTCTAACTCTGAGTACAGGAAGTAGGTGTGACCCTGACGACCTGAGGGTTCTGGTTGGTTCATGATGGGCCGGGACATCAGAGATGTCATTCAGAGATTTATAACCCAACAGCAGGATTTTAACATCTACTCTGTGACAGACAGGAAGCCGGTGTAAAGATCTAAGATCTGGAGGTAAATGGTCCAGTCTCTGGTCTTAGTGAAGAATCGGACAGCAGCGCTCTGAACTAACTTCAGCTGTTTGATGGATGTTTAGGGAGACCTGTGAGAACAGCGTTACAGTAGTCCAGTCTACTGCAGATAAAAACCTGGACAGGTTTGTCTAAGTCCTGCTGAGACATCAGTCCTTTAATTCTCAACATGTTCTTTAGGTGATAATAAACTGACTTCACTACTGTCTTAATGTGGCTGTTAAAATTCAGGTCTGAGTCTAGAACCACTCCCAGATTTCTGGCTTGGCCCCTGGTTTTTAGCTTCACTGCTTGAAGCTGAGTGCTGACTTTTAATGTTTCTTCCTTGGCTCCAAACACCATTATTTCTGTTTTGTCTTTATTTAATTGAAGAAAATTCTGGCACATCCACTCTTTTATTTGGTCAATGCATTTGATCGATGTTTGAATTGGATTCTAGTCTCCTGGTGAGATGGTATATAGATTTGTGTGTCATCTGCATAGTTATGCTAATACATATGTTTATTTTTCACAATTTGAGTGAGTGGGAGCATAAACAACTGACCGTATCAGAGCAGCTGTCACCAAGGAACTTCACAAGAGCTGTCTCGGTTCTGTAGTGTGGCCGGAAACCTAAACGAAAGACATGAAAACAGTCATTCAGTGTCAGGAAGTTGTACAGCTGTTGAAGAACAGCTTTTTCTTCTACTTGTTTGTTCTTTCTTTTGAGGCTGTTCTCTTTCAAACGCAGCAAAATTACGACTGGTTTAGGCACTGAGGGAAGATACTTGAAAGCAGAGACATATTTGCAAGTTCTAGAGGGTCTGAAGCCATACTATGTGCAACACTTGCTAAACTTTGTCCCCAAATACCTTCCAGGCTACCCTAAAACCACTCACAATGATCTATCTATTGCCACATTATTTTTTAAATTGAAATGTCTGTGCTCTGTCTCTTTATTCACAGCTTAGAAGTCAAGTCAGGAGTCCTAAGTGCTAAATAGATAAAGTGATGACAGCTCGCCGTTGGCTGTGCCATCCATCAATTAAAAAGACTACTGATACACAAATATGTGGCTTTATATATTTTTACTTGACATGGTAGGTAAAATGTAGCTTCTGTACAGTTGTTATAAATGTGAAATTTAGCCATGGAAAACACAACAGTTTTTAAAGCAGACTTTAAAAATGTTTATTTTCCTGTAACGTGGGGATCAGTGGAGAGTGACTTGTTTTAGGAGCCATTCTTCTGCACTACCAGTTTGTCAAGCAAGCTGGCTGTAATCACTTGGTTTGGAGATCAGTGCATCAGGGTCAGCAATCCAGTCCAGCAAATGGATTTATGTTTTTAGCCCAGTCATTCTGCTTCAGCTTGTACAACTGAGACTATCCTTTTATCCTAAAAGGTCTTGAACAACTTTTTTTATACAAACATAATAGTTGTTACTTACCAGATAATTATTGTATTAGTCACAAATTAAAAAAAACCAAAAAACACCACTCCTTGAAAGACAACACTTCCATCTGAAAACTTAGCACACCTTTAGTTTTTCTGCTGACAGTTTCATTTAAATGTATTTTACTGAGTGGTGCAGACGTGTGAGTCTCAATTGACGTTGTTTGTTGGTTTCTTTGTTTTATTAATTATTGTTGCATATAACAATCTTGCCTTTTTTATACTTTCTGTACATTTAATACTGCCTATCTCTTATATACTATGAGGACAAATACATTATTTCTTTGCTATGAAACTGCTGATATATATTGGCATTTCCATTTTGTACTGCTGTCTGTATACGTCACTTTTGAAAAGATGTTTTTTTTTGGACAAACTGTCTGATATGTTTTGTACAGCACATTTGTGGTTGCACATGTGAGAATTCGAGGCAAGTACACTTCAGATGCCACTTGCACAAGGGTCCTATGAGGGAATCTCAACTTCCTTCAGTAAGTAGGCAGCATTTTTCCACAGTGACACAGCTGATCCATCTGTGAGCAACATACCATCAACACCAGATCCATCACGGTCACTGTGTTTCCTTGCGTCATTCCTCCATTGTTTTCATACCACTTGTAACCTGACCTGTTTCCCACAGGGTTTTTTTTTTTTTTTTGTAGGGGGGCAGGTGTTGGGCAATAAATCAAGGTATGATGGGACAGGGTGGGGCAGGGTGGGGTTGTCCCTTTTCCTGCTCTCTTCTACCTCCATCTTGTTTTCTCTCTATATCTCACTAAAATGCTTAGTTGTTTCTTTGACTCTTTTTCAACTTCCTCGCCGTTGTCTTCTGGCCTCTCTGCAGCTCTCCTCTCCCTCTCCTCTGCCATCCCTCCCCTTTTCTGTCTTTCCATCGCTGCTTCTCACTGTTACGATTAACTGGGCTCTGTCTTTATGTCGTATGTCCTTTTAGGCCCACGCTGTGCATCGCTGGCTAATCGATCAGGACAGTAGTGTGAGCTCTGAGATGCCGGATGGCCAAGGAGTATGGCACTATGATGATGAAGTAAATATCAGCAACACGTATCTCTGGCTTTTCCTATCTCTTTGTATCTATATGTATTTATATATTTATATTTTAAGTATTTATGATCATCCTGTATCTGTCACTTGAAGTTTGTGTCACTGTTGTTGTTCTGCTGTTGTTGTTGTTTTTATCTTTCTTGTTTTTGTTGTGTGTTGCTTCTGGTATTGTAGTTCTGGTTCCTTTAACTTTCTAGTGTTGCTGTTGTGATGTGAGCTGATTCACTTAGGTGTCGTTGGGATCAGGCTGGAGCTTTTCCTTTGTTCCCGTTATTGCTTGACATGTTGTACTAACTTGCTGATGTTAATTTTTTTTGTTCATTTGTTTTTTTTTTGTTTATTTACTTTATGTTCTTTCTTTCTCTAAGTTTCACATATTTACACAAGTGTGTATCTTTATCTACAATAATATCTTTATCAGTGTCTGTGATTTCTCTCAAATGAAGCAGCATATTATACAGCAAGAGTCCACGGGCAAAATATTCTGTAGCTTTGATATATTTTCCACAGATTTTAAACAAGTATCCAGTAGGTCTCTGTTTCTTGCTACATTAAGCATTTCTCACCACACTTTACAGATAGGTGATGATAGAAGTCATCGTCAAGTATTTTTCCTGTGGGTTCTTCAGATTGATAAAATATGCTTGTGTCATTCTGTGTTCGTGTGTAGGGTTAAATCAAAGTAACTGTGTTTGTGTGTGTGGGGGAGAGAGAGAGAGAGAGAGAGATATTATGTGTGTGTGTGTGTGTGAGAGAGAGAGAGAGAGAGAGAGAGAGAGAGAGAGAGAGAGAGAGAGAGATATTATGTGTGTGTGTATGAGAGAGAGAGAGAGGGAGAGAGAAGAAATTTGGAGGCATGTGTTTGTGTTTGGGGGTCAAGCTATTTGTTCTTCTCAGTGACTTTGAATGCATGCTTCGTTTCCTTCTTTGCATGGCTTGAGTCTGTATTTTGGCATAAAGCATGATTTGAGTACCCGTCTGTGTTTTGGCCTGTCTTGTGTCTGTGATTCCGTCTGTGTCCATGTAACTGTGACGTCCCTGTTGAGTGTAATAGATGTTGTGGCTGTGCATGCCTTTGCCTGCACCTTTGATGTGTCTGTGTTGTGTATTGTGGACATGTGTATTTCCTTTGACACCGTTCATCATGTGCTGTGCCTGTGTTTTGTCTGTTTATCTTTTTAAATAGTCTGGGATACGTTCACCAAAGGTTTTATTGCACCTGTACAACAGATGATCTTGAATCCACTCTCACTTACTGGAGGAGTGATCATCTAAGGGCAATGAGGCTGCTGGGAAACCTGTTCCAGACGACTCTTGTACCCAATGATTTGCCCTCTGATCCAGCTCCCCCCATCGCTGTCATGTCAACCTCCTAAACCTATTCTCATGATCTCCATATTGCTCCCAATCAATCAGGAGCATCATTGGTGTAAACTTTACTGAGACAAAACTTCTTTTTTTCTGTTAAAGTTTTTTCTCCATATGGAAGAGCAAATATTTGAGAACAAACAGTTACTAGAGAACACATTTAGCACATAATTAAGGGGGAAACTAAAGGCAAGTTAATAACTGTCTAAATCATCATCAAAAACAGTCCAACCTACAACAATATGGAGTCTTTCCCCTGGCGTTGCTCTTGAATGTGTGTGCACTGAGCATTTCTTTTTATTTGTAATTTCCTTTTTCCTGAGTGTGTGAAAGATGATATTTATCTATTTTTATTTTTATCTATCAGGATTACAGATGGCATCAGATTATTACTAGAGGTCATATAGGCCTTCTGTTGGCATTATCAAGTATATGAAAAATTGTCTAAAATGATTCTTTAAAAAAATATTAAACAACAATTAAAAACAGGCAGCAAACGAGTTGACAGAATTTGATAAGGATTAAGGTGTCTTATTTTGGAAGACATACAAACATCATGTTTGTGCCCAGAACACACCAAAGTTGATAAACCACCTTTTAAGGTCCAGACCACATCATTTAACCTGACTGAAACCTGGTCAGGACTTACTGGTGTAACATTTCAATGCACATGGCAAACATTTAGCATAGTTTTTCAATGTGCAAGGTAATGATTTAAATATGTATTATTCAGGGTGAGAACAAAATTTGCATTTATAGTTTGGAGGATTTAGGAAGGACTGAAACCAGAACTTTCACCAGGGGACTAGACTTTGAGTTTTCTTATTTCATTTAACAATTTTCATGTAGGCCAAGAATTTTTTTCACACTCACTGTTTGATCGGGTTTAGTGACAAAAACTACTAGAATAGGTTATACCGGCAGTGCTGCACAACTGGGGTCTGATCCCTATTGGGCAACCTTCCACATTCAAAAACTCTAGTTAGGCTTCTCTTATGCATTTAAAAGTGTCCATTTCTAACAAGCTTAGAAGGAGAACAAGTTGAGTTATTACTTAATTCAGCTTTCACACCACTGGAAAGATAAACAGCAAAATAAAACCCTTGCTCCAGCATGACTGCTTACCCACCTGAAGCAATGTACTATTGTATCCTCTTTACACAACTTTTAGTTTGCTACTTTATTCCCTGTATCTTCAAAAAACGAAGAAAAAGTCACAGTTCATTTGGTATATCTTGGACTTTTTTTTTTTTGTTGCTCCGGGCTCTTAACAATGTAGATGTGGAAATACAGCAAAAAGTCACTAACAGGAAAACAAGTCAACAAACATGAGGTCAAATCGATCCAATTCAATTCCCTTCACTTGTGTAACTTTAGTTTACAGCAACGCCATCTCAAGGCACTTTGCATACAAAAAACAACGTTTCTCAAGTTGAATATAACACAATAAATACACTGCAATTTGGTCCAAGTTATATCTTAATTTAGTCTAATTCATTGTAATGTATACATAATTCCATTAATTCCAATTAATTATCCAACTGACTCCTACAGTCAAAATTAGTATACTGCCAATTCCTAAAAACAGGGTAGTGAAAAAGAGGCTACTGAATATTCACTTTGAAGTGATTCCCCATCCTGAACAAGCGTGACGTGACAGTGGGGAGAAAAACACCTTTACAGGTAGAAAAAAAAAACCCAAAAAACTGCAGCAGAAGCAGACTCGGAGAAGGTGGCCTCCTGGCTCGAGTCATTTGGGGTCTGACATGTCAGAAAAGGGACCAACAAAGAGAAATCAATCCATGGATATTTTCATATGAGACACAAACTGGGAGCTGATTACACAAGACAGGACCGTGATAACTGAAAGGCTCAACTCCTCATTCCCAACTCCACAAGTAAACCTGCACACTGAGAGTGAAGTGCTATATTGGGATGATATGGAACTGTGAGTTCCTGAAGATAAGAGGGAGCTACTCTCCTAAAGCCTTTATATGTGAGGAGAATAATTTCAACTTCTATCCTGAAGTTACCAGGAAGCCAATGAAGGGAACTATTGGGGAAATATGGAAATATATCTTCTGCTAATCCTCACTGCTTAATTTTGTATCAGTTCAGAGTAATTTTAAGAGAAACTACAATATTCAGTCTTGAAGCTTTTCTGCATCACTCTGACATATGAGTTTCTGTCATTATACAATGGGACAAAGGCAAAAGAAAGTAGTTCTAGAAACCTTTTCCTGGCCAAAACAACTCAATTCTTTTCCTCACAATTATGCTAAATGCCAGTGTAATCCCATCCAGAATTACTAAACGACCAGACAGTGTATTTATGAGGGGCTTAGGTCCAAAGACAACAATCTAAATCTGAGTTTAGTATCAGGAAATCAACAATCATTCAGGTCTTTCTGTCATTAAAGCATGTTTGTAGTCCAACTAGTTTATTGGTCTCATCTGGCTTCATGGATAATTATAGCTGAGTGCCATCTGCATGGCAATGATAGTTTAAGTTATCCCAACAAATACTAGTTCCCACTGGAAGCTAAGTATAACAAAAAGTAATGACCCAAGTATACAGCCCTGTGGAACACTATGACTGACTCAAGCGTCAGGGGAAAACTCTTCACTCAAATGAACAAAGTGAAGTCTGTCAGATAATTATGACTCACAACCGAGCTAATGTGGTTTCTTTAACCCCAGTGACACACCCAAGCCTTTTCAGTGCAGTTTTGTCATTGATCATATCTATTAGCACTGATATCTAATAGGACACAAGTCCACTGTCTTGAGCCATGAGGAAGTCCTTGGTAACTTTCTCTAGTGCTTTTGCTGTGCTATGATGGTGATCTAAATCCTGCCTGAAGATCTATCAGATCATTAGACAGGTTCCAAATGAACCAGCCATGTAGCCTGATCCAATTATCTAATGTTTTTGTGGAAGTAAAACTAAAAGCGACTGCACAAGTATAGCAAACAATTCAACACTGCACATAAAAACTTGATCTGGAGCGTTAACAACCGCAGTCATAGTATGTAAAATTTTAACTTTGATATTTGTATTGTAAACTGAACCTTTTGTACTTAAGACACCTGTCAGCCCTCATTTTATAAAATCAGAGGAAGTGATTGACAATAATCATCTTGACATATTACAGTTACAAACTGCTCACGAACACTTCAGTGTACCCAACGACTTCCAAACTCAGCAGATCCCAGTTCAACCGTTACCAATCCTTACGCTTTGGGGCTCCACCCAGAAGTACACGTGACTCAAGGGATCCACTGCTGACATTTCGATGCCAGACAGCACTGAACAAGACAAAAGCCCCATGTCAATACCCTGAAGTTGGAGAACTACTATTGCTGCACAAAAGGCGCACGTACTTTAAGCTCTGGTGTGGGTGATGAGTATGTTTAAACATGTGGTAAAAGCTGTTTGTTATAGACAAACGAGCGAAGCTAAAGTTAAATAAATAATAGACAAAGTTGCCTTATACCATAACAGCAAATAAATCCAAAAACATTAAGTAGCTTCATACAGATTTGCTGGTCTGTAGCTTGGTGATATCAAACATCCCTTACACTGAAACAGGTCACGCAAACCATGACTCTTTCCCTGGGGGCTGATGTAATTTACACAAAAATATAATACTTCATCAAATCTTACCCCGCCCTCCCTGTAACTCAGACTTGGTTGATGTCAGAGGCCTGTGTAAAGGCTTCCCCCCCTTTGCCACCATCAATAGCTAGTGGGTTTGGAGAATATCCCTTATCATCCCACAGCTCTAATTACCCCTCAGTAAGTCCTTGGAGACAGATGCTCAGGAAGCCAAGCCCCATTCGTCACAGTGCGGTTGCATGGTAGACTCAATTTGGGGAAAAAAAAGCAAACTGTCACACTCTGCACTGTCACATAAATTTTCCAGCGTCTCAGTTCCTCTTTTCCAGCTGCTCCCCAGCCAACTGTAGATGTGGACTACATTAGGAAACCCATTCACACCCAGGCACCAGCAGTTGGCTGTAATTTGTTTCAGCTAGAGGGGGGCAAAGAACAATTTACATGTGAAAAGCCATGCCATACTCAAATATTGTAACTCTCATTTTTGTCCAAGGGTTATTTATTCCAGCGTCACAGCGTTCAGATTAAAGGTGTACTGCTGTTGTACAAGATTGCAGAGGTCTTGTAATACTGTCTCAGTTGGCTTCATACCAACTCTAGGAAGAAGACACAGGAGTTAGCTTTTCCTTGTCTTGCTGACCTGTTAGAAACTGGTCTTTAGTGGGGTTTTGCAGCAATAAGATGGCTTGTGGGAACAACTGGCATACAAAGACTGCTTTCAATGGAGTCATTTTAATTTAAAATACTCCTTCAAATGCAGATAAATATAATGGTGTATAGAAAAATAGTCTAAAAGTATTTTCAACTATAGTTGTTCAAAACTGATACAGAATAGATAGAGTATCAAGGGTGGGACCACTTTGTGGTATCCATCACTCTGTCCTGCATGGCAGTTCACAAGATTTAAAAAATAATGTCACAAGCCCTTAGATAAGAATGAAATCCAAACTATTTTTTTTCCTTTTATTGAAGACCATTATATGATAAGACAATAACTTTGTAAAAGATTCATTTTCTTTTTTGTTTCAAACTAATTTGCAGACGCAACTTTCACATTCTTCCGTATTTTGAATGACTTAGAGAAGTCATGATGACTACATTTTGTTTTTCTTTTTTTCTGATTAATCTTTTTTGTTATTTTCTCTCAGATTAAACTTCACACAGTATCTTATTTTGCACCTCAAATTTCTTTACCATTATTCAATTAGCTTTATTTTTTTTAATTCAACTTTCCTTATTTGAGTTCAAATGATATCATCTATTGTGTTCTGTCACCCATGATTTAGTATTGTTTTTACTTTGGTTAATATTTTCAAAAGCAATAATTTTTTTGTTGTTGCTACTTTTTTTCCACTTAAACCCTCAGCTATCTTAAGACTCATCATTTTTAATTTCTGCGTGAATGTCTTCTTTACAAAAAGAAAGAGACTGAGTGAAAATCAATGTGCATGCATGCGTGCATGTGCATGTGTTTTAGGTGAATGCGCAGAGTGCATGGTAGAGGTGGAAGTACACTGCAAAAGAAGGTGTTGCTCTAGTGTCTGAAAACTGCAGGATCCTCCTTTGCGACGGACAGTCAGTTCAGCGCTGCAGTTTTCCAAGTGTATATAAAATGAGTGCCATAACCACAGTTTGTTGTGCCTCAAATGTTTACCTACAGTTCTGCCACCACCAGTGAAAACCCAGTGATCTGTCTGAGAATAAAGCCACCGAGCTGCAACAGAGAGTAAAAATAACAGATCCCCTAAATGATTCAGACAGACTCGACATGTCTGTGTAAATCCTGTTCAACACAGATCCGAGGAAGAGGAAAGTCAAATAATCCCGTGTCTTCAATATTCTGTCATTTTGAAATGCTTTCATGTGATTCTTCACAACCATTAAAGTACGCCATACATTAGCAAGTTTTATAACATAAATGTTCTTTCTTTACTCACTTAGTTAGTTTTCTTGTTAAAAACTTACAATGGATTTCAACACTTATAAATAAATTGTCATTTTCACCAATAAAAGCAAACGAAAAGACGGTTTTTGCCCACACAGCGGTACGTCCCAGTGGTGTCAAATGTTCATGTTATTTGGGAGGCAGTTACGTGGGATGAAAAGAAGAAAGCCTTCAAACATTCTCGGAGCTAATACATTTCAAATTACATGTAACTATTTTGATAACTAAAAAAGTTACGTGTAATTTACCTAGTGGGCATTTAATGAATCAAGATATTACCAGTGGATTGTAATAAATCCATATGTCTGTAATTTTATAGTTTAACCAGAGGGTTTATATCTTAGGTACTTACCTCAGCCTCAATACTTACATGTGGAATACATACACTTGTAAAAATGGACTTAACTTAAATATGCCATCATCTGTGGCTCCAAAGTGTTTGCTAATTGATTGTATATCCCGTTAATAACGAAGCTACCTCATTTTATTGACTAGCTGCTCTCACCATCAAGTCAGCACTTGACTTCCCGTATTGTTGGACGACGGAGTGCATGACCTTGTTCAGTTTGAGTATACCGCTGCCTGAACTGTATGCTTGCACATGCAAAGTTGCTGTGAGCTGCATATGCGTGTATGTGTGTGTTGTGAATGCAAGTGTGTGTGATGCATTTTAGCATAGGTGATTGTGTGTGTTATGAGTTGACGTGAGTGTGAATGTGGATATTTTATGTGCGTAAGACAGCATTAAAGTTGCTGAAATGAGGAATTTAGGTGATTGAAGGTCGCTTTATTTAGCCTGAGCTCACCCTAATTGACGAGAGTATTATTCTAACAATTTATATTCATTTGTACTGTAAGTCAGTCTTGTGTATAGCAAACAGATCAGCATCTGTCCTCTGAGCAGAATTATTAACTATTAAACTGGGAAACAGTCTAGTAAAAACATCAAATATGCATTTAATTGGTAACTAAGAGATAAAAGGAGACTGACTCTGCAATGAGTAGATGAAGATGCCATCAGATAACCAAGAAAACTGTGGATGAAGACTGAATATTGCACAAACAGTGAGACACTGAGACTCGGCGAAGCTCCAGGACCACGTTTATTTATCATCACAGTTAACACTGAAGCTAAGTGTGAAGCTCTTCTTCCTGCTTTGCCTGGAATCTCCTGTTCTTTCCATCCTTCTCGTATTTCATCAGTTGCTTCCAAGGCTGCTTACTTTCTACTTCTTTGCAGTCAGAAAAGAGGCTGCCGCTGTACTAAAAAAAAAAATGGAAATGAGTTTTCTAGCACAAATGGTCATAGATTGCTTCAAGATCAGATTCAGACAGATTTATCAGAGAACAATGAAGTGTAGTTAGTATTCATAACAGCTATTATTAAATCCTTTTTACTGTTATGTTTCTCTAGTCTTATTAGGTTTTCCAGTTAAGTACTGGAAAAGTAGTACTTAACCTTTCTTTTCTATTTTCTATGTTAGATACATTTATTTTTTTGGCTATAAAGGCCCCAATCATTGTGTTTATTATAGTTGTTCTGTTTGTAATTTTAAATCTAAGGTTTTCCCATTACAAATGTTCATTTTCAAAATCTGACATCCACTATAATGATACTTTATAATTTGATACTCTTATAGTCTTTTCTGCCTCTAAAGTCCAGTAGTAGTTGAGCTCTAATCAGTAGTGTAACTATAATTGAGACCAATGCAGCTGCCAAGATTCTTCACCTCTTTTAAACCAACCATTAGCTGCTTGTAACCCAAGCATAAAATCAAGGGTTTTTCTTTAGACTCCCGGTTTGGCAGCAATGTTAGAGATTATTCAAGAATTCATTTCCCCCCTTGTAAAGAATGAAATAGGCATATCCTCCTGGGATTGTGAGAAACTCAATAAATTGCAGAAAAAATTTACTGGGAGTAGAAAGATATATGAGCTGGCTGAGGATAAATGGATGCAACTGAACTGCTGTAATCACTCACCTGCAAAGTCCTGAAAAGAATAGACAGAATGGTAATATGCCACAGAATTTGTCATCTGTCATCTTCATCAGAAGAGACGATACGTTTCAAACGCCTGGAGGACTCTAATAGACTGGTTATATTCTGTACTTAGCTTCTTTATTTAGAGTCTAATAAGCAGTTACAGAGGGTGTCTCTGTCTCTCCCTCATTCACACATACACTCAAAAAGGATGTCACATTCTGTTTACTGTGTATGAAATAAAGCGATTGTTTGTAGTGCTTTTTCTCTACAATTGCTCATCAATGGTATGGCGTATTGGAGACATTATGGAGATCACTGTCTTGCCCAGAGACACTTCAACATGAGGAGCTGCTGACCTTCCACTTGGAGGACGACCACTCTGCCTACTGATCCGCAGCGTACAGGTGCTTCATGTCCCACTTTAACTGACTTATTCCACCAGCTGGTGTGAACTTGGTATTTCAGTGTATATGACTATAGTCTGAAGCTCTGCATCTAATAACCAGATTGACAGTTATGGTCTGGCTGCTCGGATTCTGTTTGATGCTGAGTGAAGCCATGATGTGACTGATGGTCAGACGTTTTAATGAAAAGTGTGGAGGCCGTGTTCACAGAGTGCTCAGACACAGTGCAAACATGAGAAAAGGAGACGTGACAAGGTATGAAGAAGGTTTCCTGCTACACTGGTGCAGTTTCTTTCTTGTCTCCACTTATGAAGACCAATGGGATATCCAACATATTGCTGCTGTCATTCTCTATTGCTTTCATCTTTTCTGCTCTCCTAGTACATTTGATTATTTCTAACTTCCTTTTTTTGTCTTTCACAGGTTAATCTTGGTTTGTTATGTTAAGACGTGCTCATTTGCTAAGGCAGCTGTATGGGCCATCGACTGTATGTGATAAGATGCAGAAATGGGAGAATGTCACGTGTGCACTAACATATGATATGTAATCTGTCTGCAGAGTTGAGGCAATACCCGCTGCTGTTCATGCTGAGTTAAACCACTCCTCTGGCAGTTCAGAGGCCAGGCCAGCTTAATGTAGCTGCTGAGGAGGAGCTCAAGTACCAGATAAGGCATTAAGTGTGGTTGTGTGTGGGTGCGTGTATTTTTGTGTGTAAGGTTTGCACCAGTGATGCGGTAATCATCTCAACCCAACACGTACACCTTCCGAAGCTGCTGCAAATCAACTCTGCAGAGTATCGTGCTGCCACTAGAGGGACTTTTGGTTGTACATGGCTACATAAAAATAATCATAAGTCATTTTACTGACAGCGATGCAGAGAAATAATCCTTGAAGCTCTAATCAAATGTATTTCATCTGCGAGGTGTCGTCATTGTGTGAATCTGTGCAAGGCAGGGCATGTGGAAAAAAGACAGCCAGCAGACTACTGGTGTTGATTTCTTCCTCACTTTTTGTAGCCCTGGTCTCCATCTCCTGCAGCATCATGACATGCGCTATAAACCACCACTAGCAGCACGTGTGGGAAGCTTCAACCCTTTATCCTGCCAACAAGAGGAGCTTGACACGGGGTGCAGAGGGCACGTCTTTCTCGAACCTAAATCAACCCCCTTACAAAATAGAAGTGTAGTCTACACTTGATAATGACCTGAACACACAGTTAGCCACACACTCTGAGTTAGTGAGATCCCTTGCGCTTTAAGAGATTATACAATACGTTGTAATCGCATTCTGCTGTAGAAGTAGAGCCTAGTTTTAGTCCAGCCCACAGTCTGCATCACACATAGGCTGCATGCTTTTCTCACCTTTTACTCCTTGAAAAAACTAGAATCTGTGAATGCACAAAAGTTTCATTTGTGCTTTGAAATGCTCTTTGTTCGTTGTCGTCGTCGTCTCCGGTCATGCTCCCCTTTTAAAGATGCTCTGGATGGAGGATATATTCAGCCTAGTCTTGAGCATAAATGTGTAACAGCTACATGGCTACACGGCCCAAAATTAACTTTACGGTCAACGGCATAACAACGTTAACACTAGTATGAATCTATAAATATACATATACACACGTGCATACTTGAAAATTAATCTATATAAATAAATTAATCTGTTATAAATGTACATACACAAATATATAAAATAAATCTATACCCAGTGTGCACACACCTATCTATATATAGATACCTGTATACATGCACACACATAGCAATATCACAATTAGAGCATTTTCTCATGTAGTTAAGGTTATGAAAGAGTCTTTGTGAACCCAGATATTTTGATTTCTTAAATGTAACCAAGTAGCTTTGCTGTCTAAACCTAAGCAAACAGTGACTGACGTTAAAACTGGGTTATGAAATAATAATAATAATGGCATTAAACAATGAAAGCAACACACACAATAAACCTAGACCCGAGTTAGTTTAGGTTGTTTGAAAAACTTTAGAAATTCCTTTTTTTAAATAGCCATATTTAACATGAGGAATTATCGCAGCAAACAGAAACTTTTTTACTGTACGTCAGGATGTTTTTAAACAAATACAGAAGATTATTCTCTCAATGCTGTTGCATAAGGAGCTTTTTTAATAAATGAAAATGCAACCTTGAATAGCATATCTTTATTGACCACATTCACCCATACGTTAAAGCCCTTTACTTTAGCTCATGCATTATGGTTCTTCTGTTGTCGCACATAAATAAATATTAGTCTGTGACCTCTTATGGTACAGTTGGGGGCAAACTCATATCTTGTCTTTAAGATAATCTGTGGCCTTCTTATGGTACAGTTTGTGCAGATTCATATTTGGTCCTTGATTTCCCTGCTCTGCTGACACAGACACTTTCACTGATTCATTATTCTGTGGTGTTCAAATTACTGTGCAAACTGAAACTCTTTGTCATTCCTGCATCAAGACGCCTGGTGTATGTTTTAAGTTTGCACGTGCATGCAACTAATGAAATTAAATCTACTAAACTTTGGATCATCTCTCACGTCTTTATTTATGACAATCTAATGCACTCAGTTTCAGCGCAGATAGTTACTTAGTGGTTTAAATATATTATACAGAGGTGTTAGTAGGTTTTGTCCACAACAGGGATCATGATCAGTGTTGGGTTCAGCATCTTGTTCCTGGACACTGCTACAAACACGCTGGAGAAGCCAGGTCTTAATAACACCAGCCACTTCATGTAGTGGATGGCTCACTCCTCCCCCCGAGCCATAGACACCCGACATCCAAGCAGCACCAAGACAGCTAGAAGAAATGACTTTTTGAGTTGGGGTAGGCTATAACTTTTAGGTTTTCATCACTCACTTAAATCTGCCACACCTTAAGAGCGTCTTATTGATTAGGACCAAATAGGTTACCGTTCTGCTCCGTGCACGAGTTATGTCATTCTCGTCGGGGTTTGTGAGAGGATGTTTATGTCTGTTTTCTTTGAGGACCACAAGATAACTTGTCATGTCTTCGTGGACATTAGTGTCTGTAGTTTTCTGCCCTACATTCTATTTCAGTGGAGCTCTCATCACTATCTAAACTCAATTCTGTGGACAGGACCGGCTTCCCACGTGATGTTTTTGACCAGGTCACGGTCCAGTGGTACTGAGTAGTGTATAGCCTTCGTTTTGCTATGCCCCCTCCTTTCCTTCTCCTACTAGCATTTATCCCTCTGCATGGTTTTGGCAGCAATGTGCTTTTCCCAGCATTTAGCCAGGAGAGGGAGTGAGGAGGGGAGATGGGGAGAAAGGGGGCCTTTTCAAGTGAGGAATGACAGACGCTTTATTAAAAGAGGCAGGGCCCTTTGAGAGGCTGGTCTCTCCATGCCCCCCCTCCCCACAATACCCCATGTGTCTGGCCCCATTGTCATGGGTGGTAGCAGGACCCCCCCCGCCCCTCGATCCTCATACACATGCACCCACATACACACTCAGACACATACACACCACCACTAAGCGCTTTGTCACTGTAAGCAACTCATGGTCTGAAGCAGACCCGCTGCAAAAAAGACACCCATTCACCACAGTAACTCCCTACCATTCTGCCATTGCCTGCTCTGTTTAAAAAAATGGATTGTCTGGCTGTCACAAAACATACAGAAGACACAGAGATGGGCGTGACGCGGGAAATAAGGGACAGGTGAAAGAAGGGATAAAGATTTGTGGGGGGGGGGGGGTTCACTGGGTGTTAGGGAGCAATAAATGTGAATGGTGCAGAGAGTAGATGGTCTTAGACTTAGAGTGAAAAAGACTGAAAAAAGGTAGGGAAAAGATATAGATATGGGAGAAAAAAATCAAGTATGGTAAATTTGTAAAAACGAGGAGAAAATAAATGAGCAGGAACCAGAATGTTGTCAGGAAATGATGACGGGGAGACTGTGGAGTACCTGTTTGTTTTTAGCTGTGCATAAAATGTGTGTCTTCAGATACAGACAGCATTCCTCCAGAGATAAACACACGGCCCCCCATCCACTGAGCTCCCACCCTCCCCTGTCTCTCCACCCACCATGCTTACTCAAGTGTGTGAGTCTGGCCATGTGTGTGCGTGTTTATGGTAGAAGGGGGTCTGTATACCCTGTACTACAACACTTGCAGGGGGCAACAGAAAAGACAGCTGTGTGTTTGAGAGAAACAGAAAAGCTCAGAAAGGGAGAGTGGAGGGCCAACAGGCATGCCAGTCAAGACCGTCACTTTTGGAGTGAGTACCACAAACTCTGCGTTTCTCCGTCTTGCCTTCCACCTGCTGCACTTCTTTTTTTGTCACCTCTCTCCGTGTCTTCACTCATTTCTGCTACTTTATCCCCCTCCTGCTCTTATGATGTTGCTTCTTTTTATTTAATGTTTAGTTTTCTTACAAAATCTTGAGGTGCACTTTCTCAGCTGTAACGGACCTGCCACTGCTTCCTGTCTTTGCTGCCTTTCCTGGGACTTTTCTTACTGACTTCTCACAGTTTTAAACCATTTTCTTTCATATGTACTTTGTCTCTAACACATGAATAATGATGTATTCATCTAAACTCTTCACCCATTTAGTTTTAGCTAATTTTATTCAGTACACATGTCTACTTGTTTGCTAAAACTCATTGTTGTTTGCCATCCGTCCACATTAACTGTTCTGGTCATCTTGTTTCAAACCACAAATGAATGAATGTGAACATGGGTTGTGTCCTTTGCAAAAAGGATCTGACATTCATGGCATACAGATGAACCTCCTAATAGTTTGAAAGAAGAGATGGAGTTTTAAGAACACAGCTTAGTTTGACTGAACTCGTTTGACGGAGCCTCCTATCACAGCTTCAGCGTTCGCTTGGCTGCTTAGACGTGTCTTTGGGGGGTGTGATGCATGTGCAGCCAAGATTAGTGGAAGTGCGTATGTTTGTGGGTGTCTATCATGGTATGTTTACCTCCGTTTGTTTTTGTCTTGATTTTTCCCTCTGTTCAATGTTTTGATCATATGATGTCACTCAGAATTAGCCGTGGTAAGTAAACTAGAGGTCGGTAAACTAATCAGTGGGGCAGTTAATTAGGGGTTTTTAGTGTGGCTCCACTGAAGGCGATCACTAAAGCCTACACAGTTCAAATCAACTCAGAATATCCGCTTAAAAAGGTTCAGCTGCTCATTCTGTCTCGCCTAGGGTATGCCTGAATAGAAGAGGTGTTTGTTATATTTTACTGTACGGTTGATGATGCAACTCATAGAAATGTGGTTTCTGTCCGAGTTATTTCTGCAACACTGTTATTTGAGTTCACATCTACATAAAGAACTAACCTCTTCAACGGGCTAATTATGACGCACAATGTTTCAGGAATGGAAAATAAACGGTCTTTCTTATGAGACTGAAGACAAGTACATTTGATAGATGATTGGAGGGATTGACTAAGTTTATTAGTGTGTCAGCTTTATGGTAAATCGTCTTGGTTTCCTTTATGCACAATGTTTTATTTTCATCCATTCATTTTTTTGCCCATCTTTTCATAGTTGTATTAGTTAGGTTTACAAAGTTTGCATGGTAGGCTTAGTTCTACTTACATTTTTACTTGACAATATAAATAACCAACGGCAAGCTCACATAACACAAGAAATACTGACAATGCTGAATAATATTTCAAATTGAGGAAACATAGAATATAGCTTTTAAAGTACCTGCTTCCTGTCGATGTATATAAGCAGCATGTTAATGTGGCTTGTCCTTGCAGCTGGTGACAGTTATAAAAGTACACTTTTAACACCCTGATTTAGCTGGTAAGTATAATTAAATAGAATTGGTCACCTTTGCTGTTTGTACCTAGTTTCAGAAGGGCTCACTAGGTTTTCTCTGCCTGTCATAGCAGGGGAGATGCTAAAAGGATCATTCATACAGATACTCAATTGTTTTTATAAATTTTAAATGTTTTCTTGTCTCTAATTTTGTAGACTTCAGCTAAGATCAGTCCAGTAACTGGAACAATGCAGACTTTTTTGTGCCTTCTCTTTATCCCTCCAGATGGTAACGTTCAGCATAATTACTATTGTGTAACTGTGCAGTAAAGCAGGGGATGTTTACCATATTTTGATCCTTTTCTCATAGGTCTCCATCCCCATCTTCACCCTATGGCTTTCACCTTCTTTGTCATCCACAAAAGGTCACAATAACCATGACAATAATAACCATGACAATCTCATCTACAAGTGCAGAGTCTGCAGCAGGGCCAGTTATAAAGAGACAATCCTTGAGGAAGGCAGGGATAAACAGTGGGCTACACAGTGGGGGTGGCTGCAACTGTGAGAAAGTAAATACTAAAAGTGGGGCAGTCCACTTCTACCCATACAGGGAATGAAGGCAGACAGACAAATAGTTGGACAGGCAGATGTACATGAAGGAGATAGCAACAACTTCATCCCAGCTCACTAACTTACTATAAATGTGTCTGGAGCTGAACAGTCTCACTGGTGTCGCTGACAGACTTTTACACATGATGCATCTCTGTAGCAGCCTGCTGTAGGCTCAGCCTCTTTAAGACGGCAGAGGGACGAAGGCAGAGATGGAGATCACCGAAAGGGGGGCAAAGATAGGAAATCAATTTATTGAACAAATGCAAGTCAGCAGAAAAGGGTGATGAAATAGCTGTTGAAGCACTCTGCAGGATTTACCATATCCGGCATTCAATGCTCCCATGAACGAAAGAAAATCCTTAACATAACATACATATTTAGTTTACTGAGGTTTGGTGTGTTGGAACCCTTGATGTTGTGGAAAACATTGCAGTAAAGTAGTACTTGTGACATGGTGAACATACAGGCACATTACAGTGTTTTCACCTTTTTACTGGGTGCACAAATGGCTGTGGTGACACTTGAATAATTTATGATTTGCACCTGGTGCCATGTTTGCAAATTTGTGTGTGTGTGTGTGTGTGTGTGTGTGTGTGTGTGTGTGTGTGTGTGTGTGTGTGTGTGTGTGTGTGTGTGTGTGTGTGTGTGTGTGTGTGTGTGTGTGTGTGTGTGTGTGTGTGTGTTTCAGGGGAGGTTGTAAGGCTGTTGGACTGTGACTCTGCATTTAAAAGTTTAATTTAAAAAAGAAGGCTTATATTTTCCTCAACAAATATTTCATTGCAAATGTAATAGAAGAACTTAATAACCTTATAGCACCTTGTAAGGATTATATTAGAGTAGGATTTTAACTAAAACAAGATATAAATAAACATAAAGGCATCAACATGAGGGTCAAGACATCATTGGAGGGACAGGAGAAGCAAAAAAACACCTATAGAGTTCTGTAAAAATGAATTATCGCCTTGTGTTTCTCAATTTTTCTGTTGTTGTGGGGTCTTGCCTTTAAATTCTTGTATATGGACATTTAGGCCCGAACATCACTTTTTAAGTGATGAGAATTAAAAGCCATGCTACTTAAAAGGCCAATATTCCTTCTCCTAGTTTCTCTGTATAAATAAAGTAATAAGTAATAGTTTAAAGAAGTTACAGACATCTAAAGCCATTTTATTTAGACTTTAACACATTCTTTTTGAATTTCTTAGTTAGCATCTTTGTTCCCCCAAACATTAACTACTATTGCTAGTAATTTGTTGATAAGAAAAAACTGTAATAACTTAAATCAACCAATTATATTTCACAAAACCAGATGTGAAAGAGGTTATGGTGATTGCTGACCAGTGTATTGCTTAAGTTATCTACGAATTTGCAGAAAAGAGGACGGCAAACCTTAAAATCCCAACCTGCACAGATCTCAATATCATTCCCAATCACCAAAATATACACATTAAGTCTGACTCCTTCAGAGTTGTCACCTGAACACACACGCTAGATTGTAAAATCAAATCTTCATCGCGGAAACAATTATTCTTTTGGTGCAGCCATCTCATGCGGAGGGTTGGGACTAGAATCTCGTAATGTGTCTATACACACAGAAAAATGTACTCATATTTGAACATTGCAGTCTACCGGCAACAGGGTGATGTCATCGTGTCTGCTGCAGCAACAGCAGAGGAAGCAAAGAGGGGAATGCACATGTAAAAAGCAGAAGGCTGGGGGGGGGGGGGACGCAACAGGAAAGAAAAACAGATGATAACAAGCAGGGAGTGTTCAGGGGAGAGGGTTTTCTGTGATAAATGATAATATGAGATTGATTTTACTTGGTAATTTCAAACCTCATTATGAGCAAGTGTGCACTGTCTTAGCTCGAGGACAGTTGCATGCACATTGCATGATGCTGTGTGTTAGAACTGCTAATGTTAACCGAGAAGCTTGTGTGCAGACTTTTGCCTGCTTCCTTTGGTCCAAACAATATGATTAATGCTCTTGCTCGGTTCTGTTGAGCCAAGAGTCTTGAAGCTTGTCCATTCACTTTGATAATAATCACAGAGAGACTCGTTTGTCTAAATCATATACAGCAGAATGCAGCAGAGGGGTTACCAACAACATTTCCAGACTGCTCGGTCAGTGTGTGCGGTATATAATTTATGAACGTGCACTGTACCTGTTTATGTCTGAGCTAGGGTATGGGTGCGGTTCCTCTGCATCCTTATCTCTCCACCCCACACTCACTTCTTGACGCAATCCAATAATCACACAAACATGCAGTCACACAAGAAAATTCAGGACTGAGCACCAGGAAGGCTTTGCCATGAGGACGAGTTTTTCTTGGTGCAGTTCTAATGTGACTTTCTGCTGCCTTGTAAACATCTGCAGGCTGTAGAGGATGACTGTCGAGGGAGCCCCACCAGGGTCGCTATGGTGTTTCCATGCTACCGTTTGCAGTGAGAGCATGCACATTGTGTCAAGTTATGGGTCTTTGCCTCAGCTGTGTTTGTCATGTATTTGGTGCAAAGATGGTGTGTGTTTGCAAACCTGTCAAACCATGGAAACACGTTTTGTAAACTACTAAACTATGTTTGTGTTCTCTGTGTTTTTATCTATGAAATACACCAATAACACATCTGAGTTCAATAAAATGAAATATTTACAACCAACCTCCTTGAAAGTTAGTTATAAGTTAGTTCATAGATGCATATGTTTGCTTTTTTTTTTATTTTTTTTTTTATCTGAAATATTTGGGAGGTTGTATCCCAGCATGGTGACCATTACTCTTGTGACAGGTGTGTGTGCATGTTTATGTGTGCTGGGGTCAGTTTGTTGCTCTGCAGCTGTCTAGAAGGAGGATGTTATCACCTTCTTCAAAGTGAAGTGAATGAGAACGTTTCAGTAGGAAGAGGGGGATCATGATTTACCAAGACAGCATGGCAACTGTGAAAATTGAAGCCTATCAAGTCTGCATTGACGAGGCTAAAGAAAGAACAGGGGGCTTTTATTTGTTCTTCTCCTTCTGTGTGAGAACGACTAATTATTTCAGAAAGTGTATGAGTGTGGCTCAGGCTTTGTAGAGCAATGTGGTATGACTTTAATTACATGTGACTTAAATAAAACCAGCAAAAAATATGACAAATCTTCAGAGGCAAACGGCCCACTCAAAAGCTCAGTCTTTATTGCTTTTACACAGAAGATGATGCGTACTGCTTGAGTTTATTTTGAAAAGTTTAGCTGTGTAAATTTCAAGAAAAACTCAAACTGGTAGCAACATCAGCTGGTAGCGACTGCATCTCAGAGTTTTTCACTTTGCTGTTGCAGCTTTCTCTCTCTCTCTTGCCTTTTTTTTTTTTTTTTTTTTAAGACGACTTCTCTCTTTGCACAGCTCTGTGCCACTGGTGTCATGCTGAGGGTGTCGTGTCATTTGTTGCTATGCCTTTACTTTAGGCATGCGGATCCTTTCTTTTTTGCCAAGGCCCTCTCCCTCTATGTCACAAGAGGGGCAAAAACCCTGTCACAACGGGCAGCACAGCTAAAGCACTGTGGTATAGTGTGCAGCAGCATTTGGTGTTTTTGTTTTCGACCTGAAAATGAAGGGGTTTGTCCTGTTATCTGTATTTTTGTGCAAACATGCAATTAAGCATTGCTTATTTTCCTGACCATCATGTTGAGATGTCTACTTAGTTGGAAAGGTGGTGATATAGGGAGGGGATGGGCACAGTGAGAAAGATTATGTAAATGAAATTAAAAAAGGTGCAGGTTTTGCCGCAGTCAAGTTCCTCCCCGTGGTTCTCCCTCGATCGCTCCTGCTTCTCCTGCTCTCCTCTCCCTCGCTCTCCCCCAGTGCCGCATGAGTGATCCTGTTTCAGCAGCTCTCTTGGCTGCCTGGGAGAGGCATAAAACCCACAGACACACAAAAAAAAAACCACAGACAAAAACACAAGATGTGCCATGAGCTGGCCCGTGAGCCAGGAACCATCGAAGCCCAGTGCTCTTTCTTCTTTCTCTGTTTATCTTTTTCTCTCTTTCATTTTAATACAAAAAGGGGGCAAAAGAGGCTGGACACAACAGCAACATGCACACCGCAGGCCATTTGTACTCTCCTTGAATTACTTTTACACTCAGTTTACACTCAGAAACTCACCTGCGTATTGCTTGTACTCTATCTACATGCCCACCGCACCCTCAGCTACACTAATTTCAAGCTGCAGGGGGCAAATTTTCAATCTGCCCTGCCCGAAAAAAAGGGAGGAGTGAAATGAGAGGGAAACTGATGGACAAGGGCCATCCTGCTATTGCTCTCACTCCTTAAAAAAAATCTACTTTTGAAAATAAATACCTAAAATAACCAAACACTCCCTCTCCTTTTTCCCTTTCTGTTCCTTTACACATCTCTCACTTTCTCCGATACCCCTCATCCCCCTTTTTTCCCACCTTTTCTGTTTCCCTTGCAGGCAGATGCTGGCAACAGTTTTCTTCGAGCTGCCCGATCTGGAAACCTGGACAAGGCTTTGGAGCATATAAAAAATGGCATTGATATTAATACAGCTAATCAGGTGAGAGAGCACATTCCCTAGATTGTCTGACTGGCAAGCTTATCCAGCCACCAGCCAGTGAGTTTTATTTCCATTACACAGTCTATTCTTGGCTCTTTACTTGTTTTAGGTCATTTTGTTTATCAGCAAAACGTATGAAATATGCTGCTCCAGCACAAACCTTAAATAGAAACAGAAATGTTTGAGCTGCAGAGTGTCAGTGTACTCAGAATCAAATCTTGTCTGAATTTTTAGTCTTCTTTTTATCCCATCAGCTAACTGGATCAATTCAGTTTCAGATTGTTAGGTGGACTTCTCCGTTTTTCTTGTAAACGGAAGACTGTATGATACAACTGACAGGAATAATTTCACATGCAGGGAAATAATTTACAATATTTTAGTGTTTAGTTCTGATGAGATCTAGATGCGGAAAGTTTACCATTTGAATGTTTTCTGTTATATAACAGAGCTTAGGCTTTTTTGGATTAGATCATATCCTGTTGAAGTTTTGTGTCTTGACATTTACTGAATTTGCACTGTATAGTGTTTTGTGTTTCCAATTTGCATGAGTTTCACTGTGCTGTTATGATCTGGCATGTGCATGCTCAGTTAAAATGTTAATCAATCACTGAAGGTGGCAGGTGGAGTTTAGAGTGTCTCTGGTGGAGTTAGTAAGTGGAGCAGGGGCTCTCCGTTCCCCACTGCTGCTCCATCTCCTCCATCCTACCTCTTTACAGTGACAGTTGTGCCTAGAGTGGCCAGGAAGAGGCAGTGTTAGGGTGCTAAGACTGCTGCCCTCAGGCTCCAGAAACCTAACTACAGTCCTCTATGTTGCATGAGAGACTCCTCTGGATCATTAATCTAACGTAATAATACTCATGTCAGAGTTTCAGTTGGAACTACTTACAGGCTTTGCAACAGATGCCACATGCCTACAGTTGTTTCTGCGAAGCGTCTCTCCACAGGAGCTGCTCCCTGAAAATACTTTAATAGTGATGTATAGAGACACGTGATTGATTAACAATAAAAATCACATGTTGAAACTTTGTTTGATACCAGAATATATATGATTTTCTAGATTTTCCTGAATGACATCTTTTTATATCACTGCATTTTTTGCATTCATCATTAAATTATGTCAGTGTTTGATGTAATTGTATTTTTGTTGAAGTGATAATCTTCAGCATTCTTGTTTTGATGAAGTAATCGATGTACACAAACATTTCCTTAACTGAAGTTATTATTTATATATGTTACATGGGGGGAGGGGAGACTATTTTAATCTATTGTGTGTTGGTTTCAAAGTTCTCTGTAATAATAAAATAAAATGTCATATATAAGCTAGAGTCAAGTCATATTCACTCACTTTCTCATTGTTAACCAGCACAGCGCATACAGCAGCAACGCCATCACTGCCCCCTTGTCTCACTTGTGTCAGGTTTTACAGCAATCCAGTGAAAATGTTGGGGAAGTGGTAGATCGTCACTTTAACCTCCACTGTCAGAGTGTTGTTCAGTGTTTTGTGACAGTATGTGGGGGTTTAGCCGATGGAGGCTTGATGGTGGCAGTTTCCCTCTCTGTTTGCCAGTCCAAGTGGAGACCTCTGGCTCCATTATTGGCCCGCTGCCTCTCTCCCAGTCCTTGTTGCTGTGTTTTCTCTCATCTTTTTTTTTTCTTAGCCTGATAACTTGTTTTATCCACCTCACTTTTTATTTGCCACCTGTTTTCTAGTTAACCTCAGCTGTTTGTTTTTAAGTATTCTTCCACCATTGCCTCCCTTCCTGCTTTTTCCCTCTGTCTCCAGTAGAGTGATGGCGTGCTATGGTCTCCCCACTCAGAGGAATAATATCAGTGGTGTGGGAAAGGTCCAACCTCACATGTCCTGTGCGGCTGAAGGAAGGCTGTGTGAGGTCAGACCTATCCCACACGGCTCGTATTCTTCCCAGCTACGAGACCAGCGGCCTGCCATCCCCCTCCCATCCTCCTTTAATCATCATTAAACGAATGAAAAAAAAAAATCTCATCTTTATTTTCATTCCTGTAGGCAATGTTTTTGCTAATGACTACTCTGACTCTGAGCACACTGCATGCATGGTGCCCACTGTAAGTATTCGCCTGCTTTGGTTTGTACGCGCTTCAGTGTAACAGCAGACCAGTTGTTTCATTTGGCATGAATCTTGTGTGTTTATGTGTATGGACTGTACGTGTGGTTATTTCAAATGAGAGAATATAGCTTGCGTAACGCCCTTCAGTATGAGGTCTGCTCTTTTCTCTCACTCAGAATGGGCTCAATGCGCTGCATCTGGCCTCGAAAGAGGGCCACGTCAAAATGGTGCTGGAGCTACTTCACAATGGGATCGTACTGGAGACCACTACGAAGGTGAAATACCCCGCAAGAAGAATGACAATCTTCAAAGTCACCTGCTAAAAAAATCTCATGCATGAATACGTAGAATTCGTGTGTCCATGTGTCTTGCTCTTAAAGAAATGTTAATTTTCAAAATGAAAAGGTCACAGGTGTGGTTTCCTGGTAACCATCAGAGGCCACAGGAAGTTACAGCCCACAGTCAAGAAATATTAATAAGTAGTAAAATCATTTTCAAACCAAACAGCAAGAACAAATTAGTTGAATCTAAATACTAAACAAAGCATAGTACTTTGGGTTTATCTTTATCATATAGACAGAATTTAGTTCATGTATTTGCATTTCTCCAAATATGTGGAACTGTTCTTTTACATCTTTGGTCTTTGTTGTGACTCCAATAATTATTGATAATTTGTATGTGAAATATTTGTCATTGTACAATTGTTTGAATGAAAACATTTTGGCAGTTAGACTTATATGAAGTTGCACTCTGAATAAATCTGGGGAATTAGGCAGGACCTTGAGCCTAGACACTAGCTGTGATAGATCCTGGAGACGGGAGGCATAACCAATAACCCACAAAATGATGCCCCCTCCTAACTGTCTCACGTGTGAAGAAAAAGAAAGTTCACTTTTTAGTTAAAAAAAAAAAATGCATATTTGAAAATGCACGTGAGGCTTCGATTGGTTTTCATTATATTGTGTACTCACGCTCTGGCGTATCTGTGTTGAAACAGAAAGGGAACACGGCCCTGCACATTGCAGCCCTGGCAGGACAGGAGCAGGTGGTCACAGAGCTGGTTAACTATGGGGCCAATGTCAACGCTCAGTCCCAGGTGAGACCCGTAGCTGCCGTTACAGCAGCAGCCCTGGGGCTGTTCTTCATTGCTTAATATCTGAACTTGAATGTGAAGCCGCTGTAGTAACAATGGCATTTCCATCTGTTAACAAGTGTCTTTGTTGCAATATTTCTGTGTGCTGGTTTCTTATCTGTGTGCATCCTCGTGCGTGCCTCTATGACTATTTTCCTGTTGTTGTGTCTCCTCTACTTCTCTGCGTGTATGTCTGTGTATTTGTGTGTGCGCGCCTGTCTGCTGTTTGTCTTTCTGAGATAGAAGGGTTTCACTCCACTCTACATGGCTGCACAAGAAAACCATCTAGAGGTTGTGAAGTTTCTTCTGGAGAATGGAGCCAATCAGAGCATTCCAACGGAGGTATCGAAGAACTAAGAAAGATGTTTTTAGAAAGTGAAGTCCCAAATTCCTCAGGACTGCCTTTACTGAGCCACACTCTCTGTGTTTTCATTCCGTGTTGTTTTCATAAGCCTCTCTCATGACACCACTCTCGTTTTCTCTGAGTCGTCCTCTCTTCTGACTTTCTCCACTTTTGCTGCAGGATGGATTTACTCCACTCGCAGTGGCTCTTCAACAGGGACATGAGAATGTCGTAGCCCTGCTCATCAGTTACGGCACCAAGGGGAAGGTGCGCCTCCCTGCGCTGCACATTGCAGCTCGAAACGATGATACACGAACGGCTGCAGTGCTTTTGCAGAATGACCCTAATCCCGATGTGCTCAGCAAGGTGTGTTAAGTCAACGTGAATAGCCACTTCCATAGTTGTTTAAATGTGCAGTAGATCTATAACACTAGTTTACATCTGAATTATGATTTGTTTTGTCTTTCCAAAATGTAAATGGGATAATACTGGCATTTACTGTGCAGACTGGATTCACACCCCTCCACATCGCTGCACACTATGAAAACTTGAATGTAGCTCAACTACTGCTCAACCGAGGAGCAAATGTTAACTTCACCCCAAAGGTAGGGACTAACTAAAAGCAGTGGAAGGGTCAGTCACCCTCCCTTGCTTTATTTTCCCTTTGTTTGCCTGAGATCATGTGTTACTTTGCAGAACGGCATCACCCCTCTACACATTGCTTCCAGACGTGGAAATGTGATCATGGTCCGTCTCCTGCTTGATAGAGGGGCACAGATTGATGCCAAGACCAAGGTGCCTATCTATGTGATGCAGCAGTCTAAACTTTCCAGTTTGCGAATCATCAACTAAGTCTATGACAATCCCCTCTCTCCAGGATGAGTTAACCCCTCTGCACTGTGCAGCTAGAAATGGACATGTTAGGATTATAGAGATCCTCCTGGACCACGGAGCCCCCATCCAGGCAAAGACCAAGGTAAAACACCATGACTTAACAAAAGAGAATATTCTCCTTTTCTTAAAATACACTGTGAAACTCTTTGTGGTTTGGTTTTGAGCCCAGCTCATTGAATGTCATTTGTTCTCTGCTTTTTATTTAGTAAATGAAAGCCAAAGTGGGTGATTCATCAAACAAATGCAACCACACATTCCTTTTGCTGCTGCTTTTTGTGCTGATTGTTTTCACATAGGGATTAGAGAGCCAACACTTATTTATTTATTTATTTTGCAGAATGGCCTCTCTCCAATCCACATGGCAGCACAGGGGGACCACATGGACTGCGTCAAGCAGCTTCTGCAGTACAACGCAGAGATTGATGACATCACACTAGACCATCTTACCCCTCTGCATGTGGCAGCACACTGCGGTCACCACCGCATGGCCAAAGTTCTGCTGGACAAAGGGGCCAAACCTAACTCCAGGGCCCTGGTCAGTGACAAGCTAACCTCTGTTTTATCTTTTGCGTTTGTTATTTTCAGATCTGCAGATTACATTCCCTCAGATAGAGATTGTTGCTGCCAGTAGACTTTAGCCAATGTGTTTCCTTACTAGTCACTCAAATAATAACATGAAACAGTAATTTTATCAGTTGATTTAAGGCTGCATTTCTTTATGTCATCACAATAACAGACATTGTTTTTGTTTTGCAGAATGGCTTCACTCCCTTACATATTGCCTGTAAAAAGAACCACCTGCGTGTGATGGACCTCCTTCTCAAACATTCAGCATCATTAGAGGCTGTGACTGAAGTAAGAAATCACAAGGAAATAAATGAGGGTGACTACATTGTCAAGTTAATTTGAAACTCTCTTATTCTGCCCTTCTTTTAAATAGTCTGGCCTAACCCCCCTGCACGTTGCATCATTTATGGGTCATCTTAATATTGTGAAGATCCTCCTGCAGAAAGGAGCTTCACCCAGCGCCTCCAATGTGGTGAGAACCTTGCTGCAATTTCAAGATCATCCTAAATAACCAACTCACGTGTCTTATAGCATTGCTTTGCTGTTAAAGCTGTGTTGTGTCTGTCTGTGTGTCAACAGAAAGTTGAGACTCCACTCCACATGGCTTCTCGAGCAGGACACTTTGAAGTGGCAGAGTTTTTACTGCAGAATGCAGCCCCAGTGGACGCCAAGGCCAAGGTACCTCTTTAATCCACATAAGCCAAGTCTTCAAGCATAAATGAGAAAAGGTTAGGATGATGTGGACAATGAAACTACAGAAAAGAGCAGTTTTTGTTAAATCTACATAGCTTTTACTACATTTTTGTTGACAAATGACATAAGGCTTCTTTTTTTTAGCTCCATTCTGCAGTGCTTTTTTCCCAAGGTTGCTGCTTGACCAAGTAGTTATATGAGCTATTGATGAATGAGTTTTTGATGCAGAGCTATCTGGACAACAGAGATTAGGCTTGCACACCTTCCCCTTTACACTTTAAAATCACAGAAATTAGAACAAAATATAAGATTAATTTCAGCAGTTTTCAGAGTATATTATGGTTCTTGATCCCTTGCCTTACCGTTCCCTGGCCAGGATGACCAAACACCTCTGCATTGTGCTTCTCGGATGGGTCACAAAGAGTTGGTGAAGCTTCTGCTGGAACACAAAGCCAACCCCAATTCCACCACCACAGCTGGTCACACGCCGCTACACATCGCTGCCCGAGAAGGTCATGTGCAAACAGTACGTATCCTCCTGGACATGGACGCTCAGCAGACAAAGATGACCAAGGTAGAGCTTGTGTGCAACATTTGGCACTTTGTAAATGGTCCTTTAGAAGGTTTTCACATGCCGACGTAACATTGTGACCACTTCCTTCTGGTACTTTTGTAGAAAGGCTTCACTCCGCTCCATGTGGCCTCCAAGTACGGCAAGGTGGACGTGGCAGAGCTGCTGCTTGAGAGAGGAGCCAACCCTAATGCAGCTGGGAAGGTAAGGAAAGAAGAAAATGATTTGGTTCCATGGAGGAAATAGTGAAAAGATTATTAAAGCATTGTTAAATTTACCAAGCTGTGTTTTTACAGAATGGTCTGACTCCACTGCATGTTGCTGTACATCACAACAACCTAGATGTAGTCAACTTACTTGTCAGCAAAGGAGGGTCGCCACATAGTGCTGCCAGGGTAAAAAATAAAAAAATATTTCTTTTATTACTGAACATCATGAATGGTAAAATAGTGTTTTTTAAACACAGCTCACGTCTTTTCTGTAGAACGGCTACACTGCGCTCCACATTGCATCCAAGCAAAACCAAGTGGAAGTGGCCAACAGCCTGCTGCAGTACGGCGCTTCGGCCAATGCTGAGTCACTGCAGGGAGTCACACCTCTCCACCTGGCCTCGCAGGAGGGCAGACCTGACATGGTCTCCTTGCTCATCTCCAAACAGGCCAACGTCAACCTTGGCAACAAGGCAAGAGCAGATCCTCGAACAATGAGGCAAATGTGACGGCATGTTTATTTGTTTGATAGGAAATAACTTTCATGGATATCCTGATTTGTTTTGCAGAGTGGATTAACCCCACTGCACCTGGTGGCACAAGAGGGACATGTGGGCATTGCTGATATTTTGGTGAAGCAAGGAGCTTCAGTATATGCCGCTACGCGGGTAAGTTCTGTTGCTTGATCATTATACGGCCATAAAAACCAGCAGTTTGAATGATAAGGTTAAGAATGCATCACACTGTCATTTTGCAGAGAGTTGTCAAAGCCTTAGTTGAGAAACTACCTCAAAGTCATAAGCTTTGAGGCGTAAAAGATAGTGCTGTAGCATAAATAGCCTTGCAGGCACTTATGTTATCAACAATACATGTCTGAGCATCAAGTGAGTTCAGCCAAGTTCAGACCCTTCGCACCTCTGGTGTATATAACATTTTTGTGATTTCAAACTTGTGTGAATTTAAATGCTTAGTTTAAATAGTCAACCTGTGAATTTAAAAGATAGGTGAATCGAAGTGACAAATCAGAGCCGTCTTTAAAAGTTTTCACCGTTTTTCTTCGACATCAGATGGGTTACACCCCTCTGCATGTAGCGTGTCACTATGGCAACATCAAGATGGTGAAGTTTCTCCTGCAGCAACAGGCCAACGTTAACAGCAAAACAAGGGTGAGTGCCTCCCTCTGGTTGTTTTTAGAACTACAGCTTAAGTCTTGGACATCCCATTTTGTCAGTAAATGCAGCAAAGGGCCATTAGAAAATGTAAAGGATTATTTTAAGTTTTTTTTTCTTCATATTAATGTAAAGGAAAAAAACAAGTAGGTGACTAGTTATCAGACTGTTTGTTCACCAGAGCTAATGAATTAGGGACACAATGAAAAAGGGAAAGCCATAACGGTTTTTGTCTCTGCTGCAGCTGGGTTACACTCCTCTGCACCAGGCAGCACAACAGGGACACACAGACATCGTAACACTGTTACTGAAGCATGGTGCCCTGCCCAATGAGACCACAACTGTGAGTATGAACACACCTACTGTTCCTTGTGCTTATTCATGGAGTTTTGTCCTCACAGATCTAATCAATCATCTGCTCTCTTTCCGACAGCATGGGACTTCAGCCCTGGCCATTGCTAAGAGGTTGGGCTACATCTCTGTGATTGACGTCCTGAAGCTCGTCACAGAGGAGACCGCTTCCATGGTGAGACGTTTAGAAATTTCTAACGTGACATTTCCTTATCCTGCAGAGCAGGATTACTATTGCAGCAACACATCATCAGTGGGGTAAAACTAACCTGTCTTGATTGGCTCGCAAAACATATATAAAATGCTCTTAAAAAGTTTAGGACCCTCTACTCTTGTTGTCATGACTGATGTTTATGTTCCATGTCTTCCTGCACCCTGCAGACGACCACAGAGAAACATCGCATGAGTTTCCCAGAAACTGTGGATGAGATACTAGACGTGTCTGAGGATGAAGGTATGGCACCAATATCATTATTAATAATGTAAAACAGAAGGAAGCCATGAGTAACCAATGTTTTCATTTGAGAAATATTTCTTTTTCAACTCTTTTTTTGCCTTTCATCCTTGTTTTTAGGAATTGCACAACTAACATTAGGTATGAATGTTTATTTCTTTCTTTGTGCAGCAATCATAGGTTGTTACAAAGTGTGTTTCTCCATTTCAAGCTCATTCCATTTAAGTCTCCGTGCCTCTCGCTCTCTCTCTCTCTGTAGTGGTGCTCACGGTCATTGTGACTCTGGTTTCTCATTGGCATGCACCCATAGCACCCATGTTTGTAACCCCTATATGTCCTTTCAGTAACGTCCTCCTTCTCTAACTCTCCAGGCGTCTTTTTTCCTCGCCATCTTCTGACATAAGTCATTATCTTTATTGTCACAGTCACACCCAACACATAGATCATACTCGCTCTGTGAAGTTTTACAGCTCATAGTGGAGTGATGTCCTTTTAGAAGAAACTGCTTTGCAACCTGTGTGTGTGCAGATGTTTTCTTTTATATCTGCCTCCATCATGGTGTTGATTGTGTTAATAATTAATTTCATTATTTTTAAAAATCCTGTGCTCCTGTTCTTTAAACAATATCTGTGAGCTAGGAAATGATTGGGGCAGAACTTAAAGGAAATGGTGACTTGAAGAAAGTTTAAAACACCGTCATCAGCGGTTGTACATTAACGGTCGATGACATGAATGGGATCTGAAAGAGGTCACTTATAAAAATGAATACACAGAGAATCGACATCTTTAGGTACTTAAGGGCTTACGGTGCATTAAGTCGATGGCTTTAGTGTTCAGGCCACCTGCTTTTCTAACATTTGCTCTACAACATGCAGCTGTTTGCAGTGAAAAACAAAAATAAAATCTGCGTGTTACAGTAGACAGCTAGCTGTTATTTAGACTTTGATTGCAGGCGTACCATGAAAACTCTTTGTTTGGAGATCCCAGAAGTTAAAATAAACAGTCATAATTTTAAAAGACAGATCTATGCCATCACTGATATAATTATATCCCAACAGTACAATAATAAAATACTCTTTTTCAAGGAGAAATGGCTGTTAAACTCCACAAAATATTAATACAGTGGTGCTGAAATATTAAGAGCTTGAATAATATAAATGCAATATTTTGACCTTTTAATATGGCAGTAAATAACATGACACATTTATAAGATAAATTAGATTAATGGTATTCATAACAGTAAAAAAGATCCCCTTCTCTGTGTGTTCCCTGTGTGTCTGAGCATCTATGTTTTATGATGTGGCAGCAGGGCCAGCCACAAAGTGCATGCGCTTAAAGATCTTCAAGTTAGGGTTTGCTTTTAATTACTCTGGTGAGACACAGTGAATTCTTTAGGTTGTATTTATCAATTCAAAGATATCCTTGACAGATAAATCGTCATAAAAATAAATAAATAAAACTATTATCCTTTTAATAACATGCTATTTGCACTTTTGAGTGTGGAAAAGCTGCCACCAACAACAACAACAGTCTAACATAAGGAGAAGATGAGAGAAATTAACGAGTATGACCTCAAATGACTGCAAACTGTCAGTTCATAAGATGGAACTCGCAACACAAAGATGCGTTTGTTTCTTTGTTTTGCTTGATGTATGAATAAGCAACTGTCTTGCCATGACAACTCAAAAAAAATGAGAAGAGTTTAATATTTCATATTCCAGACTGGTCTCAATCACAGACGTGATGTGTTATGTGCGTTTATATCGTTTCAGTGTTGTTGTGTGCGAGGTTTGCAACACCCTGGACAATAATCATAGGGGATGTTAAGTCTTTATCGTTTTAGTTCCCGGATAATTCAACCAACAGATTATCAGCGTGGCTCTAAATATAGAAAGTAGCTGAGTCGCTGTCTTAAAGGCACATCTCATATCCGGTAGAGTAAAGTGATATTGGCTCATAATGTGATGCGTTCCTCTTTCATATGATAACATTTTGCTTACATCACTCCTGCATGTTACATACAAGATAAACATGAGCAGATCCATGTGAACCTGTGAGAAGTGTACTCGCCAAGTCAAACATAGAGCAATGACACCTACGACATTAGTTTGGCTCTGGACTCCATGCAGACGCCCCCTCACACGAGCCGTGTTGATACTGTCACAAATTTGTATAGACACAGGAAAGACTTCCCTTTTGCTGCTGGTGATTCTAAGACATTTGGGTGGTAAGTAACCAAAATCCACCTCCACTTCGCTCTTAATGTGCTGTTTGTTCAAAGGAGAGTACAGAGCAATATGGTCTGGGGTTTTAGCATAGTGGAGTGAATTTATTGTGTTCTCATTGTTTGGATTCATCTGTCTGAGGGCAAATCTACTCATATGTTACTCTCGAGAGCAGCTGATGTCTACGCCCCTCGCTTAAATAACTGTTTATTCACAAGGAACACATTTTGTTATGAGATTTTGATGATGTATGATCATTCCATTGATAGTGTAGTTTGCATATTTATGTATCTTAGGTGAGCCTTTGTGCTTTTTCCAGTCGTGAGCTCAGACAGCATTCCTTATTTTCGCTCTGATTTCATTGTTGTAATACTCGTCTCTCTGGAGTTATGAATAAAAAGTCTCAACAGCTTAGCACTACACCTAACACCTTACTGTGAACTGCTATATATTATATTTATATATATATATATATATATATATATATATATATATATATATATATATATATATATATATATATTCTTTTTTTTAACTAATACTAATTCAATGTAAAGAACATTTTCAGTAATGTCTTGTGTCACCAGTCTAACCCTAAAATAACAAAGCCATCTGAGTGCATCATGGGTCATCATGTAGTCTAACCCTTCTAACTGCTAGTTAACAGTCTGTTTTCTTTCTCTTTTTCTCTTGTGCTGTTTCACCAACCTGACCACGGTCTGTTCGCTCTCTTTGGCATGTTGTTCTCTGAAGGAGAGGAGCTTTTGGGGACAGAAGGGGCCAGGTACATGAAGATGGATGACATGAAAGACCATGATGACGATTTCCTCTCCCCCAAGAAATCACTGGAGTACGAGAGAGGGCTGGGCACAGCGTAAGGGGGATGGGTGGGGAGGCAGGGAAGAGAGCCGAGCTAGTGGCCACGAGCTTGTAGGTGGATGGGTGGGAACACGCCTTTAGACACACTGAAAACCAGGATGATCACTTGGGAGGAGCTGAGATCTAAAGATACACTCTTATCTGACTTTTTTTTTCTTCTTTCATAACAGAAATTATTCGCCAGCCATTCCCAGAATTCCTCGTGTCTCTCCCGAGACAGTTATTCTGAAAGAACATGAGATAAATCAGGTACGGTACAGCGCAACATGGCTGATATAGTCCCTATTTAAACTATTGCAGGATGGCTCCAGCACTTTCTTTGCATTGCACTTTAATCGTGTTGTCTCATTTTCTGCTCCACAACTCAATGGCATCATTTGTTTCAGTGCTTTTGACTGGTGAAGATTGTCTGGTCAAAACCAAGTACTTGTGTGAAGATATCGTTGTGCATTTATGATCTTACCTGGCAACACAGTGTCCCCCGCTGCATCTTATTTCCTGCTATTAGCTCTTTGTTTTCATGGTCTGAAACAGTTGTTAATGCACAAGCGAAGTACTAGCTGTTCCTCCACTAAATAATGTTTGTTACTCCCTTCAGTACCTAGAAACAGAACAAGTTATTGCACAACTTCCATCCGATTTCCAAGACTTGATTTACATTTAAGGAAAATGCATGAACCTTCAGTTAAAACCAAACTTTCCAAACAGTTTTTTAATTTGAAATAATTTGAATTTTTTTACTTAATAAAATACTTTGATTATTGACCATAAATGATTCAATGATGAATGGTTAGTTGATACATGCGATCATTCTTGTGAAATATCTGCTCACTAACCACTAAAATGTGAACTCTTTAAAACTGGGAACAAGGACACACACAATCGTCATAACTCTGTCAATAGTATTTCTGTTATCTATGACATTGTAAGCAGTGCAATTTTTGTTTCATAAAACAATATTTTGCAGATTATTGTTAATCTAATGATTTTTTTTCTGCTTCATGTAGCAGCACACTCCGCTTCCACTGCCCAAAGAATATGATGAAGACTCACTGATTCCCAGCAGCCCAGCAACCGAAACATCTGACAATGTCAGCCCAGTCGCCAGTCCCATACACACAGGGTCAGCTGATCCCACAATCAAGAGAACATTTTATATCACTTCATTTTTGTCTAAACAGGTTGGTAATCGTCATGGTTTTTGTTCAACAACAGGTTCTTGGTCAGTTTTATGGTGGATGCTCGGGGCGGTTCAATGCGAGGCAGCAGGCATAATGGTCTGCGTGTCATCATACCTCCACGGACGTGTGCTGCACCCACCCGTATTACCTGCCGCCTGGTGAAGCCGCAGAAGCTGACCTGCCCCCCTCCTCTGGTGGAAGGAGAGGGGCTGGCCAGCAGGATCATTTCCCTGGGTCCAGCTGGTATGCAGTTTCTGGGGTAAGGAAGCATCGGAAATGTTCTTTCCTCCCTTAACTCGAAAAAACATGAATTGTTGTTGTTGTTTTTTGTGTGTATGCGTGTGTGTGTGTGTGTGTGTGGGGGGGGGGGGGGGGGGGGGGGGGGTTCTTTTCATACTCCTCATTATGTTTAAGATTTGTAGTATGTGTCATCTCCAAAACAGTGTTTGATATTAAACTATTATGAACCCAATGTTTTTCTTTGCCTTCTCAACGTTAAGCTTAATGAGGCTCACAGCATGGAATGTCATATACAGAGAAGTTATCCAGGCAATTAGGGAAAGACAACCTCCGATATGCTTTAAACATGACATTGTAGACTGTCATTATTTATTAACAAAAAGTATGTCAAGATGAAGGAAGCAGCACATTTAAAACTAAGTACACGACTTTACTCAAGAAGGTAAGTAGCTCCCAGGTGCTGCTAAACAAATGCACTTGATATCTGATCATCAACGTGATATCTGATCATCAACGTGATATCTGATCATCAACGTGATATCTGATCATCAACGAGTCTGAGCAGCCCTGTAAAATCACATCTAATGGTATTTTGCTGGTCTGGATCATTCAGGTGTTTATTCTTGCAATACCAGCAGGAAAAGACATCATCACTGATCTTCGAGATCAATCTGGGAAGAGTTTTGTTGGACAGTGACAAATAATTTTGACTTCATTGTTCCGTAGTAAGAAAGATTATTTGCAAATTGGACACATTAAATTGAGTTGTCAATGTTATTTGTTTTATCCCAGTATGATGAACTGTCTTGTCATTCATCTAAGGTTGTATTTGCATGATTTTAAGACTCAGTAAGAAGAAAATGCATTTTGTTATGTTCTGATACACTATTTGTTTTGAAACAGATTTCGTTTTTTTAATCTCACAACTGAATTTCCATATGTGATGTTTATGTACTTCTGTGTGTTTGGCAGACCTGTGATTGTAGAGATCCCCCACTTTGCTGCTATGGGTCGCGGTGACCGGGAACTTGTTGTGCTGAGGAGCGAGAACGGCTCAGTCTGGAAAGAGCATCGCAATCGCTACGGCGACGAGGTGCTGGAAACAATCTTGAATGGAATGGATGAGGGTAAGATTTTTTGTTCATCTGGGGAACTGTCCCACCGACTGGTGTGTGTTGTAAAGAAATTTAACCCTGTCTTCTCCTTAGACCTAGAAAGTCAAGAGGAACTGGGGAAGAAGCGAATCCGCCGCATCATCTCTACCGATTTCCCGCTTTACTTTGCTGTTGTGTCGAGGGTCCAACAAGAAAGTGACCTCATTGGTCCAGAGGGAGGTTCACTGACAAGCAAACTGGTACCGATGGTCCAGGCCACGTTTCCCGAGACGGCAGTCACCAAACGAGTCCGCCTGGGGCTGCAGGTGAGATGGGACGATGAGGAAAAGGAAGGAGAAGAAAAACAGAATCATTAATGCCTGCGTTGCCTGAAAGTAGCATGTTGGATTTGTTTGATTTGCATTGGAATGGCCTCTTCATATCAGCACTTGGTCCAACTTCTGCTGATGTAGTTTTATGTTGTTTTTTTTTGTTTGTTTTTTTTATTATTACATTTTATATTTTTAGAGGATCTTTTGTTACTTGTTAACTTACATAACGCATGCATCTGGGACCTTTTTTCACCTGTGGACTGCTTATTTTCTGCTGATATGTTTGCATTTGTTTTGCCTTAAGTGTCTTTCTCACTAATGTATTTATGTGCTTGACATGCCCTCTTCATTGTATATTTAACACCTTCATTTGAGATACCTAAGATATAAACAATATTCTGCATGATTATTTTAGTGAAGTCAGACTATGATTTAAACATATTTTTCAGTGATTTTGGTGTCATTTGCATGTAAAACATGTGTTAAAATATATATGTTTTGGAGGGAAACAAATGTTTCACCTGATCTTCAAACTTCAAACTGTAGTTTTATTATATAAAAATTACACCCGTGATTGTAGAACTGCACTTTTCAGATGTTATCTTAGACATACACACCAAAGACAAGATAAAACCATTTTTACAACACGTAACCACACAATGTGAAAATCAGAAAGTTTTTTTTTTTTAAACAAACATGCAATTATGACTTTGCTTTCTCATTCTGATGTCCCTCCAAAAGACCCTGATTCAAAAGGAAATGTCAAAGGAACTACGTGTAATATTAGAATTATAATCAATTCATCAATGTCCAAATTTATGTTGGAAACACATGTGATTGTTACTAATCATTTCAGACATTTATGAATGTACAAAGTACATTAGATGTTGTCTTTTACTTCCTCTCAATCCTCTCAAACGTCGGTATATTTATTATTCTGTTTGATTCCGATTGCATTCAATAGGAAGGAAATTTCCAATTCGTCTGTGAATACACGCTACAGCAGCTTATGGGTTTTAATGATCAGATACACACTTACAACTCCAATCTCCCAAAATGTTTCAGTAGACCAAAATGATCAATTATATGGGCACAGACTGAAGTGACCTTCTACTGTATGTTTTGGTTCAACAGTTGTCCTGAGGACACAAGAGAGAGTTTATGTACTGTTACCTATTGTAGTCTTGTACACTAACATTTTATCACCCATGTTGTAACCTTTAAACTAAACATCAGAGTGAAACTGAATATAAGTAATATTAATAGCTATAAAATTCAGTTAATCTTTAGAAATGTGTCTATTTAACTGAGATGATTGTATGAAGCATGTCTAGTATGACAACGGCCTTGTGAAAAACCACAGTGCCTTATTCTTTGATATCGCTTTTGTATTAATGATTGTAAAAGCTTCTTGTTAACTGTAAAATTTCACAATAAAAAAGAACGATAAAGCCATTAAATAGTTTGTGCTGCTATTGTTTCTTCAGCTGCATCAGTTAAGATATTTTATTCACTGTACACTTGCTTCTCTTTTCGTTCAACTTTAATTTTTCTTCTCTTTACCCTTTTATTCTTTTTCCATTTTTTTTATTTTATTATATCCGATTTCCTGTTGTCCCAACATCTTTCCTCTTAATTTCCACTTCCCTATAATTTGGTATTTTTTTCTTTCTTTCGTCCTTGTCTTCAAACCTGTCCCCTTATCATGCTCGCCCATCGTCTCCATCACTCCCGTTTCACTTCAGGCTCAACCAGTTCCAGATGAGTTGGTTGCAAAGCTGCTGGGTAACCAAGCAAACTTTAGCCCAGTGGTCACTGTAGAGCCTCGACGGCGCAAGTTTCACAGACCCATCGGCCTGCGTATACCCCTGCCCCCGTCCTGGAGGGAGAGCCCTCGAGACTCGGGGGAGGGCGACACCACCAGTCTGCGTCTTCTCTGCTCTGTCATAGGTACTGCATGCCATAACCGTGAGAGAACCTGTGGGCGGGTTTATTTCAGCTGGGGCAGTTTAATACCATGTGAAGAAGCAGCTTATGGGCCATAGCTCCTAATTTGCATGAGTAAAAGATGTCAACATATTGAAATTGCCATCATATGAACTGTGACGACTGCTTTCTTCTACTGTGCCTCAGGCGGTACAGCGCCAGCCCAATGGGAGGACATTACTGGCACCACCAAGCTTATCTATTCTAATGACTGTGCCAGCTTTACAACCAATGTTTCAGCACGGTAAGTCCCAAACATTTACAATTTCACCGTCACACCATTAATAAATAGTGTGTAGCTGCAGCTTGACTGTAATTAAGGAAGACGAAGGGCATATTTCCATTCAACATCGTGATTGCATGCAATTACTTCCTCTCAGATTCTGGCTCGCGGACTGTCCTCGGACAGCTGAGGCCGTCTCCTTTGCTAACCTGCTCTACAGAGAGCTATCAGCCGTACCCTATATGGCCAAGTTTGTGGTTTTTGCAAAGATGAATGAGCTTCGTGAGGGCCGCCTGCGCTGCTACTGCATGACTGATGACAAGATGGACAAGACCTTGGAGCAACATGAGAACTTCACAGAGGTGGCTCGCAGCCGAGACATAGAGGTCAGTGCACCGATGAGGGAGCATCTCTACATGAACAGCCGAACACCGCGGGTCTGGCACTTGAGGCTTGTTGAGAATATTAGTAAAAACCTTGTGATCTGCTGAAACCATCTTTCTAGATAAGCACCTAGGTGATATCTTGCAGGTGATGGAGGGAATGCCACTTCACCTGGAGTGTTCAGGAAATCTTGTACCAGTGAGAAAGGCCACACAGCAGCCTCGCTGCTTTAGTTTCCAGGCCTTCAGGGATAATCGACTTCCTGTCTCTGTTAAGGTGTTACAATTTGGCTTTCCTTTAAGTTTATTTGTGTTTTTTTGATCACTGGTACAGCATGAGTTCTATTTGCACTCCTCTTACGCATTTGACTTGTATGCCGAAGGTGAGAGACAACAGCAAAGAGCCCACTGGGTTTTTGTCTTTTCTGCGCAAGTCCACCAAGTACGAGGACAGCCAGCATGTGCTCTGCAACCTCAACATAACTATGCCTCCATGCATCAAGGTAAACCTTTCAAAGTCAGATATTTACACACCAAGTTTATTTAATTACAGATATTTCATCTGGGATGTCTGTATTTATTTATCACTTGCAGGTTGTTGGCAGTGAGGACCGGAGGCGAACACTTACTCCGCTGGCTTTAAGAGAAAGATACAGTGCACTCAACGAGCCTGCTATGGGTATCGGACATTTACACTTTTGAATGATTATACATCTGTTTTAGCTTTTTGTGGTGATGTATATTATTTAAAGTACAGTATGGGATTTTTTCCCCCCCCAGCATATTGCTCTGTCTCCAGCACATACAGAATCTATTAGCATCATGACTAAAAGTTTACACAAGTCAAGTGTTGGAGTGTCGTTTATGCTCTGTGTCTTGCAGCATCAATGAGCGCCATGGAAAGGACGGAGCTTAAGATGGCTGTGATTGCAGAACAGTTGGGACTGAGCTGGGCAGGTGAGTGCAGCATGAGAAAACGGAGAGTCTGGCTTTACGTGAACCACACATGTTTATCCGCTTGCCTGACATGGTTCTGCTGATTGAACAAACTTACAACGTGGCGTCTAGCCAACGAGCCTAATTATGTTCAGCTTCCCTGCAGAGAGTCGCAGGTAATTTACAGAGAGAGCCGTCTTTCTCCTCAGAGCTGCAGTGAAGCAGAGTGCTACAAAAGCAAGGTAATACTGTTATTAACTCATTTGTTGTTTTTTTAATCTCCTATGCCATATTTTATAAACAGAGCTAGCGCGTGAACTTCAGCTCAGTGTGGATGACATCAATAAGATTCGCGTGGAGAATCCAAACTCCCTGCTGGAGCAGAGCTCTGCGCTGCTCAACCTGTGGGCCACTCGTGAAGGCAAAAGGGCTAAGAGTGAGTGACTGAAACCGAAGTGTGCCTTGGATGTATTTATCCCTTCAAATTCTTTGATTTTTAGTCTCTTTTATCCAGTGTTCCGACTTGTGTACCTGTCTGAAGCCTCCCCTTCTCTTTTGTCTCATCTGCGTGAGTATTTTCTTCCCATGTTTTTCTCTGTAGTGGAGAGTTTATACACAGCTCTGAAAAGTATTGACCGTATGGACATCATCAACATGTTGGAGGGCCAGCCTCCTCAGCCCTTGAGACAAAGCTCGCGTGAGCTCAGCAGACGTCGACACAATGAGAGAGAACACCTCTCACCTGGTATGACCAATGGTAAGGTGTTTCCCAGGATCCCACGGTGCAGCCCACTCCCACCCTCCCCTTGTCCTTTACCCCACAACACATTTCCAATGAACATACAGTGGTGCTCAAAGTTTGCAAACTACCTAGAAGTTTCTGTTTTTCTTCATATATCACCTGTAACATTATCAGATTTTATCACAGGTTCTAGAAGTTTGAACTGATACCAAACTGACATAAGATGAAACACTGAAGGTAGTCGTTTGTTTATTGAAATATAACACATCTGTGAGCGGAAAAAGTATTACTCTTTGCTTTCATTATCGATTGTGAAGGAACTACAGCAACTAAATAACAGGAGAACATTCCTCTATTCAAAACTATTTCAGCTGTGGGATGTTGATTGGTTTCTTCGGTTGAATTTCGCTTGATCTCACCTCGTTTCATAGCTTGTTTCTTTCTTCTTGCAGAGCGCTTTTCTTCCACTTGCAGGCCTGCTATGCACTCCAGCCTTCATTTTTCTAGTGTTAGCCAATGTGAGCGAAGTCTCAGTTACTTAAAAGTTATTCTTCGGTCTTTTTGTACCAACTTACTCGTGACTGTCGTCACATATCGACAACATCTTCATTTTATTTTGAACTTAACTGCTAACCACAGAGGATCTGAGAGGGTCATACTTTTTCCACTCAAGTATGCAAGTTTGGTCAATTTTCTTAATTAGACAAAAAAGTTAATCCTTTGTGTTATTTGTTTGAATAGATACTCTGTTGTCATGTTTAGGGATTTTGTGAACATCTGATCATGTTTAAGTCATATTTCCACAGAAACATAAAAACTTCTAAAGTGTTCACAAACTTAGGCACCATTTTCTTCCCCAAAGATCCCCAGAAGACAAAGTGATTGTTTTTTTCTTTTGCTTGTAAAATCTATGTTTTCCCAGTGTCATTATCATTTAGTTGTATAAGAGCTGCCACCAATGTGCACAGTTTGCAGGATTTTACCTCAGCAACATGCAACTGGACTCAGGACACTCCTACTGTACTTCGTCCCCTGCTCAGACATTTTCACGGAATATGTATATATCTATTTATATATCTATATATATATATTTTATTTGTTTTTTTTCTGGGTAACGGAGAAATGCACAGTACACAAAAAGTATTAAATGATGAATGTTTGTAGACTATCAGGGAATTTATTCCACGGACAAAAAACTGTCCTCATCATCAATAGTCGTTTAGTGTTTAATCTTAATAAGATGTGCACAACTCAATTTGAATAAACAGTCATTTTTAAGGAATGAATATTTTTAGTAATGCTTGAATGTCATACATCACCTAGAATTAAATGGGCTTAAGTTTTGCGTGATAATTCATTAAACAACATCTTGTCATACATGATCAGTCCACATAGATTCTACGTGGCGCCTCGCAGATCTGCCGCTCCGGGCAGTTGTTGCTCTTTTACTCTTTTTGATCATGGTTTCCTCCACTTGTGCATACCCTGCATCTTATTGATTCCATTTTCACCTCTGGACCGATGTGAGCTCCTCATCGTCCTGAGCTGGCTTCTCCTGTCTGTAAGCAGTGCAGGTGATGAGTTAGTTGGACAGGTGATAGGTCCATGCTGTGAAAACTGGAGATCACAGATGTAACTATGCATCCATCGGTGGCCATGACGGTCAAAGGGTGAAAAGGAAGGCGTTCAGATCACAGCTGCGGTGAATCTGATAACCTTGTATGCGTTGTACCCGTCTACCTGTCTGGCTACCTGCCTCCCAAAAGTCGTTCCTGTTTTTACGCGGTGGCTGTGGATATCTTTATACCAGGTCGTCTGCTTCTTATAGACTAATCATTTATTTTAAGACGTTTACAACTTACTGATCCAGTTTAATTCATCTTGGAGCAATCAGGTGGGAAACCCATCATGAATTTTAAGGCCATAAAAATCAAATGGGTCATAAAGAATGAAAGTGCTACTAAGGCGAGGAAAAGTGAATTTATTATCGCTCTAACAAATAAATACCAAGCCACACCCATGAAATACAAATTACGTTAGGTAGTGAAGCACGATAAAAGAGGCATTACTTGTTTCACAGGTTAGTTTTTTTATTTCGAAATATTCATAAAATTCTCTTTTTTACTGAGTTCCTCATATATTTATGAGAAGATGATGTTTTGTGTTACTCTGTTAATTGTAAAGACACACTTGGCCAAGCTAAACATATAGACAGGAGACGGCGGGGAACAGCTGCTTCCGGACAGCCATGCGTTTGTCTGGGGGGTAGTCGCATCTCCAAAACTGGTCAAACTGTACGGATGGTTGCCCAGTTACACGAGCTTGTCAGGTTTTAGTAGTTAGAAACGGATAACTCTTCAAGTTAAGTTAAGTGCTTCATATTCACAGTGGCACCACAAGAACAGTGTATGTCAGTTAATATTGTTTTTTGGATATTTTTGTTTCTCAAAACTATTTCACATTTAGTTTTTATTACATTTTGTTCCCTTCTAAAATGTTCTAAAAAAGAAAGAAGATGATAAAAGAGTACAACACAGAGTGAGACCTCTCTGTCTAGACTTTTGTGGGAGAGCATCTAAAATCTTTCTGCCTGTGGTTGCATGTGTAGAAGTTTGTTTCTTTAGGGTTAATGTTGGTGCACTGAATGTCCTTTTGGGAACCATATTTTCATTTCCTGTGAATCTGTCCCTCTCTGTGTTTCTCTGGACATGTCATCTGCAGCCTAGTCGCCCTTCTCTTCCTCCTTCTCACTCCTCTCCGATCTCTGACTTCATGCTGACCTCATGTTGACCTCTGACCCACATCTTTAGCTTCTTTTTTTTTTAATTTTCCCTTTTTGCAATTGGTGCAGTTCTTTTCATTTTACTCTTAAAAACCCCACTATTTTTAAGTGTCCGCTTTGTGACAGATACTCCTCACTTAGACTGTGTTTTCAGCACCCACTGGGAGGGGGGAGGTAACCCTCACTTTTTCTCTCTCTTTCTCTCTCTCTCTCTCTCTCTCTGTCACACCGTGCGTGTCTGTGTTCATTACCTGGTTTGTGTTCCTCTTTCTCTCTTGTTGCCCCCTTTCTTTTTCCCATTCTGTGTTTTCCCACTCGTCCCGTCCCTTTTCGTTTCCCTGCCCTCCTGCATGACTGCATGTGGACCAGACTCCCATTGCTCGTCTCCCTCTGTGTTTGCATGGGAGCACAGGGATGGTGGGGAGCACTAACACTTGCTCGTTGCAGATTATGCTTCAGACTTTGCATTAAAGCTGCTTGACCAACAGACGTGTATTTGCATGGCATGTATCCTGAGAATGACTCTACAGTCTGTCTCTGTTACTTCTTTGTAATCTGTGGGGGGGGGGCAAACCTTTGTTTGTGAACTTTGACGTTTGTCTGCTCTCCTCATGTATGAATGTTATGGTTGTTTTTGTGTGTGTCACTGATTTTGTATAAACTTTGTTCACTTCATTTTGTAGAAAACGTGATTCGATGATGTTGGCCCCTTCGTTTTCTGTAGCTGCTTTTTTCTTTTTTAAATGTGAACTGTTGAATCAGTCTGTGTGAGCGTGTCTGTGAGCGTCTTTATCAGTAATTTAATTTGTACATTTTTAAGTGTTTTGTGGAGTTCATACATGTGTACCCATGTGTGTGCAGGCAACAAGAGAACATTTCAAAGAGAATGTTATTATTTTACATATATTTCAGTTTCAATGTGAGCTTTGTTTCCCTCGACTTCGGTCTTTCAGTCAAGGGCTTAGGCCAAATTCTCTCTCAACATTTCCATGATGTCTGTTTCCTCCATGAGTCTTTCTCTCAATATCTCTGATGCTGAAAACAGAGTTTTTATTTTGGCATCACCAGAACTGGAACAAATTTGTTACACGGCATGTGTCAGATACACAAACACTCAATGACCAAATACCTATAATAATAATTTACCTTTGAGACAAATTGCTCTGTTTTTTTCTAATTAAGTTTTAAAACATGTTAATGTAGTTGACTTTTTTTTCTTGTCATATATGTCAAAACTAACCTAGTTACATAATCATACAGATGTTACATTTTACTGTCAGATATTTCCACCTACTAGTAACGCAGAATTTCTGTAAGAGGCTTGTATAATAACTCAATAACTGATTCCAGTTGATTTTATGATTAGATTATAATTATTAAAGCAGTACTTTAAAAGTATTTACTGTAGGTAGTATAAAATAAATTTAACAGAATGCTTTAAGTGTCGTTATAACTGATTTACAACAGCATTTAGTGCTTCTTCATTTAAGATTGTGTATTTTTAACATTAATAAATTATCAGACTTGTCTTAGCTCTGTAAAGGTATAGTGGAGTAATCTTGTACTTGGCACAGAGTGACGAGTCTCTGTGTGGGTAGTAATACCAGCTCCTCAGTGCGTGCCAGCTCGGTGCATGTAAATGCATGTGAACCTTTTGTTTTAGTGCTGTTGGTCCTCACTGCATTTACAAAGACACTAAAACTATATTGATACATAAACACCAGAGAATAAAGTTTTCTCAGAAGCACTTCAGAGCGGGAGTTTGCATGAGTTGCACTTGCTTAACTGGAGGTACTTCGGGGTGGCATCTGCATAGAGTACAGAGGAGGTAAGAAATCCGGCATAAAGCATGTTGTTAAAATCACAGGGCTCTATTTGGAGGTCACAGAGGAATGCTACAGAAAGTAAACAGCAAACTCTCCAAGAAGTCTCAAACAAATGTTCTTATGTGCAGCTTTATGATAACACATCTGGAAAATGGCTCAAAATGTTTCTCCATCTCCGTCAAGGAATGGAAAACCGATAGACTGCTGAAGGCCTCTAGATGATGTCTGTTTTGAGCACTGGTTTCTTTTCTTTTTTTTATTTCTAAAGGACTGCTGCTCTAACAAACAGTAGTTTTGAATTTTGTAAATGACATGTTAAAAATGAAGCCCAGTTTCACACCAGCCAATCAGCACACAGAGTGAACATTTTAGCTGACTATTGTACTGCACAAATACAGTGATATTCATCATCATTTATGTTTAAGGCTTCGTGTGTAGTGCTGTACTGCAGCTGACTTTTATCTTTGTTTTTAACAAAAATCTTCATTAGAAAAAGTGCATTTGTTCCAGCAAAAACATATTCCCGATTAATATTTTACTGAAAGCAGATGGGAAGGTTAAAGCAAAATTAGATCAAGGGGTCTTAATTGTTACTTGATGTGTCAGATGTCTCCTACACTGTCAGCAGAAGTCCACAGCCAAATGTGAATCAAGTTACATTCTGTGCTCGGTACAGTAATCTCATCACCATGCAGCGTACACATACAGTCACTCTTGCTTTCTCTGTATGTACTGTGCACCATGCACCACATCTCTTGCGTCATCCACATGTTCCACATATACTTTTTAGTAAAATGTCTTACATTGTTATAGCTATTTTGGCACTCACACATTGCTTTATCTCAACTGTCATTCATTTTATCCACCTAATCTCTAACAAAAGTCTTTTTTTTTTGGGGGGGGGGGGGGGGTCATTATTAATGTCCAGGTTACGAGACATGTAGTTGCAGTGTAAAAAAGGACACTCCTCATAGTCTTCAACTGTATTTCTCTTATTTATTTTTATTTTGAGCCTATATAATAGCTATTTTGATTTTAAATCAGGCCTAAATATAAAAGTAAGATGAAATGTTATCAAGACTGTTAAAATGTGATCCGTAGGAGTGACCTGAGTCCATATCACATTGTTTTACTAACTGATGCCACTGGACTCCAAATACTAATACTAACTTTTGTTCGATGTGTTGAACTTTTGTGATTTCTACAACTGGGGAAGTGTCTTCTGTAATTGTGTTTGCATAAATACTAACTACACAGTGGTGTTTTATACGCATCGTAAATAATCTATATGTCAACGATAGAGCAAGCAGTTGTGATGAGTGAGACAATATGTGTTTGTGTGAGCACGTGTTTTCACATCTGAGTGCGGAATCAATGAGATGGCCTGCGTGCGTGCATGCAATCCAGCCTGTCAACAACTATAACCTGCCTGTCTCTGAGAGGGTTTGAATGCATGCATCTATGAGTGTGAGTGTACGTGTGTGTTAGTATAGATCGAGAGTGCGTGTCCCTGCTGGACAGGAGTCAGTAATCCCTTTCCGTCTTTCTGCAGGTGGCAGCCAGCAGAGCAGCATCAGTCACTGCCGGGTTCAAACCTCAGTCTCAGTCAACTGGCCCATCTGGTCGTGTCTGCTGCTGCTGCCACTGCCGCTCTCACCGCCAACACTGGCTGATTTAGCTTGAAAACTCCTCGTCTAAAACCTGCCCTTGCACTCTGAGCTAGTTGCACCTTTATTCCAGCTCCTATTGTCTTGGCCCTCCATCGTCTTTCCCTCCCCGCTTCTCTCCCATTTGTTCCTTTAGCCTCCTCTACTCCTCCCCTAGATGCCCAGATCCGGGTGAGGGGCACTTACCCCCCTCCCAGGGTCCCAATTCTGTGGGGGTGAGGTGGGGAGCGAGGCGAGGGGGGCCGGGTGTCAGTGTGCATCTCTTTGTCTCGCTCTAGGTTATGGGCTTGCGCAGGAAGAGCTTCTCTCACCGGCCTCCATGCAGTACAGCTTGCCTTCTCCGCTGGGTGCTGAGCCTTACTGGCAGGAAGTCTCCAGTCTGGACTGTGCACCCATTGCCACCACAGAAGAAGACACCCTGATGGAGATGTCTGATGTACAGGTGTGGCCCTCAGGCAACAGCCCCTCCTTGGTGACTGTGGAAGACTCCTCGCTGGAGTGCAGCAATGCAGATGACTCAGAAGGTCTGCTGGGGCTGCCATATGGAAGTCTGGGTCGGCCAGCCAGTCAGGCCAGCGCAACCAGCGGAGGGGGTGGGATGCTGAGTGGTTCCATTGAACTGCCAGAAGATGACTCGGAGATGGGCGTTGACTCGCTTAGTACTACCACTCCTGCCTCGCTGGGAGGCACCATCGCTGGGATCAATCTTAACGGGCTGAACAATGGTCAGGGGTCAGAGGCGAGCTCAGAGATATCAGCCGTCACAAGTACGACTGGTGGTGATGGAGTTGGAGGAGAAGGAGGACGAGAAGGACGAACAGGTTCAGAGGAAGGACTTTCTTTCGTTGCAGGACAGCAAAGGGTGTATGCTCGGTTAAGTGAGTCACCTGGTCTGAGCTGTGTTGCAGATCGAAATGGAGACAGGTTAGTGAGACCTCTGTATGCCTCTCAGTTTGGACACAATGACAGTATTTTTCATTTAATCTCATGGCATATCTGTCAAAATTCTGTGAGGAGGAGTTGGCTACCAAGAGGTTTCTATCGGCTGTTATACTTTTCTAAGTAATCTAAGTATGGCATGTGCAACTTCTCATTTGTCCTCTATTTCCAGGTCAGGTAGTGGTGGAAATGGAGGTGGTGGAGGCTCTTTCCTTTCCTACCTGCAGGAACAGACAGGCCCAGGGTGGATCCCTGTCACCGACCCAACTCAGGCTTGGGTTGGCACCCAGTCCAAGCCCAGGCAGGCCATCGAGACCATGGTTTCATCTGTACGCAATGCTGTGGATAGTGACCAGTCCCATGTGTCCCAAGAAGCCTTGCTTCAGCCTGTGAGGGACATGGGGCACTCTGAGATCTTACGGGGGCACTTCAGGGGCACCCAGCCTTTCGAGAAGGGTTTGGGATTTCCACACAGGGTACCAGAGCTCAGAGCCTGGGATGAAGTACGCCTGAAGGGCCAAGTGAGTGCATTGTTTGTCCCATCTATAAAATTAAAAACATCAACCTCAGTAGGACTCATCTTTCAGCATTGATGAATGTATAAAAGTCATTGTTATTTATCCAATAGTTGGAATATTCCTGGAACAAAGTGGCAGGACTACATTAACTGTCATCCAAAATCCTGACTGATGGCATTGCAAAAATACACTTTCATTCATGCAACTGGGTTTCAACTTTCAAAGGTTCAAAATTTTCTCTAACTATAATCCACTGTAAACCCCCCCCCCCCCCTCCTCCAAAAAAAAAAAACAAAAACATATGAGCATTAATTGCATGTGTTTTTGAGTCAAATCACAGTAATACAACTCTGTTGTGGTGCTTGAGCTATATGATTCGGGCTCAAGATTGGATTATGTGGGACTTTTAAACATTTATGCTTGATTCCTACTCACCCAACATAAACCTAGCAACATCTGGATCTTACATTCAGTGAGAAGCAGTTGGCATTTATTTCTAGGCTACATAGCCTAGAGCTGGAGTAGCCATGGGGGCTCCAGCTCCCCTCAACAGTGATTAGAATGTAATACCCAACGAACCTGTGGATAAACTATTACAAATCCATTTTGTCTGCAAGTAGCTCCCTCTCAGTTCAACCGCAAAGGGCTGCTTTCTGTGCTCCAGTCAGTAATTGTAGACTTTTTTTTTTCTCAGAAAGTCACTGAGTCCACTACAGCTTGTAGGACAGTTGAATCTCATCCTGTGGTAGCAGTCTCCAGGGTCATCTCTGGAAGAGATCATTTCAGCTGCTGCCCTAGAATCTGAGTGTATTTACAGTATATTATACTGTATTCTAGAGAGGCTGCAAACGATCATATCTAGCGGTAAAAAGCACGTTAAAAAAAAGCAGAGTTTAAACACACACACACACACACACACACACACACACACACACACACACACACACACACACACACACACACAGGGTCTAAGGCCCAAGATGGGCACAGATGGCATGTCCAGCCAAATATAGAAAGCATTCTCACACTCCTGCTCATGATACGTGATCCCTACCGCATGTTAACTTTCTGGCACAACAGATAGACTGCACTCGAAAGGAAAGACTTAGCCATGAAGATGTGTGAGGGTAAATATAGCTATTTAGTTCCTTTGTGGGTTTGATATTATGTTGTTAACTGTGATTAAAGAGCTCAGCTTGGCTTTGTTCAGGGGCTGAATCGTTGTGTCTGCACAATGTGAGTAATTTTTAAGTAACAGGCTTACTTGCTCCTTATATCATAGAGAATAAGAGGCATTTTGGAGTTGGACTAGGAAGTATGTAAGGAAAGTTAGTGGTGTCTTGCCACAGAGCCACACAGGAGAAGCTAGGGGTATTTAAAGCCCACAGATCACATGGTCAGAAGCAAGAGATGTGTGAATAGACTCTCATAGTTGCTTTTGGTTGGATCGGACGTGTGACAGGGTACAGTGGGCAGGAGAAGGAAAAGAGACCAGAAAGGGCCCTCTGCCCCAGTTAATGCAGCGGAGGTATGATCTAACAAACGCAACACCAGTTTGAATGAAGCAGAGCTAAGAGGCAGAGGGCTGCTACTGTTACCTTCTCTCTCAGCTGAAAGAAGGGCTGTGTGGGAAACAGAAGTCTCCGAAGGCTGACGGGCTCAAGCTGCTATCGTGTATTGCTTCGTGGCGGCTTGAACTGAGGAAATGTGGGCCCTCGTAACTGAGCTCCTCTTCAGCTTTGTGCTGCTGGCTTTCCTGGTGATCAGCTGTCAGAATGTCCTCCACATAGCCAGCGGCTCGGTGCGGTCCGTGCTCACCTATGTACATAATCAGCTGGACCATGAGCTCGGTGAGGTCGAAGGAGTAGTTGATGAAGAGGAAAACGTGACCACTAGGGTGGTCCGCCGCAGAGTCATCCTGAAGGTACAAAGATAGGAGAGTCTAGGAAAAATGTAGGAAAATTTTTCATTGGTGGAAAAACTGTAATGTGGTTGAAGGATTATTTGAAGAACACAGTATTTATAATGAGATTGTAGTGAAAGGTTTGTGGTAACTGGGGTAAATAGAAGCATGCAAGTTTATTTAAGGATTAAACAAGAACACTGTCAAATTGAACACTTTGAACAGTCCTCTTATAGATCAGGAAATAAGATGTTTTACCTTTTTTTTTTTTTAAATTAATCAAATATGTCCCGAGGTATTGCATTTGATCATTATTTATTCAATAAACACTGAACCAATTTACAGAACCAGTGTATGGAAAAAAAAATGTTTTAAGTTTTTTTGTTTTTTTTTGTAAAACCACATGTACAACCGTATAAGCGCAATACGAAGTGTTTTCATTTTCAAATGTGTTTTAGAAAAACCAAAGCTCTTGGTCAAAGCCATACTCTAACAATAATTAATCCCCCAATAATGCAGCGAATCCCCTTCACGCCGTCTCCCACTACCGTCATACCAAAACTACTTCTGGTTTTTTGTAGCCTAACACAAGCTCAACCAAATTTGTTCTGTGGGTAGTGTCCACCTGCAAGAATTCATTTGAACTTATAAATAGCTGTGCAGACACACTGCAGATTATTAGGAGCTATAACTGTATCACCATGAACCTCATAAACTGTAATTATGAGTGTACAAAGCAACATTAGTGAACCCTGTAGATCCAAACTGCTCTCACACAGAAGCTCTCTAAGCCCCTAAAACATCTGTTCTCTATTTCTGCTCAGAGGAGAAATAATCACAGTGCACTGCTTTGACAGCTACAGCCATGTTGCTGATATACTTGGGGATCAATGTGAAATGTAAATATAGACAGAATATAATAAGTTGTACATGTGTAAATTTGTTGAAAATTAAAAATCATACACAAACATCCTATCAAATATTGAATCTGAGAATTTCTGAAGCTTTTTCTTTTTAGATTTGCTCATTTAGAATTTGATGCCAGGATCATGTCTTAAATAAGCTTCAGCAGGGCCAAAAAAGAGCTTAAAAAGTGTCTAAATAATTATCAGATGGACCGTCTCCTAATTTGACAACAGCAGTGGCAACTTCGTTTTTTTTTATTGATTCATTCCAGACATGTCAAAACGACTGTGTAAAGCATAACAACGTTAACACTAGTATGAATCTATAAATAAACAAACATTTACACATGTGCTTACACACACATTTGAACATACAGAACCCCTTGAAAAAAAAAAAAAATAATATAAATATATATATATATATATATATATATATATATATATATATATATATATATATATGGATCTGTTTCTGTACAGAAACTTATAAAATAAATCTATACCCAAAGTGCACACATAAAACATATATCCTGTTTAACATGACAGGAAGAAGCAAGCAGACGGGATGACAAACTGGAAAAACAAGACAAGATATACTTACAGGGCTGACGAGACACAGGTGCAAACAATCAGGGAGACGAGGCCGAGGAAAGTAATACAGAAAGAAAACAAGACACAGAAAGACTTTCAAAGTAAAACAGGAAGTGAAGTTAACAGAAACAGAAAAGGACAGAAGCAAGAAAACAAGACAAGATCCAAGAACACCAATCCTGATCCTAACAGAAACACCAAAACTAAAGAACCAAATATATTTAAAAAATGAAATAATTAAAAAAAAAAAAACCAACCACAAAAACGCTAAACCATGACAGCCAGTATATATATTGGTGTGGGTGTTCGTTAGCACATGGAACAACCTTCACGTCCATGAAGCCATATATACCGGTTTTAAAGAAACATATGGTACAGGCAGCCTTTTTCTGGGAAAGCCTTATTTCAGCAAAGAAAGACAAACATTCAGCATGAATTAAGCCATGGCTTCAATGCTGGACGTTTTGGGCGCCTAACTGGTCATCCAAAGGTGACCAAGCCCAGTGTCAACCATGCCCGTGTCCCAACCTTTTATAAATGTGTTTTGGATTATTTGCACTGTAAACAATAACCTAACCTTTTTTTTTAAAACTGGTTTTGATGCTGGAACTCTCCAACACAAAAGGAGAAGCAGTTTGTGCTGTATTGATTACAAATTTTTACCAAGCGTTCAAATTCTTTATCATCCATAGGGGGACGAGGTTGAAGATCTACCTGGGGAGCAAGTGAGCGAGGAACAGTTCACAGATGAACACGGAAACATTGTCACAAAAAAGGTCAGCTTTTTTAAAAACACATTTAAAATGTATTCTAAGGCGGCTTTTTATTCTTATTTCAAGTCGCAATACTTGCTGAGCTCTTCACACGATGTATAAATGATTAATAATGATAATCAAAGTTCCTAATCATGCATGACCATCACACCGTGGGTGTGTAAATTTTTTTAAAGACTTTTTTCACCATCAAACCCTCACCTTTTCACTGCCTTACCCACTCTCTCCCACTCACTTCCACCCTCCTCCACCCTCCTGTGTGCAAATGCGTACATGTGTGATAGATCGTACGGAAGGTTGTGCGCAGAGGGAAGGGTTCAGATGAGGAGGTGGTTCAGGAGTTGAGCGTGGAGGGTTGTCTGCAGGATGCCAACGAGCTGGAGGGCGATGCAGAGCAGTTCATGAGCTACGCCATCCTGGGTCGGGACAGCAGCAAGGTGGGCTTCTGATCAGCAGGCGGCTGTGTGTCTCCAAGGCTCTCATTGTTAGCAGCAGAGTACACAAGGAGCCCTTAGAGCTGATACACCTTTATTAGATGCATCTAGAAGCAGCTAGATCATATACTAATACTAAGACTGCAGAGGGAAAGCAGTATGCTTGAATGTGGAATTTACAAGATGTTTTCTGAAAAATCCTTACAGAGTTTGCCGTGCATGACAAGTTTGTTTGTGATCTGACTACTTTAAAAGCTCCAGACCACCATAGTGGATAGAGACACATGTGTTTGGTTAAATGCTTTGTCGCTCACTCCCTGTAACATAAATCTCCATCTAAATGTTACTGTCTCATTTTCATCTTCTGCATGCAAGAGGAGCAAATTTGTCCTCTGGTGCTGCTTCGAGGGGTTCCCAGTGCATCAGCTCATCCAGGGTTTCATCACCTTTGTCCTCACTGAGTCATAACTACACTTCCTATGTCTGTTTCTGGCACATGACTGAATAACTTGACATGATTGTGGCTCCCTGCAAATGTAATTGTTTCAGTTCTCTTTTCTCTTAATGAATATCTCAATGAGTGATGCGTCTGTCTTCTTGGCTTCATTAAAGCTTGTAGCCCTTCACCTGTGACTGTGTGCCTTATCACTTGAACCAGGTCTTAATCAGAATTGAGCAGAGAAGATGGTCCAGACTTTAACTGTCAAAGAAAAGAAAAAAAAAAGTTTCTATGTGAGATTTGTCAAAAGTATATAGTCTATTTGGATCTTTTGCAAACTGTTTAAAAGTACGTCTATTATTTGACATTACACTAAATCACAAATACAATAACTCACCTGTTTTTCTTTTCCAACTGTCAGCCATCACTCCTGTCCTTGCGTTTACTTTTATATATCTCTATATAAATATAATTTCTTTCTTTGTCCCTCTCTTTTCTCTCTGTTTACTTACTCATCTCTCACATTTTTATTTTTCTTGTGTCGTTTCCCATTTATCTGTCCTTTCTTTCCATGTGACATTATATTTTTTTCTCTCTGTTGATATATTTCTTTGTTCCTTTTTCATCTGTCTCTCCTTCATTTGACTCTCCCTGACTAATATTCCCTCCGCCTCTTGCTTCCATCATCACCACTTCTCAACCCTTTTGCCTTTCCCCTCCCAACGATGTAGCCTGATTCTGTGGATGTGAAGAAAGGTGCTCAGATAGTGAAATGTGCCAGTCTGCGGAGAGTTAAGCAGTGAGGCAGACTGAGTGCTGCGTCCCTGCAGGTACGGGACTGACCCACAGCTCCTCGTCCGATCTGTGGGCAAAGGCATTTAATTCACTCTAACTGGATTAAATGCATCTGGATGTATCTTTAATCCAATACTAATGACATGTAACATGATGCTGGCACAAAAAGATGTCAAAAACAACTAACAAAGATGCAAATAGTACCGCAACATAATAAAAGTATAATCTGAAAAATATGCAGCTAACTTATTTTTGACTCATATAATTGTTTTAATTTGGAAGCTTAATTCAGTATTGAATAATGTTATAAAGTAAAAAGACCCACCCCAGAAAACTCCAGCGGTAGCACCAATAATTTTCTGCCTGAATATCCGATCGAGCTGCAGCTGCTTCTGCAAAGTGCTTTGTCATGTTTACATCAGAGTTTGGACTTATATTTGTGAATAAACAAATCTAATGGACAAACTTTTCTGTTTTGTCTTTCTAGTTATGTGGCAAAATGTGCAATGTAGAAAAACCTATTACTACCAAACGTCCAAACCCAGAACACAAATATAATTCCACAAGCGTGGTGCAAGACCTTTGTTAAAATTGCAACGAGCCGAGTGAGTTGTTTTTCTTTCACGTACATTGTGACAAACTGTAAAACGGCCGGCACAATGTGCAGTCTGCAAAACCAGCACCCAAGACAGATCTTGTAAAGTGACAGCTCTCAAGGACAAAGCTGTAAGGCCAGTTGTCCAGAGAATTTGAGCCAACACAGTGTGTGTGTGTGTGTGTGTGTGTGTGTGTGTGTGTGTGTGTGTGTGTGTGTGTGTGTGTGTGTGCGTGCGTGTGTGTGTGTGTGTGTGCGTGTGAGTGTGCTTGTGTGTGCGTGTGTGTGTGAGTGTGAGCGTGCTTGTGTGTGCATGTGTGTGTGCGTGCTTGTGTGTGCATGTGTGTGTGCGTGTGTGCGTGTGTGTGTGCGTGTGAGCGTGTGAGCGTGCTTGTGTGTGCATGTGTGTGTGTGTGTGTGTGTGTGTGTGTGTGTGTGTGTGTGTGTGTGTGTGTGTGTGAGTGTGCGTGTGAGCGTGCTTGTGTGTGCATGTGTGTGTGTGTGTGTGTGCGTGTGAGCGTGCTTGTGTGTGCATGTGTGTGTGTGAGTGTGAGCGTGCTTGTGTGTGCATGTGTGTGCATGTGTGTGTGTGTGTGTGTGTGAGTGTGTGAGTGTGACTTGCCCTTTCTAACCTAAAGGCCATGACATTCCTTAGATTACTGCTGATATTTCAAGTGACTCACTGCTGCATGTTAAACCATTTTTGCTTAAATGCACTTGCTGAACAAATATGCGAAGTGTCGGTGTCTGATTACAAAAACATGGGAAGAATTTGGGAGCTATGCAAAAAAATAAAACAGCGGATTAATATGTTAGCCAAGCTTTTTTTATAGTTCCTGTACATCGGTTCATGGATCAGTATTACCCATATTTGCCTCAATTTGCTTTCAGCTTGCATGCCACCTTTCTTTTGCACAGATCATTACCCTTTGTTAAGTAGCAGCTGACAACATGCATTTCTCTCTCTTTCCATAGAGTTCTCCGCAGGATTCAATCCCTTCACCGAAACCCACCTACATGGACACATGACCAGCAGCAGCTGACAGGAGGACGACCACACACGAAAAAGCAGACTAAAGGAAATGACGACCCCCAACACGTGACAACCACGGTGGCTTTGCCAACAATCAGCGTGCACCAGAAGAAAAGGATACTGATTTATTTGCAGTTTTTATTACTTTTTTTTTTTAAAGAAACTGTGGGGTTAAAAAAAAAACTAAATCGAAAACAAACAAACAAACAAAAAACATATAATAGGCTACTAGCATGATTTCTTATAAAACAAAAACCAAAACACAACGAACGAAAAAAAAAAAAAAAAAAAGCAACCAAAATGTGCTTCCTGTGATCTGTATCAGCATGAGTGACTGCTGCCGCATGGCCTGTCTTTAACTTCCAATACTGAGGGAATACAGGGGTGGGTAAACGGGACGGGACGGGACAGGCATGCTATTTAGGCTTTGGCCAATCACTGGCCCTTTTTCTAAACTTATGGGAAAACAATCAGTCAGCTTGAAGAAGAAAAAACTAGACTGAAAAACAGCGAATCTTTAGCCAACATATTTTCCCTCTCCCCCATATCGCACAAACTAGTCCTTAACTTGTCCCAGTGCTCTCCGAGTCTAGTGAAGCTACACTTATCACCCAAGGATGTCAGTGTTGTACATAATATTGTATGCACTAAAATGCTCTACGTGACTGTGCGTTACGTGTGTTGTTTCTGGTATAAGATCCCTATGTGATGCCACTGATGCTGCTGTTCCAGCCATAAGAAATCCCTCCCTGTTTTTCATGTTCCCTTCATTTGGTCAGTACCTATATATTATTCTATATATCTTGAGATCTTTGTGGTTACAAGAACATGCAAATGTGTCGCTCTGCCTGTTTTAAACGTTTGATTCACGTACGTCCAGTCGTTTGTTTCTTTGTGCTTCATCGTTTGCTTTAGACTTGTCAAACTCTTGAGGGGGGGTGGGGGGGTGCACGGGTGTACTCTGAGTTATTTATTGTGCCGCGGGAGGGGAGGGGGGAGCTTTGGGAGACAGGTTCCCTGCAGGCGTCTGTGTACACCTTCTCTTTAAGTGGTTTGTCATGTGGAGAAGGTGACAATGAGGACTGAAAGTAAGTTCTGTAGAGCTTGAGCTCCATCCTACCTCTCTCTCTTTCTCTCTCTTGCTCTCTCTCTCACTCCCTCTCTCTTTCTTGTCCACACCTTTGCGAGGTTTGTGATAGCAAGATGTCAGTCTGAACCCTCCATCCATCTCTCATCCCCCTCACCTCTGCAGTGAGCTTCTCAAAGCAGATGTAGCAGTCCTTTCCTCCTCCAGCAGGGGGAAGGATCCTACCTTCAGCTCACAGCTGTGTCTGTTGACCTCATCATGCAGTATTGGACGCCACCGCCACACCAGGTGCACTTAGACATCATCTCTCCGCCACCAGAAGATGCCATTTGATGAGGTAGCAGAAACTCTGGTAATAATGTAGCACTGGTTCGACTGGGCAAAAGATGAAGTTGGAGGCAGGAGAGCGTCGGGTCGAGGTCGTGTTGAGCTCTGATGTTTGTCTCTTTGGCAGTTCTTTGAAGTGTAGCAAAGGCAGTCAGTCACCAATCACTGTGATAAGAAACTGTAAAATTGACCCGTAACTGTGAGCCTGACCCATCCCGAAGCACGTCTCCTGTTTCATCCTTCACATAAGCGTTACGTCTTTTTTGCCATCATTCACTGTGTTAACTGCACTTCAGAAAAAGCAATAACTGCTGACAAAAGAAAAGGGTTGTTTGTGTGTGAGTGAGTGAGTGAGTGAGTGAGTGAGTGAGTGAGTGAGTGAGTGAGTGAGTGAGTGAGTGAGTGAGTGAGTGAGTGAGTGAGTGAGTGAGTGAGTGAGTGTGTAATAAACGAGGGACGATCGTAGTTTCTGTTCTTGCAAAGCTTCTCGTCTGTTAACTACAGCTTTAGACTCCTCATAAATCCACGCAGAAATGATGTCAGAACATTACCTTCCTGCATCCTTTCATTAAGCTTCAGTAGAAAAGCAACATATTTGTTATGTTGTATGATTTCATATCAGCCTTCCCGTCTGCAAAGTGCCCAGCGTTTGCTTTTGTCATTAATGTAGGAATGTAGGTTTGTTCAGCCAGTTTTTAAACCTTAATGACGTTCATATGCACTTTGAAAGAATCCTGTTTTGCTGTGTGTGTGTGTGTGTGTGTGTGTGTGTGTGTGTGTGTGTGTGTGTGTGTGTGTGTGTGTGTGTGTGTGTGTGTGTGTGTGTGTGTGTGTGTGTGTGTGTGTGTGTTTGATCTCAATATCACACATTCAGTCCTGGATATTGGGACTTGTCACGGCTGTGATAATATCACAGGAAGTAATACTGCAAACGGACAAAGACTATATATGTACTTCTGTATCACATCTTTTTTAAAGTTGATTTACCTCACTACGTGTGCCATTTCACATTTTACCAATTATCCTCATGCATTTATTTCAAATGTTGCATCAGACACTGTATTCTTTATTAGAAGAAAAAAAAATATGTAAGCCACAAACATGTTGCAATAAGACTCATCAATAAGTGTTTAGTTTGGCTCAGCAGCCAGAGATAATGAATGTAAAGTCTTGGTATACTGTGAGTCTTGTAATGAAGTCTGTGTTGGCTGTATTTCAGTAGAAAATAAGGTATTAATACAACTCGGTATCTACCTGTTGAGTATCATACATACGACTTCATCCTCATTTCACAAACAGACATAGACGAGGAGCCTCACAATGGTTAAAAATGTTCACAAATGGTCTTTCATCAGTTGTTATTTCTCTTCGATTATCCCATTTAAGATTACGAGTCACTTTAAATTACACACTAGTGAATGATTTCCACCCTGCTATGGGATACCATTTTACCAATATTAAATAAAAAAATACTTAAATAAAAAAATAATATAAATATGAAATAAATCCTGAAATAGTGAATAGTAATTATTGTTTAAAAAATAGATAAGCTGCTGTTTTTATTTCATTTTTTGAAATGGCATTTGCAAAGGACAAATTTTCATTGTTCTGTTTTCTTTTATTTATTTAAAGCGCCAAATGTATTTATTTCAGGGGACTTTTATTTACTAATATGTAACATCTTTATTTTTCATTTTCAAGAGGGAGCAGAGACGCTGCTTCTGACAGCAGCGTTGATCCAGTCCAAAACCCACAAACTGGAGCTACTTTGTCTCATTCAGTCACATAAGCTTGTCTCTCCATTTGCTTGTAGGAGATGGAAACAAAAAGAGCTGTAAAATAAATATGACCTGAGGAAATACGAGTCCCCTGAAATAAATTAATTGAAAGAAAGCACTTGATCTATCAGCTCATTCTATAAACTAATCTAAGTATTGATTTATTTGATATTTACTAAATTGGTATTCCAGTTGTAAGTTCATATGGTATGCTCGAGTTGGTTTATGAAACAGGCAATTTATAGATCCACTGCTGATGTCAGGGTTAGTGCAGGGAAGAACTGATATTAGAAATATATATATATATATATATATATATCACACAACACAGGGGATCAATTTCCAGGGAGGCTTGGTGGCTTCAAGATGACAAGCATTTTTCCTCAACATAGCTCACCCCCAATCTTTTACTGCCCTCTGACCAAATATGACTGAGCCGATTTTAAGGCTTCCATATGGTAATCGTTTGAGCGCGGTAAGAACGTAGTCGTGGGAACATGACATAAGTGAAAATCGGAAGGCCTTGCACTGAGGGACTACTGAGAGGAGGCCATGCAACAAGTTCATGCAAAAATATTAACTCTTGCAAAAACTAGAGAACGTGTATTCCTTTAGAATGGTTTGATGACATTATTAACGCAATAGCATATTACTCGATACTAAGGAATGCAACTACGCACATGCACAAAGATGTTTTTAAACATAAAAGGCTTTTTATTTATATATATATATATATATATATATATATATATATATATATATATATATATATATATATATGAAATATATGAAAATATATATATTTACTTAGAATGCTATGCACCCTTATTGTCAACTGGGATTCTAATTATGTTATGGATGTACTTTTAGCATCATACAGCTGTAGCTACCAAGAGACTGTTGAGTTCTGGGTAATGCCTGCAATCCGGGGATAATAGGGGTCTTGTGGGTATTTTAACTTGTTTTTTTTTTTTGTTTTTTTTTTTCTTGCTTTTTTTTAACTGTCATGGAGAGTCAAACATGGATTTAAAATATACATGTAAAATCCTTTTAATCCAATCAAAATATGAGGACATCTATTGACAATTTACTCTGTACACCAGCTCAACATTTACAAAATAATAAAGAAGTAAAATGTCTTTGTGTATAGTTTGTATACTTTTGTGTTGTGTGAGGTGCACATGCCCCGCGAGGTGTCTTGCATCATTACAGCAGCTCTGTTCCTCTTCACCATCAGGTGAAACACCTGACCAGAGGACACTGGTGTTGTGGACTGGAGACTGCGAACAGAGGACTGCTGCACTACTTTATAGCATGGTGTGGAAACAGTCGCCTCAACTTGAACGTGAATAAGAAAAAGGGGATAGCCTTTTTTTCTCCTGGGAGAAGAGATGGAGGTGGTGGTAGACTGCAGATATTTGGGTGTTCACTTGGACACCAGACTGGACTGGAATTGCATCCCCATAGTTGTTTCCAAGAAGGGACAGAACAAACTGTCGTTTATAAGGAAGCTTAGGTCCTCTAGTGTTTGCAGCAAGATGCTGCAAACCCTCAATAAGTCTGTTATGGAGACAGAGTGAGATTGCAGTTTGTTCTGCAGCTGTCTGTCCAAGTAGCAGAGCCAGAGCTAATGACACAAAGAAACTGAACAAACGGGTAAAGAAGGCTGGGTCTGCGCCAGGGCCTGCCCTGGAACTTCTGGAGCTGATTGTTCAAAGAAAATGTGGCATAAATGCAAAACATAAAGGACAACACTGATCATGAACAGTGATTAACAACACTGTCTTCAGTCGAAGGCTTTTTCAGCTTTGCTACAATACAGGCAAGAAATGATTCAATCCCATTGCTAAAACCCTCCACGATGACTCCTTCAAGTGACTACAATGTTGACCGACTGACAAACTTTCTACTTTAAAATCTTTTAGAAGAAGAAATAATGAATTACAATATATATGGGCCCCGGATATCTCGGGGTTGAGCAGGTGCACCATAGACAGAAGCTGTGACCCTCGTGCAGGCGATGCAGGTTTGAGTCTGGCCTGTCGCTCTTTGCTGCACGTGTTTCAACCCTCTCTTTACCCATATTTCCTGTCTAGACTCTTTCAAATGAAGGCCACTAGACCCACAAAGTAATGATAATATTGCAAATATTTTTAGAATTTCAAAGTCTATACAGTATAAAATAATTAAAAGGTTCAGGGAATCTGAATAAAGCTCTGCTCACAAGGGACAGTGCTCAGAACTAACATTAAATGGCTGTGACCTCCAGAACCAAGGACACCACTGCAATAAAACAGACAGGTTCTGGGAAACACTGTGAGCTCACTCAGAGCAGGAAACACTTAAGAAAACCATTAGTGAGCACAGTGTCTTACTGTTTTCCGCAAATTCAAGTTAAATATCACCCATATATATATATATATATATATATATATATATATATATATATATATATATATATATATATATATATATATATATATATATATATATATAAATATACATTACATTGCCAAAGGTATTCGCTCACCCATCTAACTAATAGGAATCAGGTGTTCCAATCACTTCCATGGCCACAGGTGTATAAAATCAAGCACCTCGGCATGCAGACTGTTTTTTACAACTATTTGTGAAGAATGGGTCGCTCTCAGGAGCTCAGCGTTCCAGCGTTTAACTGAGATAGGATGTCACCTGTGCAATAAATCCAGTTGTGAATTTTCCTCACTACTAAATATTCCACAGTCAGTTGTATTATAAGAACAAGGAAGTGTTTGGAAATGACAGCATCTCAGCCACAAAGTGGTAGGCCATGTAAACTGACGGAGCGAAGTCAGCAGCACATAGTGGGAAGAGGTCACCAACTTTCTGCAGAGTCAATCACTACAGACCTCCAAACTTGGCCTTCAGATTAGCTGAAGAACAGTGTGCAGAGAACGTCAAGGATGGGTTTCCATGGCCGAGCAGCTGCATCCAAGACATACATCACCAAGTGCAACGCAAATCATCGGATGCAGTGGTGTAAAACACGCCGCCACTGGACTCTAGAGTAGTGGAGACGCCTTCTCTGGAGTGACGAATCGTGCTACTCCATCTTGCAATCTGACGGACCAGTCTGGGTTTGTCGGTTGCCAGGACAAATGTACTTGTCTGACTGCATTGTGCCAAGTGTAAAGTTTGGTGGAGGGGGGATTATGGTGTGGGGTTGTTTTCCAGGAGCTGGGCTTGGCCCCTTAGTTCCAGTGAAAGGAACTCTGAATGCTTCAGCATACCAAGACATGTTGGACAATTCCATGCTCCCAACTTTGTGGGAACAGTTTGGAGCTGGTTCCGTCCTCTTCCAACATGACCAGTGCACAAAGCAGGTCTATAAAGACCTGGATGACAGAGTCTAGTGTGGATGAACTTGACTGGCCTGCACAGAGTCGTGACCTCAACCCAACAGAACACCTTTGGGATTAATTGGAGCGAAGACTGAGAGCCAGACCTTCTCATCCAACATCAGTGTGACCTCACAAATGCACTTCTGGAAGAATGGTCAAAAATTCCCATAAACACACTCCTAAACCTCGTGGGCAGTCTTCCCAGAAGAGTTGTTATAGCTGTAAAGGGTGGACTGACATCATATTGAACCCTATAGATTAGGAATGGGATGTCACTTAAGTTCATATGTAGTCAAGGTGTATGTGTGTGTGTGTGTGTGTGTGTGTGTGTGTGTGTGTGTGTGTGTGTGTGTGTGTATGAATGAACAGCTAAATAAGGCAAGAATGGCAAAGCATTTTACATTTCACCTCAGAGCTGCAGTAATCACCTGGTCTCCTCTCCGTGTACAGAATGTTAATATCTTCGTTCAGATGACCCAGACCTTTGTGCTGAACACCGTGCAGCCATTGCATGCGCATCCTTCACCGGTAGAGGGCGCACAGCGCTCATTTTGTCCGTCTCAGCTGCATTTCCCCTGCAGCCTGTCTGTCTGTCTGTCTGTGTGTTGTTTTGTGAATGTGGAAGCGGAGGAACATGTGCTGAGGTCTTCCTTGCAAAGATTTTCGACGCTTTTTGTTTGTGAGAGCGCGTGTGGTAATGTGACAAATTTAAATACAACTTTGCACTCATGAAAAAGTATTTTTTTATTTATCAGAAAGCAGCCGATCCGTTGAGGCGAAGCAGTGTCTGATACTCTTTTGCTTTGTCCTGCCAAACCGAGACTTTCTGCCTGTTTCATGCTGTTTGGTTAGCCAGTTTGAGTTTATTATAGTTGAGGGAAGATGTCTACTGACTGCCAGAAGACAACTGCCAAGGCCATCCCGTCCACCAGGAGGGTGACCATCAGCGACGCGGATCATATGCCCCACGACTACTCCACTACTCCCGGGGGGACCCTGTTTAGCACCACACCGGGGGGTAAGGACAGTCTTGGCACATCATAATTATATCTGTGTGTCTACTTAGTCCTCGTGTTATAATAAAGACCCACCACGTCAAATTTGCCGCTAAGGCTAACACCACGAGGTCGTTGCTGTCAGCTTATATGTAGCTCCGCTTAGGCTAACTGCTAACACTAGTCGGGTACGGTTTTATGCTAAAGCCTTAAGCATCTAATTAATGTTATCGTTTTAAGATCGATATGGCTTTCTCTCGTCAATGGCATGCGTTTAAAGTGTTCTGTGTGGGTTTCATGCTGCCTCTCGACCTGTCACCTCACTTGTGACTGCGGATTTTATTTGTTGCTGGTTCACAGTCACGTGATTAAAGCCGCGGACACCGCGGTGTCCTCTAGGGGTCGCTGTGCCTGCGGTTTCACTGAAACCCGCTGCGGACGTGTTTCGTTCGCTCTTTGAGTTTCAACACAAATGTGAACAAGTCAAGTTACGTTTTTCTTGATTTCTGCAAGTTCTTTTGAAATAAACACTCCAGATATCACAATTAAAGGTGCTACATCTTAAACGTTTTCTTTTCCTTTCATACCAGTAAGAGGATTGCCAAATCACTGCAACAAGATGGATGTATTCAATTTTGTCAAATTGACATCAGTCATTGCATACCAAATAATGATTAACAGTGGGGAAGAAAAACATCATATAGTAAAAAAAATCGGATATTGTAAGGAGTCACTTAACTTTTTCAGAACAGATTTGTTCTGAACATGTAAGAGCCTTGAAAAACTTTAAATATTTGGGTAAATTTGAAATTATATCCATTAACTTCACTGTGAAAAGGGTCACTAAAATAAATGTGTAGCTTCTTTTATGGTTTACTCATCCATTTAAATGTAAAACATTTACCATTTACTGCTTTTTAAATGTTGACAGTAATTGCTCTCCTTATTTTCATGGTGAAAAAGCTTTGTGTGAGAAAGCTATGTGGCAGATGATCATGTGACTGCATCAAATATTATCCAACCTGTTTGTTCATGGAGTTGCAAGACTTAGACCTTCATGTGACGTCACCACACTTGTTTTTTAACCAGATTAGGAGCAGTCGTGATTATGAACTTTAATTGACTATTAACTGTGATTACCAATATCTTTTGTCTTTCTTTGTTAAAGTGTATGAAACAAGTATAAACAATATAGCAGTTTAAATCTGTATGTACTCATTTGGAGGAGTAATGGTCATTTAATTAATTTTCCTTTGGGGATTAATATATCAATTCTGACTTGAATTTTAAATATTTTAAATAAAGGTGCATAAATAAAAAAAAAAACAACAATGAATTGCCTGATAAGGGTCTAAACAACAATTGCAGATCAGAAATGCAATTACTCAGTAAGGAAGTAATCAATCTGTCCAACTCTAATGTGTTAGAAGAAAATGTAAAAATATAAGCCTGAGTCATCTTTTTTTTTTTTTTTTAAATACAGGTAAATAACCATTATGAAATTCACAATTTATTGTGGTTATCGGAAATCAGTAAAATCAATCAATCAAATCGGTAAAAATCAAAAACTGACCCACGTTGCATAAAACCAGCAGAAATATTCAGAAACTGTGTCAATATTTGGGGTTTGTGTTGGGAAGCTTCTGCTTCTAAATCGGGTGATTTGCAGAGAGCTGGAGCTCACTGGGCTTCTGTTTGCTGCCATCAAGTGGTAGTTTGATTTGATTCCAGATATCATTTTCCATAAGACATGAATATGCAGGTGAAACGGGATAATTACAGCGTTTTTAACAGCCTAGTCTCTGCTGTATGTTCAACCTCAGAGTGGCGAAGAGGAGAGATCTTTTTCTGCCTCAGTGTTTCTGAAAGATTATTTGTAACAAGACATATTCATGAAAACAAGTGTTTCTAAGCCACACTTTTACAAGTGATTACAGCTATGAAAACTTCATCACAAACTGGGAAAGTTCCACATTTCAGCAAAAATGTAAAGCTTCAGAATCAGAAGTGCAGAACTTGCAAAACTTACTTTTACTCACAAATCTACAAATAGAATTAATAATGGATAAAGTTTATTTTAAAGGGGTTTCTACCCTAATTATCAGATCAAAGATTATTTCAGTTTGCAGTAACTGGAATATTTCTAGAAGAGAGGAGAACCGGAGCAGAGGAGGTGAAGAGTGAATAACCCATCAGACACAGTAATAGTTTTGTTCTAATGCAACAAATTATTAAAAAAGCTGTCACCCGTCTGGTGGGAGGGGCTTAGGACCGAGACGCCAGCTTTAATCTCCTCCTCTCCTCTCACAGGTGCAAGGATTCATGTTTGTGAATGGCTTCCAGATCAGAACACTAAACCTTGTACTCATTTGCACTAGTTTTTGAACAATTGCATTGACATGGAAGCTTTATACAGCGTTTCATAAATCGGAATAACATCAATTAGCATTAAAAAAAAATCAACAAAATGTTTTATTATTATTTGGGATTAATGCCATTCCGCCACTGAGGGATGTTTCCGTTTAAACAAACACTTCCAGACTCTCCAGTAGCTTGGCCAATTGTCGTTTTTCTGTTACACAAACAGGTACTCGGATCATCTACGACCGAAAGTTCCTGCTGGGGTGTCGCACCTCTCCGTTGGCCAGGACTCCTCCTCGAGGTCTGCCAAGCATTCCAGGGGTGACCAGTCCTCCATCCAAAGAGCCCACTGAGAAGACGATCAATGGAAAAGTACTGAACAATAACGTCAGTGTGCCTGAAGGCAGCGGTGCTGGTAGGTTGTCACCTTTACAGCTGCATTTAGCTGTACCTGTTAGATTAAAATCACATTTCAGTCATGGATGTTCATACACTGGCCGTTAAGTCTGAGGTAGAGTGTGGATTTGATCGATTAGGTCTACCTAGGAGTGTCGGTGCTGTTTGACACTTGTCATCAGGCTGTTGAAGCTGCTGCGTTGCATCTCAGCTGCAGTTTGTTCTGCTTTTTATGTTACCATTCCACCTTTCTGTGGGTTGTGGGTGCTATTTCTGCCTTGGAGTGTGCCACAGGTCTGATTTTTAAACATTTTCTTTCACAGGTTTTTTTTTTTTTTCATAATTGAATTTTTCCACGTATAAATTCAGGCGCTGGCTTGACTTCGCTCAGCCAGTTGAAGTGGACACGAAGGTCTGAGTGTACATCTGTTGACAAAATTCACTGCTATTCCTGTGACAAAAAACCTAAGGTTAATGAGTTTTACAAGCTATTGGGATGTCTGGAGCTGCCACCTGGTTGGTCCGTGCCTTGTGTTGAGGCTTACAGACGTCCTCGTGCAGCCAGCTTGGGTTTGGCTCTTTTTCCTGTGTGTTCCTTCCTCTCTTTACCCATCTTTCCTGGCAGCACGATGAAGATCACAAAATGTTAAAAAGGAAGCCATAATGTCAATGTTAAATTTGGATGAAATGTGTAAATTAAATGCTGTAAGAAATGGTCCCACCTAACATTCAGGGGTATTTCCACAGTGCATCTCTTCCCTCTAGAGCAGGGGCTCCAATCTTGGTCCTCAAGAGCCCCTATCCAGCATGTCTTTGCATGTTTTGCAGTTGGATGTTTATTGCAGAACCTTTTGGCAATAAATATAATTTTATTGTTTATCTGAGATCAATAAATCATTGTCGAATTAAAATAATTTGTTATATAAGATAATAATTTAGTTGTAATCACTGACAAATAAGTGATGTTTATATATTTGTAAGTGATAATATTTGCACATATTTTATTTGTTTAAAAAAACAACTAGTAGTTTCTGACACATTTTCTCTAATGCCATGATCATTTAAACAAGTTATCTTCTTAAAATATTGCAGTGAGGTGGTGTAATGTCTTTGTAGTGAAGACCTGCATGTTGTGATTGAGGTTTGTCTTTCTGTCTTTTCCAGGTGATGACGCGCAGTTTGAAATGGACATCTAGATGGAGACGAACAGGTTTTAGGATGCTGTGAAGAGTCTAAGAAGTAACCTTCCTTCCATCATAGTTCTCCTTCAGAATTTTGTTTTTGCAAATTCTGTTTCGATCACTGATTTGGTTGCTGTCCCAGAACAAAGATGTTTTTTTTTTTTTTCTCTTTTCTTTTGCTTTTGAGGCTTAAACCTAATTTACCTAATTCAAAGTGTGCCTTCCTGTAGTGGCTCCGAGTTTAAAATCAACGCCGAGAAGCACTTCGCACCAACAATGCCTCATCAACTGGCAGCGAGAGAACTTAAATAAAACCAAGTAACCATTCCAGAAAGGTTTGCCACTCGATGCGCATTCATTTCCTGCCACCTCTCTTCAGATACTGCCTTCAGATGTTCAAGATGCTGTGTCATTTGTGCTGTTAAAACATTCTCCACCTCAAGTGTTACACAAATAATGTAAAGCTGCATTTTTCTGATTTACATTTTGAAGCAGTTTTCACACAATTTGTAGAGTGACAAGAAATATTAAAGCAAACACCAGTAAAACAAGTGTTTTCTTTTTTTTTGTGTGCTTATTTGTCATTTTGTGTCATTACTTTCAACACGTCTCGTGTTCTTGGTGCATTTACTGCTCTGAAACGGCGCATCTGAGTTATTCGTCGTTCAGATGTTAAAGTTAAAAGCTAATATACATTTTAAAAGGAGATAAATGTTTGACGACCTGCCTCGTGGGCTGCAGTACCTCCTGTGACCCTGATGCAGCACGAGTCATATCAGAGGAATTCCTGGTGGCTGATAACCTCTGCTAGTGGACTGAAAAAAAAGGTCAATATACAACTGTACATATCTGGGAGAAACTCCATCCATTCAGCACCTCCACTGAAGTCAAAGACTTGATGATCCTCTGTCGAAATCTTGTGAAGAAGCTTATCAGGCTTTCACTTTGAGGATTACATCACAGTCATTTGGACAAAATGAATGCATTTGGATGGATGTGTATTATACAGAGCTGACTGTCTGAATATAGAATGGATGTGAGTTTTTCCTGGTGACCGAGCAGTTTTCAGCTCTGAATGCCCTGAATGAAGAAGTTTCCCAGACTCACAGCTGGAGAAAGGCCTCGGTTCTGCAGCCTCAGAAGGACAAATGAGTTAACAACTTCAAGTAATAATCTGAGGTTAGCGTTAACTGCACTGATGACACGCGTGAAGCAATTGCAATGGTGCATGTGCAAGACAAAAAAAAAAAAAAAAACTGGTCTTGGCAGGGAGTTGAGTTGCAGTTTCTGCAGATAATTTCCAGTCTGCCCCGTTTTTCCTCCACAGTAGCTTCATCCTTCAGGTTCTCGGTCTTCCCAGTCCTTCACATGGCTCTGTTTGTTTGTGTCACCTCTGCTTCCTGACGCCAATGGCCCCCCACTTTCCCAAGATAAACAAGTTACGCTGCTTTTTTCTACCCTGTTGATCCAGCATCGGTTTTTATTGTTCCACCCAGTAGGCCTGTTGATCCCAATCAACAAAAGAGGCCTGTCCGAGGAGGACTGCTAATGACATCTGATGACGTGTGTACTGTAATCAGTGGAAGATGTGGATTGGTGAGGTGACAAAGATAAATACACTAAACTGGTAGCTGGCCAGCAGCCCGTGGAGACAAGCGGGATTGACATGTAGATGAGTGTCTAGGAGTGTTGGTCAATCTAGATTTGTTAGGCCAAACATCCTGAAGAACAAAGTATTTGGATTTATTTCTTTGTCGTAGTCGTTCCTGAAAGGTTTAACAGAAGCTGCTACAAGTAAAAGATGACTTTGACTCACATAAAAGGCTAAATTAACTCTGAAACTTGAAAACCTTTCAAATTTGTAGCACTTATAGCATTTGTTTTCGAGCTTTAAAAGAATTAATTTAGACAACAAATGTAACGTTTTGATTGCTTCAGAAATCATAAACACACACCACTTGTGTCAAAATAGAAGGTTTTAATACTTTTTTCATATTTTATGTACAAAAATATATATGATGATGTATAAATAGGCAAAACATAAAATATAATGGCAACAGATAATAAAATAGAACTGTGCATCAGCTGCTGTGGATAACAAGTCTGTTTTAAAATTTTAAAATGCTTTTTGGAGAGGTGCCACGACCAGGAGACCTTTGACGTTTTACATTCTGAAATGAATATTCATATTGAAAGAAAAACATGACAAAGTTCAAGTTTATGCTCTGTCTACTGTAACTGTCGGGAGGAGGGGAATTCAGTGGCAGCCGCACTCTTCCACAATCATGTCCTCGTGATGTCTCAGGGTCAAGTCCTCGTTCTCGTAGTACAGCATGGAGAGGGGACTGAGGCGCGTGGGCACGCAGGACGGGCAAGACACTTTTTCTGGATGATGATGTCTCAAGAGGCTCTGGAAAAGAGTAAATAATTCGTATGAGTCGATGAGCAGCTCCACAGACGACGTTAAAGATGGATTACAGCTCACTGTTATCTTACCTGCATGTATGCATGGTTAGTGGGACTGAAGGACTCGTCTAGCGGTGTAGGGCACTCTCCTTCACAGCGATAGGCATTGTAGCGCTTCGGATGCACAATCCACTCGTCCCAGCCAATGTGCTCAAAGTCGACCCACATGTCCACCCTTCGACACTGCGGCCTCTGGACGGGCGCCGCTGCCGGTGCCACAGTTGGTACAGCTCCATCAGCAACTCGCATCCTCCCCACTCTGTTCCTTTTGTGGCGGCGGCTTTGGCTGTCACTGCTGACTCTGTCCGTTGTCACATACTTGGAGTTCTCCACAGCATGAATGAGGCTGTACGCTTCATGGCTTTCCTTGGAGATGTTTTGTTTGGAGAAGATGACGATCATGACACGGTTTGTGGTAGGATGGTGTCTTTGCCGTGGCCTCATTCCCAAACCGTTCAAAGGAGATTCATCGTTCATCTTCCACTCATCCCAAGCACCGCTCCCATGGTCCGTCTCAGGCTGTCCTGAGCCCTCTCGGCTCAGCACGTCACTTCCCCGGTGCAGCCAGTATTTCAAAAGAGCAGTCACGTTAAATACCTTCCAGGAAGACTTTGTGCTGTTGGGTGTTGTGTCAACGCTCCCCAAGAAAACATTCTCCTCCTGGCATGATGTACTGTCCGGGTCACACTTTTGCCTGTGGGAGTGATACAAGTCCACCGTGGCACCCTCAGAGGCAGAGAAGGCAGGCAGTCTGATCTGAAGTTCTGCCAGCTGGACAAGCTCACTTGTCGAGATGGACGTCATGTCGAACGTTAGCGTCCATCTGTTGCCCACTTGATAGCAACCTGGAATTGAGGAATTGAAGAATGAGAAATCAAAGTCTGGCACAGCAGTCTGCATGAATGTGGGGAAACCAGAGCACTGGACAAATGTCAAAAAACTGGAGTGAGAGGATGAACAGAACAGGATGTGTATTAAGCCCGCCTGCACAAGGCCGTCTGAGGGTTAATATGCAACTGCCCCACGTAAACCAGAGCCAGCCTTTAAAGTTGAATAAGCATTTTGACACTTGCTGGGTTGTAAAGAGGATTTGAAGCAAGAATACATTTCAAGCAGCATACAACTGTGTACTCACCTTTGGCCGCCAGACTTAGCACCGAATCAAAGCCACGCACTAATGATTTGTCACTTTGTGTGGTGAAGACGTTAAAAGCCGGTGCAGAGATGGAATCAGCCGTCCTGAAAGAGCGGTACAGCTGCATCATGTACTGAGGATATCTGCTGCGCTGAGTTGTTGACAGATTTCTGTGTGCTAAACTCCCCTCGAGGTGTGAGGGGTGTCTCTGGACCCGAGCCGAGAAAACGGCTCCAAAAGAGCAAAAGTAAAATGTGCAGAAAATTGTCAGCGCTCTGGTTTCCATTTTAACTGACGCGCACAAAGATCTCCTTCCTTCTTTCCTCTCTTCCAACAGCTGCTCTCAAGCTGAAATGATGCTGTGTGCACAGAGCTCCAGACAGGCCTTTTATAGTGGACAGCTGCCCTTTGATGACCCCCCCCACCCACCCCACTGACCACTCCTGGCATCTTAATGGCCCCTGTGATCATCAGAGCACATCAGAGGGCCACAGAAATAAGAACTTTTAGCCAAGGTCATTGTCCTGTCCAACTAATATTATATTATTTACTAATATAAAACCTAATCCTTTTAAATGTAAAAATCTATTTAATAAATAACGCTTGAAGTCTTCTACAGCCATTAGCACCTTCTTATTTCAACTACCACTGTAAAGCAATATTGCAAATAACCACGCAGGAAAAACCCTTAAAAAAAGGGCAAGACACGTGACTATAAGATGGATTTATTTTTTTTATTGACAAGTTGCAACAAATAGTCTTGAGTTTCTTGTTCCCACCAGTCAGGAACATATAAAATACTACACAAAACAAAACAACTATCAACTTTCTGTAAACCTGTTCATAGCACATAGTTAGATTATTATTTAAAGACGGTATAAAACTGACACTCATGTGCACTCAGGTCAAACAGCTGTGCAGATTTCAACGGAAATAATTAGTGTACTTTAAGAAGTAACATACAAACTCTAAATGTTTGTTTCATGCAGACGGCAGTTTACCAAAAACAGGAAATATATTTCTTTTACTTTGTATTTGCACTCCAAGAGCCTCACATGTATTTACATGTCACCTAAAACACTCGACTGAGGTCCAGCCGGTCTCATCCGATCCCCACCGTCGATGGCTGCTTACCACCATTGGCTCATAAGGTATTAAAGAAGTTCCTCACCTGTGTGAAAATGTATTTTAAGATGTCAGTGGATCAGAAAAACCAAATGCATTAAATCACAAAACAAAACAAAAAAATGTGCCGGTCGGATCATACGTTACGACAACGCCCACAAGTGGTTCCCTCTGGCAACAGCAGGTCAACTGACCTTCGTGATAAAATGCTCCTGCACCTCTGGATCCCTCAGGAACTCCACACCCGCATCAAGTTCCAAGACTGGTATCTTTTTCAGCTTCTCGAAATGTATCCTAAACAGAGACAGAGCCTGGCTGTATCAAACACACGAAATCAGACCAACAGACACGGCAGACCATCTTCTGCTCACAGTTGAGGAACAGCCATCTGTGAGGAGAGCCGTTTTAAATCACGATGAAGCAACTTTTGAAACTTTACACAAAGTACATTTTGGTGTAACACTCAGACCTTTGGCATCAAGAGGACAAAAACCTTGATCTCAGTCTCACTCACTCGGTGCTTTTCTCCACCAGCCACCTCTCATGCTGAGCGTGAAGCTTCTCCAGATAGTCCAGTTTCACCTCCTTCTCTTCAGACCTCCCCCGACACATCAGACGCTCCATACATTTCTGAGAGGTGCACAAAATTGTTTTTGAGCCCTTTGTATGGTCTTGAATAGAGAGCTGCATGACATATTTCGTGGTCATACCTTGGGTGAGGCTCTGAGGTAAATGATGCCCTCCAGCTCCACCTGGTGTCCAAACTTCTCTACAAGAAGAGAGTGCCAGTCCTGGTAGACAGCCCACTCTGTGGCGTTGATGCAACCCAGCTCAAACATATTCAGAGCAAAGATGTATCTGACAGAACAAAGTCAAGTCTTATAATAAAAAAATAAAAAAATAATATATATATATATATATATATATATATATATATATATATATATATATATATATATATATATATATACACAATAAGAAGAAAAGCAAGTAACAGATAAGGTGGTATTAAAGATTATATACAGAAAGTAGTGCAAATAGCAGTATATATTTGCAAAATAAAATGAAACGTATTAAAATCAACAGCATACGCGGATTTTGAGAGGATTGGTGTGTTCACTGGTCACACAGAGTTGAGATGTGTTAAAGTCATGGCTGGATTAAATGTGCCTCAACGGTTACAGAGCAACACGAAACACTGGAAGGTTATTCAAAGACGGCAGAGGTGAGCCTGCAATGACACGAGTCTACTGTCACCACATTGTCCTGCCCTGATTCACTCACCGGTCACTGTAGACGGAGCGCTCATACACCTGGACAGGTACTCCCTGTGAGTGAAGCAGGTAGCCCGGCGGAGGCTGCAGCTGAGTCCTCAGCCGACTCATGCAGGAATACGTCTGAAATGTGTAGGACCAGCGCTGAGGGTCCTGGTACATCATCTGCAGCAGGTTGCTGACTGTCGTCTGGGGGGCTGCATCTGTCCCCTGTCAGGGACACGGAGGTACAAGGAGCGTGTGAGCATCACCTTGACCTTGTCCAGCCACATATGTCATCACGTGAAAAGACGAGGACAACCTCTGAGGACTTGCTCTCCACGTTCTGCCACTTGCTGACCGGCTCTGCCACCACGTCCCAGTGGGGACAAGCAGATCGCAGGAGTTTTGCAAAAGTCGACTTTCCAACAGCTGTAACATGACAGTATAAAACACAGAGCTTCAACACCAACTCAGTATGAAAAAAAAGTTTCTTCAAACTGTAAAATGTACTGATCTTACCTATGTTGCCCTCGATTGAGACTCTCTTCACCCGAGATGTTACATCAGAAGCTGCACCTGAGAGGCACCTGGAGCGAACGCTGCCAGGGCTCCGTGTCCTACCAGACGCGGCGGCGGGGCTCGGTGAGCTACCCGGCGTGGACGCGCCGCAGGACGTCGCCGCCCGGGTGAGCGCAAACGTCCTGACGTGCACCAGACCCGCGCGGCCACGGCCGAACACGGCAGACATCACGACACGCTTGACGCGCTATTACAAAGGTATTACCGCGTTTATCTTGTCACGCGGCGCTCTGACGTCACGCCGGGCAGGTAACATGTTACCACAAGCCGGGCTCAGTTACGGTAACTCACCTCTGCATGATGGAGCGTGAACTTTCGAAGTCTGTTATTAACTATTTTAGCAAACGGGTTAGTATGAGCGGCAAATGTTACATTGATTGGAGTGTTTAAACCGCGGTAACATGTGTGTGACTCGGTGGTTACTGTAAAACAGCACGTGGGTTTAAAAAGCTCGGACCCCCTGAACCGAAGCGATAACGCTCGTGTTGACAGTGTTAAGCATTTCCGGCTCCGGCGCTTCGCTTTCAGAGTAAAAGCCTCGTATTCAGCTTCTTGGTAAACACGCAGCGCGGCGTTTTCCTTAAAAGCGGCTTCACTTTAATTTGTTTTAAGATATTATTGTGAGTAACAAGAAAATCAATAATAATTTTAGAAGGCGATGCAATTGTTTCCTGTGCTTCTAAAAGATTTTTGCCCACAATTTGTTTCATTGAATATTGAGGATCTAAAATATGTGATCGAAAGAACTTTTTTTTTTTTTAACATTTTTTAAGGTTGAACGCACATATTGTTCTACACCAAGAAACTTTCTTCGGATTCAGAACATTTATTTTATTTGGCTACAGATCCAGTATATCTGTTGGTGCTGCGATTTGTTTGAATGGATTTCCAGGTGATCACACATGAGCTGAACAAAGCTGGTCCAAATTATCAAAATTATAACAGATATTTGAGAGATAAAACTCCTATGAGATTTGATCATAATGGCAGGTGACTGGAACACAACATCAGGTAAATAGGAAGACAGATTAGATTTTATTTGGAGAATTCAAAATGTATAAGTGATACAAAATCCAGGGACAAAGAAATGTGATAAAGACGTGAGAAATTATAACTTTGTAACTTTATAAATTTGGACTTTTTTTTTTTTAATGGTACATCACTCCATCACCTAAAACCAGCCACAATAAAAAAATAGCTGTTCAAACATGATTTAAAAATCCTTCATTCAAAAAAGAACACAAAAACATAATCAACATACTAAATATCAGATCAAAATTATTCAGAGGAAAGATTACATTCATATATTCTGTGAAGATAAATGATGGCAACAGGGGCCAACAATTGTTATACAATTAGAGGAAAAAGAAAAAAAGTGAGACTAAAGTGCTTTTAATCCCTTCTACATCGTCAGTAACTTGTGTTTTTGATGGTTATCTTTTGTGCTGCCTCAATCTTGAAATCACCAACACCTGAGGGAGCAAACAATTTTTTCATGAACCAAAGCAAGACGTAAACCAGATCAAAGATATGCTCAGGTCTTTGTGTGTGTGTCCTCACCTTCAGTGAGTGCTGTGCCATCAGAGGAGAGGTGCCAGTATCTGCGGTCACTCTGTCTGGCCTGCTCTCCATTCACCGCACTTAAGTAAGGTCCCCACAGGCTGGACTCCTTCTCAAATCTGCCTCACAAAACCAGAGATTGCTTAACGCCGCTGATCAAATTGAAGTTGACGTAAAAAGGCTCATTAGATGAACTCACGTGAAGCCGACATTTTTCCCCTTGAGCTGTTCAAGGGCCACCAGCAGGGAGCTGCCCTTTGACACGTCCACAGAGTAAACGGCTGCCGCTCCACTGAGCATCACCACTTCCACCATTACTGTCACTTTTGTCTCGCTTGGCAAAACCACCAAAGAATCCACTGGCTCCGACAAAGAGTCTGCAGGGTAAACATGGAATAAAATACTGACAACACAGACACAACCTAAAATCACAGTGATGAAAAAAAGGGGTAGAAATCATTGTGGACATACTGTCTTCGCCGAGGCACTCCTTGCTCCTAACTGTCAGGTAGGATTTTTTATGAAGAGCGGGCAGCACCTGAGATATGGCCATGGGGTTGTGGTAGACGTTGCCTCTGGCAGATGTCCTCATGGCCTCCATTGAGGTGGCACAATCTGCAATTTCACTGCCCATTGCCAGCAAGGCCTTGAATACATAACATAAGTACATATAACTTTATGTGGTTTGTTTCCATAATCACACAGATGACCATATTGGGAGCAGTGGGTGGGGGGGGGGGGGTGGGGAGTAAGACCTCACCTGAACGGCAAGACCTGTACTGAACTCATTGCCAATATGACCATCAGCCCTCCGAGAGGCCAGAAGCTTCTGCTTGATATTACTGAGAGCGATGTCAAGCTCATCTGCGTTGTGGGCGTAAGACCCAGAGTCCTTCACACACTGGAGCGCCATTCCAGCCATGGCATAGGTATCTACGGAGAGAACCCAGATCAAACTGTTGTTATTATTGGAATAATAACAAGCAAAACAAAATCATAGCCAATGAAGCACAAAAAGTGACAACTTTTATAAATAAATATGTGTTTTCAGAACATGAGGCTCAGGATTATTTTATGTAGTCATTTGTCAAATTGTGAGGCAAAAGCAGGTCATATTATCTTCTAGTTAATCAATCTTATAAAATCTTTAAAGCATTGCTTGAAACTACTTCACTGCAATTCTTTAGGTTCTTGAAGCCAGAAACTGCCAGTATGTATAATATTTACAGTTAAAAATAGAAATGGATCCTGCATAACATTTATTTCAACTACCAAATACAACACATTTTGTTCCGGTGTCACTCACCAACACTGACAGCATCTCCATGACTGAAGTGTTCATGTTCTACGGCTTTGATGAGCTTGTGGCTGTCATGGATGTTGACCCGAACGCCGCTCACGCAAAGAGCAAGCACGCCCAGACTGTATTGGTAATAGTTGGTCAAAGGGCGGTGGCTGACTGCGTGCGTGACAGAGAGAAAAAAACAAAAAAAAAACAAAAAAAAAACAAAACATTATTTAAAATAAGAATCACGCACATTTTTTAAGATGACAGAAAAGGGAGAAGAAATCCTACAGGCAATATTCTCTCTCTCTTGTTCCATCTGCTTCTTCAGGTGAGTCAGCAGCAGCTTGCTACTCTCGCTGACCGTGAAACTGACGGTGTTCAGGTCGTAGCAGGAGGACTTCAAAGCCAGAGCGTACAGTGCCAGGAGGCCAACAACAGGCTGGTTGTTTGCGAGCGAGCTGAAAGACACCGGATGAAGGTTGGAGTGATAACAATCAACAACAGAGATGAGTTAGATGGATGTTCACATTTTTATGTCACATGTACTGCTTGAAATAAGCAGAGAATGTAGGCATCTGTGTACAAAGTAATACCTTTGAATGTCATTGTGCAATTCATTTTTAAGTTTATTGAGATGTTCGTTCTCCTTGTCGAGATTGTGGTAATCAGAAAGACGTAGCGCCAGGTGGACACTGGGGTTGGGAAGTCCTTCCTGCCCCACCAGGGAGCGAAGGAGGTTTTGGTTGAGTGACAGGAGCAGCTCATGATGGGATCCTACGGTATCTAAAGAGATCATTTTGTTTTTAAATTAAAGATAAACATTAAAAATACATTTTACAAAAAAAAATTGTTTAGAAGATAAACTTTCTACTCAGTTGCTGACATTAACAGGAACCTTTAAAGCATTGCAAAACCTAAAAAAAAGCTGCATCAGCAGTTGTGATAAAACGATTCAAACTAAATATGCAGTCTTCATGGCTGTTTTCATGTTTAGACTACTGGAACATACTGTTTCTCCCTTATACTTTATCTTCAGTATTTAACCCACGAATGCCTGATACATATGTTTTTTAGACCTCTACGCAACCCCAAAACAATAAAATAAAAATAACATTTTATACAATTAAAACAATTCTAAATAAATACAATTACCCAACATATTCATAGAGACGCAAGTAGTATTTGGAAAAACATTTAAACAAATTTTGTTTTTAATTATTTCATATTTCAGTCATTAAAGTGTTAAAAATAAAAACAATATTATCTCTTAGTTCTGGTGGTTTGACAGTTTGTTTTTTTAAACAAAACAAATAAAACGCACGTACTTTTGTAGAAAATTGCAAAATCTGTGAATGTCCAGATTTGTGAGACAGTAAAACACCGGGTTGCATCACAATTCTCGGATTTAAGAAGACAACCCTCTTTTTTTAAATGTATTTCTCTTTTTTCAATCGATTCATACTTTTTTTTAAAACTATCTATTAAAATGATAACGATTATAATAATATTAATACTAACCGCATGGTTTACTGGAGACAAACGCCAACACGCCCGCAACTACGACCAAAGGCAGCATTCTGCAGAACCTGCTGGTTAACACAAAGAGAGTTAAAAAAAAAAATGATCAACGCATTTTTTAAATTTCAATATTTCAATATTTCGCCAAAGTTACACTTTGTGAAATGTTGCTGTATACGGCCGATAGTTACCTGTTTGATGTCCAAAGCAGAGTGAAACAAACACGTAGAGCGAGCGCCCCTCAGCTCTTCAGAGTCACACGACCGGTCATCTGAGATGACAAACTTCTGTAAATCCTGGAGGTTTTCCTTCAAACGTCGACCTATGGTCACGTCTCCGAACAAAAACAGGAACTCGGGAAAATCGGCCAACATGCGATTGGTTAGAGTTGGCACAAGCGTGCCAAAGTCAGCGAATCGGAGACAGAGAAGGCGGGGTCAAGTCCCTGTTACCTTCCTACCGTGAAGTTTGCAAAGCTGAGGTAGAAAACTACGTTTCCCAGAGTTCCCTTCGAGCGTGCGCGTAGCGTATGCGCTCTCTAGAATCCCGTCGACTTTTCCACAGCTCGTCTCACTTTATCAGAATAACCAGCCAACGGCAGGTTATTTTCGCCACATGGACGTTTGGTGGGGGTGGCATTGCTGCTCGACGTTATAACAGTTTTATTTCGCGGCACGGCTCAGGCGCGCCGCGTCAGTTTTTGCGCGCTAATGTGAGTTTATAAAAGAAAACAGTGAAGCGAGTGGAGGCGAGCTAGCTAAACATCGACGTCAACAAGGGGCGGCGCGGCCGCACAGGTCCGTTTCTAATACCTGATGTCTTCACTTAACGTGGACAAATATGTCGTTAAAGCCAGAGGTTAAACCTCCATGTTGCTTTACGTTGTTGGATATGCGTTGCCTGTTTTATTCAAAGCGCCGTCGTACCGGTGGAAGGCAGCAGTGTTGCGTTAGTGCATCCAGATAACAGCCAACAAGCGGTTTCACGAAGTGTGCGTTTCATGTGTCGCCAGATCAAACCTTCATCAGCTTATCTGATTGGTACACACTCTGATCTTTCATGTCAGGCCCGTCTGTAGTAACCTGCGCGATCATTCCAACGACTGGGTCTCCACGCACCAGCCTGCTCCCCCGGGCAGTCAGCTGAAGTTTCTGCCAGACATGTTTTCGTTTTCAGGCCCCGCAAACCTGCCCGAATTTGACTTCGGACCTCCGTGTATGTCTGGCCACCAACAGAGGACGGCCAACAAGTACGTAATTGATGATGATGATCTGAAGGCAAAAAGTACCAAGTATATGCTTCTTTTTTGTTTGTTTTTTTTAAACCAGAGGTTGATTTGTTGTGTTTTGACCCATTTCTTTATCCCACAACAGCTGGGAAATAAGATCCCTGCGGAAGAACAGGAGGAGAGTAGACGATGAGTAAGTGAGAGATGGAAAATAATAATACCTGATGCTTACTGACTGGGGTCTGACTATTAATGTATTAATGCTTTTTCAGGGGGTGTTGTGCCAAAAAGAGGAGATTAATGTCTGCAGCAGAAGGGGACATTTCAGAGGACTCACGTACTCGTCCAGACTGGACTACAGCAGATGGCTGTCCTTCTCCATCTGCACAGCAAGTTGCCTTTACTCCGTCACAAACCTGCCCAGCACCTCAGAGCTTCGCCGCGTCACAACCCTCCTTTTCCCTGCCCCGGCCTGAGCCAGAGAACTGTTGCATGGAGATGGAGGCGGCTCAGAAGAAACTGCAGGAGATCGAAGACAGGTATGCAGAACCCTTCGGACAAAAGACTACTTTAATGTGCAACCAGCCATACTGGTTGTTTGTAAAACATGTCCGCTCTATAAAATTCCCATCTCATCCTTTAAACCCACATTGGTAATTTCTGACCAAGTTGTTAGTTTATGCTGTTTAGTTATTTATTTTTATCAAGAATTAAGGTACAAGAGTTTACTCTCTGCTTCAGGAAAAAAACAAACATAAGTAACGCAAATGTTTTAAAATATGTCACATAATATATGTTTAATGTTCCAACATGGATTTGGTGTGAAAAGTGGTTCAATTAATCATATAATAGTGACTTTTTATCTTCTTTTGTTTTATAAAGCAAACAAAATCAATTTTATCAGGGTTAAACATCTTCGGATAAGAGACACAGGCTCACACAATCAATTTATTTTTTTTTTTGGCGCTGTCACAGTTACAAAAACAAATGGCAGGTCTGACTTCTCTACAAGGACAGGAACATGCTGAATAGCTTCTTGTTTGCTCTGCTGTGTTTTCATCTGGCTCATACTAACTCCAGCTTGCATGAACTTCTCGTTTATTTGACATGCGAGTTAAACAGAAAGGCCAACAGGATCGGTTCTTCCAGTGTTTTATTGTGAGTTTATGGGCTGTGTGATTTCAACTGGTGTTCTGGAGATTTGTTGCTGCAGATTTGTAGCTGAAATCTCCAGCCACATTTTTGATGTCCGATTCTGCTCCTGACATTACTAATTACATTTTATAGACAGTTTAAACATTTATTCCTATCAGAGGAGAACTTATATCTTCCATCTGTACAAAAACAGTGTTATTAGACCACTGCTGTACCGATAAAAGCTGTACCATGTAAATGTTTTACCTGACAGCTAAATAAGTTTACAGTTGTATAATCTGAAATATAATAATAATAAACACGCTGGACATTTGCTATCGCTGACATAACAGGCTACAGATAATCTATGTTTTCTTTTGCTTGTTGTGTGTTAAGGCTGCTCTGTGCTACGATTTGCCATCACATGTAAATTTTACGAAGACAGTACAATCCAAAATCAGGAAAAAGTTGGGACGGTATGGAAAATGCATCTTTTTTTTAATTATTCTTTGCAAATAGTATGAATTCAAGTCATTTCATGTTTTTTTTCATCAACCTAATTTCATTTTTTAACATACATTTGTGTTTGCATTTCAGCCCTTAAACACATCCTAAAAATGTTGGTTCACAGGCAGGTTTATCGCTACTAAGGAGGAAGAAATGAGGGTTATTTCAGGAGTTGATTGTACTGATGATTTGCTACAAACGCCATATCCATGACCGTCTTGAGCCTAAGCTGAGTTAAGTCTTTGAGGAGCAAAGCTGACCAGAGGGTCTCCACTCCACAAGAAAAGCTGGAAGCTGTTGGCACATTTCCCCTTTTTACACTGTGTAATAGTATTAAACAGTTCAAGACATCTGGAGGAGGAATCCAGGGTGTAAAGGGCAGCGGAGCAAGTCTCAGCTGGACACCTGTGATCCCTCAGACGGCAGTGAATAAAGATCTGTCGTTCATCAACGGTCACATGGACAGGGGGTTTCTTTGGGAACCTTTATCAGGCACTTCAATACAGAGCTACTTTCACAAATGCTACTTAAAACTATGCAAAAATGAAGTTTTGCATGATCCTTATCCAAAGCCAGCATGCATGTCTCCGTGCCTGAAGGCATCTGGGATTCATCATCTCACAGTGGAAATGTGGATCGTGGACAAATCAGTATTCTAAATCTTTTTCTTTTTTTTTTGAATAAGTGGGTGTTGCACACCTCAAAGATGATAAAGGTCATCCAGGCTGTTATCAGCACATAAATACTTCGTCTTTGTATTATTAGCCTTGGTAAAGGTCACCAACAGTTCTGTCATGGCTGCATTAATGTAGAGAAGTCTCTGTCCCCCTTTAGCCCACATCGCTCCCAGGGACATCCATGCGTTTCCAAACGAAGCAAAACCACATTCTGCACACATGACAAAGGCATGGCTGAGGAAGGACAGGGTGCAGGTTCCTGACCTGTCCCCAGAAGGGAACGTGTGAAGAATTTGTGAACAAAACGTGACGGTGATGACACCGTATGGATTCACACCAGATCCATTTGGAGGAAGAATGAGGCCGTAACAACAGAAAGGCTTCAGTGCTTGGTGTCCCCAATACACCTTTTATAGCTGTAACAAGGAAGCGCAACATTGATAATTAAACGTTTGTCCATCCCAAGTTTTTTTTCCTTTTCTGATGCAGGCTTGAAATACAAAAATGGATGCATATTAACGCATAAAATGAAGATGACAAAGAAACACTCACAGTATGCCTTGAATTTATACCATATCAAAACAAACAAGTGAAAGTCAATATAAGAATTCCTGCTATTATTTTCTTTTATCATCCCATCTTTTCCTGATTTGGGGTTGTAAATCTGCCCTCATATCATGTGGCCTTGACACAGTATTCATGTTAATATTGTGATGTTTATGCACTGCAGAATAACACTTGAAGATGACGAGGATGAGGATCTGGACGTAGAGCCAGCTCAGAGACGGCCAGTGCTGGTACTCTCGGACAGTTTAAAGGAGGGTCTTCAGCGCGGTATCAGTGACATCCTCCCCCACACCGTGGCCCAGTCTGTGTAAGCGCCCCTTATTGTGTCACTGGAATATTTCAGTGGTCACTAGGAGTCAACTTGTCCTCAAGTTTGTGTTTCCATCCCCCGTCTGATGCTCGTCTCTGCTTCACTCTCTTCTTCCAGGAGTCATTCGGGTATGGAGCTGGTGCTATGGCGTCCTCCGGAAGATCCTTTCTGTCGGAGGCTGAAGGACTCTCTGCAGAAACAGCGTAAACAACAGACAGTATGTCGGCAGCCCCCGACTCCATGTCCGTCTCCCACCCCTCTCAGTCCACTCAGCCCTCCAAGTCCACCTGCGGACACACGCGCACCACTATACAACATCCCTGGAGTGGAGGACATGGAAATGTAGAGGGGCTCTGAGTGTAAAAACGATGCCAAAGTCAAAGACTGAATAAGTGACATCATTCAAATCAGAAGAGAGATGATTCACTTTGTGCTGTTTGGAGTTGTTTTTCTGAGCTTCATCGCAGACAGGTACATGTAACGGGACACATATTTGAACAGTTTCATTCGTGAAACACACCTGAGTAAACGTAATACACATTTTGTACATGTTTCCGCTTGGTTTCATATTGATGTATTCTGAATAGGACTTTCTTCTTCGTCAAACATCCGTGTGGAACATCTGGACTTGTACTCTGAACCTCTGGGCATTTCTGACTGAACACTACAAGCTGTTCACAACTTCCTGTTTGCAGTAATTTCATGACAGAAAGATGATCATCCACTGAACGATATTTCATCTGTGACCTTCGAGGAATTTGTTAAAGATGTTGTGGAAATGCAAGTTTGTTCGTTTTTTTTTTTTAAATTAGCCGTTTGTATTCTCCGTCCGTGCGTCAGCAGAATTTCAGCCAGCCACGAAGTGTTATTACTTTTCTCTGTTTTGTAATAAAGCTGCAATGTTCACGGATGTTTCAAATGTGTCTCGAACGCTGAAAGCAAACCTCCATTGCAGGTGAGCTGTGATGTCTGTAACATTGCGGTCGGTGCAGCAGCGGTGAGACCAGGATCTTTAACGACTCGGTCAGAGCTCCGGTCTGCGTGCTCTGTGGCGGACGTTCACGTAGAGAACTGTGAGAATGGATCCATTAGTGAGGTTCTGAACGGTTTAGTGCCCACTTTATCAACCAAAATAAAATATTTCACTGGTGCCACAGACGATGCCAGTTATGCCGACTGTATTCAAGTGGTCCTACAGGCACCTTTTTGCAGTCTTGGTGGAATTGGAAAAACTTAACCGGCATTTTAAAACACTGGATGTGGTTGGCAGATTAAAAGATAACATGTTGCATGTGTGACAGCAAACCCTTTCAGAAATGTGACTTCCAAAAAGGAGATTTTATTCAAGCTAATATTTTCATGAAATTGCAAAAGACTCATTAAATACTAATGAAAGCAATTTCTTTTCACTTAACATGAATAATAAATTGCTGCAAATTACACAGATGATTCGCTGAAGGACGTGTCATCTTAATGAGGTTATCTGACACATGTCACGTGATCTTAGTGTCCGCCGGCATGTCGCTTCATCACTTGTTCACAGTTCACTATACTGGAGCTGTAAAATGTGACTGGCTCAGCAGAGACGAGCGAGACCTTGATGACCACGTTGTGTCTTATGTCACCGTGACCTGCTTGTTAATCTGCTACCTTTTGTACATGAAACTGGATGACTCATATCCACGGTCACATAAGAGCTTTAAAATACTTGGAAGAACTTTTGTCATCTTAAAGGCCATCATATCGCTGGCGTGGTTTCATTCGCCGAGCGGAAGGTCACACGTCCTTCACCGGAGACCGCACTGCTCGGCGACTGGCTGCGACTCCCAGCGTCAGCCTGTGGGATTTGTGAGGGAGACATCAGCAATAATTGTTACTGCAGAAACAAACGCACTGGGGAAAAAAAAAAAAAAATCAGTTATCAACAAGTCCCCTGCAATTGAGAGAGGGAACTCACTGCTACAAATAAAGGTGGTTTATCTGGAGGAGGTGGGCTCCATGTGAAGGTCTGGTTTTCTACTCGGAGCTGCTTCACTCTGCTCTGGAGGAAACACAGCAGCTTCAATGAAGCCATGTCCGACGGGAGCAAGGTGGAAGCAGAGTCCACCCCAGGGACACGGAGACGGGGAGAACAAACTGCTCCTCCTGCTTCCTGGTGGGAGGAGGCCACAAGCAGATGTGGTTTTCATCAGTTTATTGGGTAAAACACAAAAAACAACATAAAGAGGGTGATGTTGATGCTTACACTGCACCTACCTTTGCACCAAGTGTCGTTTCTTCTTTGGGGCCTACTTCTTGAGTCTTTGACACTTTTCTGGAAAACAATAAAAGTTAGTAAATAATTGACATACCTGCGTGGTAAAGATATATGGTGAAATGTGTAGTTAATGTTACATCTGTAGTCTGCACAGCCTGTCACTGTGAGCGGAAGTGCAATCACGCTCTTGTGAGGACACACAGACGTATTACCTGTCCCGTATAAACCTTGCCTTGCACCTGTGGGACAGCAAACAAAGTTTGAACACAGAACCTTTTCCACGTCGCTGGATCAGCAGGATTCAAATAAAACAAGTGTGGGAAATGATGCGGGTTGGTTTTTGAAGAATGCTGTATGTACGTAGAGAGGGACACCTTTCCAGTTCAGCTGTCAGTTCTTCCTCAAACCTGCACGCCAGGCGAGCGGCGGTCTGCTCCCTCCACTGAGCCATACTCCTCTGGACCTGCCTGAGCTGCAGGTCTTTGGCTCTCAGCTGCCTGCGGAGAGATGCTGCCGGTCCTCCCTCAGCTCCTCCACCACTCACATGACCCCATTTCAGACTGCTCAGCTCCTCAATGTGCTCCTGCACAGAAGTAATAACAAAAAAAATACTTCAATTATCATGTATTTCTTTTTTTTTTTTTTTTAAAATACATAAATGTGTTAAAGTGTGCGGGTGCCCACCTGAATGAGTCGCTCTTTTACAGAATTCAAAGCCCGATCTCTCTCCACCCACAGCTGCTGTTTCTGGAAGCGCAGCTCTCGATCCTGAGAAAGAATAAAAATCTGAATTTACAAGCATGTAAATATGTACAACTTTTAAGCGCTGTACTCAAAGTCAAACTTATACCTTGTCTTTTCTCAGTTGCTCATAGGATTGTTTCTGAGATTCCAGCTCCTGCTGAAGGTGGTTGATTATGCGTGTAAACTCCTCCCGCAGGGTTCCCAGATGTGCGAGAGCCTCAGTTACTGTAAAACTACATAATACAAACAAACAAATCATCAAAATGTTTACTTCATTCCAAATCAGGTGTATATATACACGAATGTGTAAACAGCACCACAGAGGCTCTCCAGCTCTTCGCTTGGCTCCACTTTGCTCCACTAAGACGTGCAGTTGCTGGCACTCTGCCGTCAGCTGCTTGGCCCAGCCTCGAAGCTGCTGCTCCATCTCGCCTCTGAACAGCTGATGGCTCCTCTCCCTTTCCTCGAGCACCGCCTGGAGCCTGTCACGCTCTTTCACTGCCAACTGAACGTCGTCCTCGAGCCGCTGCGTCGTTTTCTGACTCTGCTGTGACCACACACACCACACATGTCAGCTTCTTCTGCAGAGAGGCGTCCCTGCGAATGACTATGCCACCAGGGTGTTGCAACACCGAAGCTCAGCCTGGTGCTGCTCTTTCAGGGATTTTTACACTGCAGCCAACAAACAGGAATGCTCTCCGTGCTGTACCAAACTTTCACGATCCAACAAACAAACAGCAATGAAAGTAAAGTCACTCTAACTTACTACTGTTATCTTTTCATGCCACGGTTGCGAGTCAGCTTACTGTTCTTAGCTCTTCCATTAGATGCCGCACAGCCAGTGATGTACTCTTCTCCCGCTCCATCTCCCTCCTCAAGCGTTCCAGCTGCTCTTCCAGTGTCCGACAGTACACCTGCGCAGCTTCCTGTTTTTCTGCCTCACACTTCCTCCTCTCCTCTTCTACTGCTTTGGGAACCTACATGTCATCAGAGCAGGCAGTCTCTGCAGTTATAAGAAGAAAGCTTGAACATGCACGCCAGGCATACGATTCTGCTTCTCTTTCCAATTGCAGACTCGTTCGTAGTTCAATTATTTCTTCATCTTTCTGCTGTATAATAGGTGTAGTGTCTCAACTCTTGCTATACAAAGGAGCACTTTCCTCTAGGGAATTTGGGTCCTCCTGACATTTGTTTAAGAAGTAAACATATACTATGACCTATAACCTGATTCTCTTACTGTTGGTAGACCAGTCAAGATGATTGATGGGTCACACTCATCGACAAGAGATCGACAGAGAGAGAGAGAGCAAACCCAATTAACCACGCAGGATTAACTGTTGTTAATCTCTCTATTTTCCATGTAATCTGTTATATGATTACCTTGAGAATATCACAGAAGAGTCAGCTTTAGTTACCACTGGAGGCACCCAAACATACAGTATTTGCATTTGGATAAAACACTTTGAGCAGTTTGCGCTGAGGTATGTTCAGGGAAACACACTGACCTGAGGGGAAGTGTGCACGAGCTCAACATCTTGTGTAAGAGCCAGCGTCTCTTCCCTCGAAGCATCAACTTCCCCTCCTCCAGATTGCTTAATTAACATGGAATGAAAGGAAACAGTGGTTTCATTTGCCACTTTTCACTTCAGGATTTTCATCCAGTGAGCCAAAGCCACATCCACCCCTCGTGTGCCTTGTTAAAGACATATAGTGGAACCATCACAGATTGTGGTGAAATACAAAAAAGTCGTGTGGAGTTGGAAAGAACAGCACTTACCATCGCAGTATGCGCCTGTTCCTGGGGCCCCTGCAGCTCGTTGACGTGTTGGGCTTGCTGGTGCTCTAGCTCCCTCTTCAGTTCGTCTCTTCCCGCTTGCAACGTCTCACAATTTCCCTGCCAATCCAACAGCTGCAGCTCTTTCTGATCCAACATTCGATCCAGAATTCCCACCCTGATCTTGCATTCTCCTAGTTCATGCTGCAGCTTGTTCTGTTGGACTTCAAGCACCTGCCAGTGAGAGAGACAACGCAGGGAACGGGCTTTTGGAATTGTTCATCTGTTTTTCAATAAAAATTCTGGTTTAATTTATAACTTTTACATCATTCCAACAATTTTAGAAACAGCGTTGCAAACGAAAGAAAAATAAAAGATTGAGAAAAAAACATTCATCAGTATGTTAATGAAAGTTACCTCAATCTGTTTGGTTTTCTGAATCTGTTTTTCCTCCAGACAAGCACATCTGTTTCTCAGAGAGCTCCCCGTCTCTGTGGACCTGTCTAGCTCCTCACGACTCTCCTCCAACTTCTGCTACGAGATCACACATGAAAGAAAGAAAAATACAGGGATACTTAGTAACAAGACTGTATCTGACATTTACACGCAAAAACAAAAACCTAAAAAAAATGTGTGAAAAAAATACAAGAGGTCAAAGCATTGTCTTTTCTTTTGTTGAGTGATTAACTAAATTTGTTAATTGCTTGTTGGATAAAACTCCTACCTATCAAAAAAAATCTGGTATCTGGTTTTAAAAAGTTATTGTTTTTTATTGTTTTCACACATTAATAAAAAAAGCTTGACATTAAACAGAGTTGCGGTTCAAAAGTGGACGTTGTCTCTTAAGGTGTGAACAGTCTAAAAGTTACTTGCTTTTCTTTTTTTTTTTTTTTGTTTTAATGGAAATTCTCAGATTCTTCCCAGCTAATGTCAAACATGTGACGTCGTTACTTTGGTGATGACGAGGTCGTAGTGAGGGGACGTGGTGGTGCGCGGCGTTACGAAAGTGCTCTTGACGCGACTGAGGTTGGTGACGCACAGAAATGATCACAAAAAACAAAAAAATTAAAAACATTATTGGAAGCAGAGCTTTAAAGCTTAATGCTAAATATTTGTCTTGAAAAGCCATAACATGTTGGGTGAGTTGCTGTGGAATCACCAACTTACGAGTTGTAATTCAGTTCTTTTATTAGACATATTTAGACTTTACTACTTAACCTCTTCGAGGAACTCAATCTTCTCTCTGGCACGTCGCTGCTCAGCGAATAGTTCTGTTTTGGTGTTATCCAGCTGTCGCTCCATCTCCTCGCGCTCCAGCGCTGACATGATGGCCCTGCTCTGTTCCTGCAGCAGCCGAATTAAAGAAGAATAGTTAAAAAAAAAAGAATATGTTAAAACTAAGAACAGTGAGACATGTTTGCCAGGTTAGATCACCATGTTTGTGCAGGATTCCTCTTTTAAAGTCCGTTTACATTGATGTAGAGTCGCCAGAGCTTCTTCAGCTTCTCTGACCTCGAGGAGACATGAATCTCTACGCCTTTGCAGCTTCTGTAGCTGGCAACTAAGACGCGATGAAATACAAGTATTGTTTCACTATTTGAAGGACGTTTGTTTCACATACAGCCAGATGCTGTAGATGCATGTGGATCTATGAGAAACAGATGGTGAGAGTTGATGTTATACCTTACAGACTCCTTCTCTGCCCGTCTTTCTCTCAAAACTGACTCCACAACCCTCTTCTCCTTGTCCATCTGTGCCGTTTCTGCACTCAGTCGCTCTAATTGCTGCATGGCCAGCTGGGACAAAAGGTATCCGCTGTGAATATCAGTAAGACCTCTAAACTTGGTTTTCTTTCAGGCTCCTGTAAAGATGACACGACTTTACCTTCCTTTTCTCCTGGAGTTTAGAGAGCCATAACTCGGCGTCTTTGATCCGAGCCTTCTTCAACCTTAGTGTCTCCTCCTCTTTCCTACATTTCTAGATCAAATACAAACAAGCTAAGCAACATATCACACATGACTATGCATGAGGATTTATACAACAGATCCAAACGTTTTGTCGCAGTTTATGAAGGAATATGATCCTTTCACTGCCAGGTTCCTCCTCACTCGTTTAAGGTTCCAGTGCCGCTTTTCCATCTTGATCCAATCTGTCCGTGTCCTGAGAGGCTTGGATGTCCCACTCCAACGGTCAGTTTCTTCATCTGTGTCCTTATGATCGCTCAGAGAACAGGTACTATTGGGGCACACAAAAATACTCTTCAAAAAAGCATTAAAAAGTTTTTTTTAAAATATTGCATTCAGAGCTGATATGCATGGAAAGTTGTTTTTCTTTTTTTCTTTTTTACTTGTAAGCTTCTCTCTTATGCTGCTGAGCTTTATGCACAGAAAGACTTCTGTCGTGTAAACGCCCATGGGAGGAACTCCTCACTTTGGAAATAAAAGACAAAAAAAACCCCCAAAAAACTCTGAGTGACCTTTACAGAGTGAAATGTTTCTTAACCATTTAGTCCACTGAAGCGTGCCTCACCTCGTGCAGACAGAGGTTTGCCGTCTGCCTGTGGGGGTGCATCAGAGTCATCCTGGTTGGAGCGAAGGTCGCTCATGTCCGTGACACACTGAAGGAGAGAATTCCACCCTTGTGGAAATCACAAAAGTAATAACAACTAAAGTTTTTATACATACCGTTTGTATTCCTGCTATAATATTCTTCATTTAGTTTATATCCAAACATTTCTCAACAGTAACCATTAACTTTGGCTTTGACGGTGGCTTGGTTTCAAATGATAGAAGCGATAAAAACAGGTTTTCTCATTTAAAGAAGGTTTCTCCATATTTCCTGCTGATTCTTACCAGTCAGCTTGTCAATGTGCGCCCTGACGTGACCAGTGGAAACCGTATCAAACTCACTATCAGTAGACAAACTGTCAAAACTCCACACAGCCATTACTGGAAAAGAAATAAAGACTTAAAAAAAAAAAAAAAAAAAGTAAAACAGATATAATTGTGAATGAAGTGTAATCTGGAGCGCTGTCATGGTTGTGGAGTTAGACATTGTGACCTTTTATAAAATGTGTTCTGTGAGAGACTGAAAGGAAGACGAGAATAATCTCGAACAATGCCTCAAACCAGTGATCTAGACTAGAAGTCCATCACAGGGACGAACAACCATGCATGCTCAGACCGGCTCCTGTCATCAGGTCGGGACGTTAATATCATTGGACTGTGGGAGAAATCCTGCAGAAAACCTGCAGGTAGAAAGTTCGGAGTGTGCTGGACAGCCTTTTCCCATCAGGTTACCTACCGCTGCCGTCGTCTCTGGACCTCTGCGGTGTTTGGCTTCTCTTTTCTAACCCTCCATCTTCAAATGAGCGTGACATCTTCACTTCATAGTTTTCAGACACACCCCATCTGTGATGCTCTCCTTTACCAGGCTCGTCTGATGGTGATCCTCCTCTCTCAAAACGCGGCTGATGCCAATCACCTGGGCAAGTGTCACTGTCAGACGTGTCAGACGTGTCTGTCGTCTCCGCGTCTTCTTCACTGCTGATTTGTTGGCTACCGTCTGACAACGACAGCTCCACCATCTCCTCTTTAAAGCGGCTGACAAACTCCTCAGTGCAGATGCTGTCTGAAGGAGGCTGCGTTTGTCCTGGAATCCCTCCTTCCTCACAGACGCCCCCCAGCAGCCTCCCAAGCCTCCAGGTGACCTGTTCCGTCTGGCACTCAGTTTCCTCTTTGCCACTAGTGATTCTGTCGAGTCTTTTATTGGTTTCCTTGCGAGTGACAGGAGCCTCTCTGTAGCCCGCCTGACCCTCTGAGTAGACCGGAGGAGAGATGGTTCTTTATTAATTATGTTACTCTGCTACTCTTTGTCATTATTTCACTTATGCACAATTATTCCAACGAGTCTTACAAAACTGCGTGCAATTTCCTCAAAAACCTAATTTCCTGCTATAGAAGAAATCCTGCAACATTACCAGACTTCCGCTCCATCGTTGGCGTCTGCATCACATCAAGACCAGACGTAGGAGCGTCGTTGAAAGCCGTTCCTCCGAGGCCCGTTTCTTTGCTCGGCGGTTGGCTCCACCTAAGAGCAGCTTCAGAAGAGCAGCTTCAAACATACGCTCTTTAGAAAATCTCTGGCGTCTGTGATAAAGTGATTATTTTGAAACAGAACTACCTGGATTGCTGCGATCGTGCTGCCTGGAAATGACATTACGTTTTGGAAGCTGCACCTAGGCACATTTAAACAGAAACCAAAATAAGTTGCTTTAAAAAAAAGTAAAATCCCTTTGACACACGTTGAGAGGGGAATTATAGACCTGCAGCTGATGAAGCTGCGCATCAATTGCGTCTAGGAGGAGGTCACAGTGGTCCACCTTGGCAGGCTGGGAATCCAATCCAAACACACTGGTAATGTTGCTGATATCTAAAGGAATATACGCCAGGTTTACATGAAACATGTCCAATTACACAAGGGAGTGACAAATAAGCCCTACAAGGACACTTCTAAAACTTCTGACCAGCATAAAGAAGTTTGTCAGTGTCCTCTGCTTCTCTCGCTGCGTTGTTGTAGCCATCCATCCTTTAGATGGAGACAAATAATCAGATATTCAGTACTTCCATCCGGACTGCATTCCCAATATAGACCAGTGGATAAGGCTGACTGGGTACTCATGAGGGGAGGGGTTTTTGTTGCTCAGCCGTCAAGGAAACCAGGCTTGTCAGCGCCCTCTCACTAAGGAGACTATAAACCTCTGTCTCCAACTCCCTAAATGAACATTAAGGCCAAAAGTTGTCCAAGTTAAGTCCACCTTAATGCAAGATTTACGTCTCCAATGGTTGGCTTCTAGTGTGTGTGTGTGTGTAAATAAAACATTGGACTGTTCATCCAAGTCTTAGCCACTTCACACTTATATATTTACATAATTAAGCTTTTACCATCAGTAAAATTTAAAACTGAACTCGGAGCAAAGCTATTAGGGCCACATATACTCAGCCTGAATGAAGCTTAACACTGGTTTTGAACCACAGGCTCCCTGATTTCATTTTCACGTATGCAAGTACAACCATATTACATGAAACACTTCTGAAGCTGCGTCAAGCACCCATAACCGACTCACTTTACCTGAAGGTCAGAAGACTGAGTTGCCGCCGGACTCGACTCCTCTGTTGGTGTTGGAGTGCGAAACAGCTTCCACTGCTGGGAGTCCTGACTGACGGGAGCCTCCGGTTGCCCTGGAAACCTTTAAACAGCTCAGGACTCCCAGAGATGCATTCACGGTCAGTCAGAACAGCGACGGCCTTTCGCCAATATTAGAGTCAAAGCAGCAGACAAAAGCCAAAGCTGTGAATTCACGTATTCCCTCTGAGATCCCAGCGACGCTGACAGTTACTACTTTAAAAAGTATCAGAAATGATACTGGAGTGCAGCCTACTTTATCCAATTACTTCATTTCAGGGGGAAAGAAATGTGCTTTTCAATACATTAACAATTATCTGACAGCTTAAGTTACTTCTTACGTTTAAGGAATGTTAACAAAACAGATTGAAAACAAGTTTGAAGTGGGGTGGACTGTTTTTAGAAAACTGTATTTTCAGCACTTGTGTTAACCTCATTTTCCAGTGGCAACAGAGAAAAACACGAGAACAGATATCCAGTGGCAACAATAATAACTTTAATATCTTCTTTTATTTTTGTGTCTTCGTTGTTCTTTAAAGACAATGTTATACAAGTATAAATTAAGGGAGAAAATACACAATTTAGAGAAAAAAACAGACCTCATTTAAATCTTTAGTTACACCTGAATACACCTGTGTGTATTTGGAGAGTCAAGGCAGGTCCGTCACCTCACCTCTACCTGTACCAGGCCACTGGTGTGATGTGTCTCATAACGTCCTTCACCATGCAGATCGTTAACATCTCCATCATCTCACAAACACAGCCGAGTCACGGTGCCACAGCGAAGCAGGGTTCAGTTTAGACAAGGCAAAATAAATGTATATTCATCATCGTTATCGGTTTCCTTCTGCCTCAAAACTGGGCAGCATGAGGAGGAAATGCACATATTTCCTCCTCGTGCATGCACACGCCTGCTATGCATACAAACGTCGACATGTGAATGATGGCACCCATGAGAAGGGAGAAGAAGGAACAGAAAATAAAAGCATCAAAAGTAAAGCTAAGAGTCACACACTCTACATCACACTCTCCTCTCACACTTTGGTTATTTTTTTTGTTTTTCTCCCCCTTATTTTGTACTGAGGCAGACAATTGTTCTGTTTGAAGCAACAACAGCCGTGAAGTGGGAACTCTAAGCCACCGTGTTATTGCTACACCTGCAGGTCGTTGTGCCGTGCAGGACAGGGACACTCCCGTGGCCAAGTCCCGGCTGACTACCGAGGTTGTGTCATTTACTAATATACTGATTAAAACACTGCCTGTGGAGCTCTCTGTTGTCATTCTAAATATCATATATATTCTCAAATCTAAAATGATCTTAAACACAATATATTAAGGTAGACCTCTGGTGAATTTCATAAAATTGTACAGTTTCCTCACCACCACGCAGCAGTATTCAGTGTTGTTTGAGATGTCATGACGACGCAGAAATAACTGGACAGTGAAAATCAAAAACGATCGGACAAAACGAGCACGTTAACGCAGTTGCGACACGTTCGATACACAACAGTTTCTTGTATTTATGTTCAGACTGGTGGAAGTGTTTGAGTCTGGGTGAAATCAGACAAGATCAGCAACAGAGAAGTGAAATAAAAGAAATAGGTTGGGGTTCAAACAAATGATTAAAACCAGCTGCCACTTATCATCATAACCACACGGCTTTACCTCACGATTTGTTCATCCTTAGCTGAACATTTTAATAAATGTTTAGCATGTGACAACTGGAAATGGGAAAATCACCTCATCTGGTTTTGTACAAAGATTATTAAACAAAATAAAATAAATAACAGTAACTGAAAATATTACTTGTCTGGTTTTCACAAAACCTAAATTGGAGAAATGACCCGTGCCAGACTACGTTTTGCTTCCTACAGATGAAGTAAAGTGTTATTTAAGAGGTTTCAGAGGTGTTTTAAAAGTATTTGTGCCAAGTTAAAACAAAAACAACGTATGCACTGTGCAGACAGGGGAGAGGTACTCACCTCGTCTTACTCCGGCTACTTCAAAACAAATTCATTTCTAAAAGTGCTGGATTAGTCCTTGTTGATTCACAGCGACTGATCAGTGTGTTTATGACGGTCAAAACAAGCTGGAAAAGCTTTTAGGAATATGGGCAAAGGAATGACCTTTTTGACCAAAAAAACCAAACCAAACTACTACTATTACTCATCACATTGTCAAATGATCAGTTCACCAATAATCTCACAGACTGACGTCTCAAGAGCTCATTTTATCAAACTGAAAATCAACTTCGCTCGATCAGCCAAAAAACAGCAGAGGTACTCTATTGTAAAGAAATCTCTTTTCCAGTGCTTTTTCTTTCTTTCTTTCTTTCTTTTTTTTTTTTTTTTTTTAATACATATTCATATCCTGCACATCAGAGGAAATCACAAATGTTCCTAAGGCTGGAGTCTCAGTGACTTTATTAAAATGTATGTTCAGTGTGTCGAGACAGTTTCTGGTGAACTGGGTGCCTCGGGATTAATGTCAATCCTTGTGA